>CM053601.1:85745488-85760658 GCA_028646575.1 Pseudocheirus occidentalis
GGAGCTCCCTGCCCTGCTAGAAAGCTAGAGAGGTGTTGGAGGAGGGCATAAAAGGGAACAGATTGTGGGAGGGGTCTTACAGTGGGATCAATGTTCTGGGCTGGGGGGTAGGGACAAAAAGGGGAGAAAATTTGTAACTCAAAACCTTGTGGAAATGAATGATGTAACCAAGAAAATAAATTAAAATTTAAAAAAAATTGATTTGAAAGAAAAAAAATCAGATAACCATTCTCAAAAATCAAATGAGTAAATGCACCACGAATGAAGATGAAATTAAAACAATTATTAGAAGTTATTTTGCCCAATTATATGCCAGTAAAACTGACAATCTAAGTGAAATGGATGAATATTTACAAAAATATAAACCTTCCAGATTCATGGAAGAGGAAATAGAATACTTATCCTTATTTTAGAAACAGAAATTGAACAAGCCATAAATTACCCTAAGAAAAAAAATCCCCAGGACTAGATGGATGTACAAGTGAATTCTACCAAACATTTAAGGAATAATTAATGCCAATAATATATAAACTATTTGAAAAAATAGCTAACAGAGGAGTCCTAAGACCAATATCTTACACTATATACCAAAAAAAAATTCTAAATTTGTGCATGATCTAGATATAAAGGCTGAGAATGTAAGCAGTCTGGGATAGTAAGGAATAGGTTACCTGTCAGATTTACGGAGAAGGGAGGAATTTATGACCAAACAAGAGATAGAGAGCATTACAAAATGCAAAATGAATAATTTTGATTACAAAACTGCCCTCTATTTTTCCTTCTGAACTTACTTCTGTTTGCTTTTAAGCATTTTCCAAATGTTTCAATGGCCCTCCTTTTTTTGGCCACCTTCTTGCTAATTCCCCTCATTGTCCCCAGTTAACCAAGAGAAAAAGAGGGGAAAGCCCTTGTGACAAATTATCATTGTCAGGCAAAGCAAATGCCTACATTGGGCATGTTGAGTGATGTATGGCTCTCTCTCTCTAGAATCCATCACCTTTCTGCCAGGATGTAGATAAACATACCTCATCACATATCCTCACAAGGTATGGCTGGTCATGGTATTGACTAAAGTTCTCGAGTCTTTTGGTGTTTTTCTTTACAATTTCTTTGCAGTGGTCACCTTTGGCTAAATTGCTCCCCAGGTTCCTCTCATTTCACTGTCAGTTCATGTTACTCAGGATTCTCTGAAATTGCCTCCTTTGTCATTACTTACAACACAATAATGTTCCGTTACATTCCTGTACCATAATTTATTCATTAGTTCCTTAGTTGTCTTAGAGGCAACCTAAAGAGTCCTGATAGATTTTGTTTCTCTTGGGGTTGTTTTCCCCTTTTATTCCTTCCAGAATCGGGGAATTTGTCTTGCTTAGAGTTCTTCTCTTCCCACCATTATGCTCCTTCTCAACCCCTTTCCTTTTCCTAGCCCTGCTTTTTTTTTCCCCACTGGAGTTGGATACATTTCTACACCAAACTTTGTGTCTGTGTTGAACTCTTTTTGTCTGTTTCAGATAAGAGTGATGACCTATTTCCCTACTCCCTTCTCCATGTTTAAATACTCTTTTTACCACACACACACCAATTACAAGAAATTACAAGTTCAACCCTCTGCATCTTCCTTTCTATCTGTGTATGGTACTTCTACCCATCCTTTTAACTCTTTTGATGCTCTTTGAAGATATTCAGGTTTGAAAACACTTATTCTACTGCTGTAATTGCTAAAATAAATTTACTTTTCCAGGTTTCTCTGGATTCTTGTGTTTGTATTTCAGAGTTTCTACTCAGCTCTGTTTTGGGGTATTTTTTTTTTCCATCAGAAATGTTTGAAAACTCTTTGTTCATCTCTCCAGCTTTAGTTCCTTAATTAGGGCTTTGTACCAGGGCAGATTCCTTGCCTTGCTGTACTTTTGGGTGCAGTGGTCCTTTCTGGTCGCTGCTTGGACACACATGCCCAGGGTGACTCTCACCAGGGTTGCTGTTCTAACTTCCACCTTCTGGGGTTAGATCTCCTTTATTTTTTGAAGTTCAGAGTGCTGGATCTTCAGGACCCTCTCTGGCATCTCAGGAGAGGGTACTAGGTACCTCAGAGCCATCCCCTAGGTCTGGGCTGTTCTAATCTGAGAGCTAATGGTCTGATTAATGTCACAGCTAACCACCCTGGAGCTTTCTTAGGGGTACATTCTGCTAGCTTCCTCCAGAAACAGAACCAGTCTCTGGTCATTCTGGAAAACTTATGCTCATCTGCTTTTCCACTTTTCTTTCTTTTTTAAAGAACTTTTTCTCCTCAATTACATATAAAAACAATTTAAAACATTTTTTTAAATTTTGAGTTCCAAATTCTCTCCTTCTCCCCTTCAGTGAGAAGGCAGGCAGTTTGATAATAGTTTATATATGTGCAGTTATGCAAAACATATTTCCAAGTTAGTCATGTTGTTAAAGAAAACACAGACCAAGAAAACTCAAACAAACATAACAATAAGAAAAAAGTGGTTTTTTGGTTTGTTTGTTTTTTTAAGTATGTTTCAATCTACATTCAGATTCATTTGTTCTTTCTCTAGTGGATAGCACTTTTCATCCTAGTCCTTTGGAATTATTTTTGATCATTGTATTTCTGAAAATACCTAAGTCATTTGCACTTGATCATCATACAGTATTGCCATTGCCATGTCCAGTGTTCTCCTGGTTCTGCTCACTTCACTTTGCATCAGTTTGTGTAAGTCTTTACAGGTTTTTCAGAAAACATTCTGCTCATCAATTCTTACAGCATAATAGTACTGCATTGCAGTCTTATACCATAACTTATTCAGAGATTCCTCAGTTGATGGGCATCCCCTCCATTTCCAGTTCTTTGCCTTCACTGAAAGAGCTGCTATACATATTTTTGTTACATATACATCTTTTTCCTTTGTCTTTGGTTTCTTTTGGGTTAAGACCTAGTAGTGGTGTTACAGAATCAAAGGACATGCACAGTTTTGTAGCCCTTTAATGTTTGGATCAGTTCACAACTCCACCAACAGTGCATTAGTATCCCAATTTTCCCACATCCTTTTCAACATTTGTCATTTTCCTTTTCTGTCATACTAGCCAGTATGATGGTGGTGCCTTAGAGTTTTAATTTCCATTTCTCTAATAAGTAGTCCGGCCTACTTTTCTGTTGTTCTCAGGCTTCAGCTGACCTCTTTCATTGTTCTGGGATGGCAGAAATCGCTTACTATAGTTTTTGACTGAATCTCTTAATCTTTATTTAGTCTGGTACAAAGAGAGTTTTACTAGAGTTCTTTTTGTGAGATCTAAGAAGAGTATCACCCAGAGGTTTAGGCAGCTGTTTTGAGCAGAAGTTCACAGCACGCCATCTCCCACACCTGGAATGTACTTCCTCCTTACCTCTACCTTTCTTCCTATAAAATGCAGGTCAAGCACACTGTCATCTGAATGTAGCTTTTCCAGATCCCTCAAGTGCCAATGGCATTCTTCCCAAACTATCTTTTATTTAACATACAGATATAGCTTTAATCTTCCTATTAGAATGTAAACTTCCTGAGTAAAGATTATTTCATTCTTTGTACTTGTATATTCAGTGCCCAGGACAGTTCCTGGAACATAATGGGTACTTAATAAATGCTTGATTGAGTAATAGGTCGAGGGTCTGAGAAGTGGCAGTGGTTTAATCCACCTGACACATGCAGCCTTCTCTCTCTCTCCCTCAGGGTGCACTACTCCTTCAGCAAACATTTCTGCTTGGTAAAGATGTGGAGGGATGGCCCAGCAAATGCACAGGGCCACTGGCCATTGCTATCAGGCAAAAGAAATTAGGGATGCATGCTCACCTATTTGCCACAAGTGCTGTAGAAGACTGAGGGCAGAATGGATTGTGAGGTCCTGTTTACAATGATCTGTTGGTTTCATTAAGCTCCAGAATGTTGCAAAACCTCCTAAAAGAACCATTCAAAAGACTTTGGTTTACCTGGAAAATAGCCTCCATTTCATACCATATTCTCCTTACGCTTGAGTTAACCTCTGCTTACTTTGATTTGGTTTTTGATATGACAGAATTTCAGAATTGAAATGTACCTCATTGTGCATCTAATCTAGTGGTTCCCAAAGCAGGTAATACTGCCTTGTGGGGGGCACTACAACAATTCAGGGATAGTAGTCTCAGGCGCAGTTGTACACTTAATCTGAGACTCCTTTCCTAGTTTGTAAGATTTCCACACTGGGTGGGAGAGGGGCTGAATAAATTTTTTTTTAAGGTATGGTAAGCCAGATAAGTTTGGGAACCTCTGAATTATCCATCCCATATTTTAACCCTTACCCAACCAGATCTTCTCCTCTTTGTTTTAAGACCTTCAGTTAGGGAGAACCCACTGCTTCCAAAAGCAATTTATTCTCCTTTTGGACCATCTTTATTATTTTAAAATCTTTACTTTATCAGACCTGAAATTTGCCATTTTGGAACTCCTCTCCATTGGTCCCGTTTCTGCCTTCTTGGGCCAAGCAGAATAAGTCCAGTCTCTTGAGATTGTAGGTGACAGTATTTCAATTCTTGAAAACAATTCTCATGTGTCCCTTAAGCTTCTGTTCTCTGGTCTGAACCCTCTGATCCTCATATTGCCTGAATTCCAGACCCTTCCCCATCCTGCTCCCCTGTTCTTTATGTTTATTTCAAATTATACTTTCTAAATTGAGAGAGTGCATTATGTTAGAACTTACGTCATTTTTCATGTTGAAGGATGTATGGTACCTCACTTTGTTTTGCCTTACTAGATACTCAAACAATTCTTCTTTGTTCCTCTGCTTCATAACAGTTTTTTTTTCCCAGTAACACTTTTTTTTTAATTTAAACTTTTTTAACTAAGTGGTTAAACCTTTACAGGAAGCCCTCAGTTTTTCACTGGTTGTCACTTGGATTTATAATTTGTCAGGGCCAGGTGGCAGTCAATTAATGTAATTGTATTTTCCAGTTGCATTTTATCAGTACACATTCTTCAGTGACTAATAACCCACAGCCTTGGCATTTCTATTCTAAAGAGTTTCTTTATTGTCCTTAACATTAGTGTCAAATGAACTTTAATATGCCCAATTAGAATTTGTAGGCTTAAAAAACACTGAGCTAGAACTCGGGAGACTGGATATAAGTCCGGGTTTGGTCACCTCTTACCTGTTACATTGTCCAGGTCATTGAACTTTTGTGATACGTTTCCTCAACCTTAAGACTAAAAGAAAATCTCTTAACCTGCCCTACCTTACAAGATAATTACTGGGAGAATCAAGTGACATACTTACAGGGAAGCAGATTATAATAAATGTAAAATGTTCTGTGGAAACATTAAAGCAGTGTTGTTATTTATTAGTTGTGCTTCCTTTAAGCATTGTTCCTTTAAACAATTTGTCCTACAAGCATTAAAGACCTACTGTGTGCCAGGCCCTGTGTTTGGTACAGCGTCTATAAAGATAAGACCAAAATGGCCTCTCCCTCAAATGATTTCTATTACATTGGAGTAAAACATCATGGCCTCTGGTAAATTAATACAAAACATATGCCAAGAAATTTTGGGTTGGATACTAACAACTAGAAGAAATTCAGATAGGCCTCACTTAGGAGATAGTGCTTGAAGTAAGCCTTAAAAGTAGCCAGAAATTCTCCCAGGAGGAGGTAAGGGAATGCCCTGAAGTCTTGGGGGCTACAGTGCAAAGGTAGGACCTGGGAGAGAGAATGCCATATACAGCAGAGTGGTCATACAGTCCACAGGCTACATGTACAACCCTCCCAAGTCTGGCTTGAACCAGATTAAAATGTAATTGCAAAATATTTAACAAAATAAATAAAAGTACAAAAAAACATGTAATAATAATATGTGGTTTTCTGAGTTAATATGTTGCCCATGGAGATTCTTTTGTAGTTTAGTGGCCTCTATTTGTTTGAATTTGACACCACTGATTGTACAGAACAGCAGAGGGACCTTTTACCTTGAATATAAAGTGCATAAAGAGAATCACTTACAATAAACCGTCTCCTAACTTTGCTCTTTACACTTCAGCTTCTACCTCACCTGTGACTCTGGACCCAAATTGGTGAATTTTAACCTCGTCTCACTCAGACTCAGGCCCACTATGCCACTCCTGACCATTACCATGCATGTATGCCTCCCTGCCCCTTCCAGCTTAAGCTCTAAGAACAGTAATCAGATCAGCACCACCTTTCATGATAAGGATGTGCTAACCATATGCCCCAGTATTCCTGTCACCATTCTCTCTGACTTTCCTATCCAAAATACTCCTCCCGGCCTCCCTTGTATTTATTATCTTCCCCTCTTTGAATAAAAGCTCCCCAAAGCAAGGACTTTCTTGTGTATCCCCAGTGCATGGCAGGTATAGTGCCTGGCACATTGTGAGCATGTATTAATTGTTTTTTCATTCGTTGGAAATTCAGCTTGGAAATGCAGGCCAGAGCCAGATTGGGAATAACTTTAAAAGTCAAACAGGAGAGTTTCTGTTTTATCCTAAAGATGATTAGAAGCCATTAGAGTTTCCCAAGTTTTTCTACAGAGTCAGGAGGACCTGAGTTCAAATTTGGACTCAGATACTTAACACAAAAACTAGCCGTGTGACCTTGGGCAAGTCACTTATAACCCCAAACTGCCCTCCAAAAAGCAAAAAAAAAAAAAAAAAAAAAAACCAGGAAAAGAAAGAATATGAAAAAAAGTAAATTATTTATTGAGGCCATGATCCTCAGTTGTCTAAGACAATAACAGGTTTCACCTTCCTTAGGGGTTTGCAAGGAAATATTCACACATATGTTGGGTTAGATGGCCTCCAAGGCCCCTTCCAGCCCTGAGAGCCTGTGTTTCGTTAGTATGCCCTCTCCATATATGAGAAAGTATACTGAGACATTCCTTGATATTCCAGCTCCAGTGTTTATGGAGCTGTGGGCATGCCTATGTACATGTGTGCCCCTTTTTGTGTCTCCAGTGCTTAGCACAGTGCCTTGCACACAGTAGGCACTTAAGTGCTAGTTGTCTGCTGGGAAATGAAGACTCCAGGATTTCTTTTAGCAGTTTTTTTGTTTGTTTTGGACATTCTTGGGATCTCCCTTAGTTAAGTTTTCTGTCTTTAAAACAAAACAAAACAAAAAAACTTGGAGAAATAACTTTTAAAATTAAACAAAATTGTTGCTGAATATATATCTTAATAAAAAGAATGGAAGTTACAACAGTGAATAGCACTATCCTAAAAGTGAATGATGCTTCTAGCTAGTACAGCAGTGAATGAACATAAGACTGAAGACAGTGGTGCTGCTATTTTTATAATGCTCTTTTTGGTACTTTTCCTCAAAGAGATGAACTTGTAACATCTTAAAGTCTTAAATATGTTAGAATTATGTCAACTGGAATATTGGAGTAAATCTGCTGAGGTTTAGGTGGACTTTCCCCACCCTGTTATCCAGCACAATGGTCTGCACATAGTAGAAACCTAATAAATATTTCCTGTACAATTGTTGAAATGAAACATTTTGCTTTCTCATTTTCTGTCAGTCCTGAGGTTGAAAGATGCAGTGAGCTATAATCTTCCTTCCCTCACCTAAAACATCTAATGCAGTAGATCCTTAAAGTTAGCATAGGTCATAGGATCATAGTTAAAACCAAGAGAAGCCTTGAAGGACATTTGGTCAAACCCTTTCATTTTGCACATGAGGGAACAGAAGCCCATAGACGTTGAGTTCTTCAAGGTCACACATCTAGTAAAAGGCCAAGCCGGGGTATGAACCCTAGTCATCTGGCTCCAAATCTAGCATGCTTTTCATTTTCTGATGCTGTCTTGGGACTTCCTGCTCAAGTAACAGGACCTTGTGATTGCTTAATCAAGAGACAAGAGGAACAGAGTAAAAAATAATGAATCATCAGCTTTAGAGTAGTTACCTACTTAAGGGTCCTGTTTGGTCTCTCCTTTTTTACATTCAAGGCTTCCTCTTAATGCAAAGGAAATAGCACGGGTGCTACTGATGTCCCATGGGCAGCTGTGTCACATTCAGTAGGAATGTAAAATTATATTTGCCTACCTTCTCTAGAATTAAATTTCACCAACTAGTCATTCACTAAACAAATGCTGACTTAGCACTGACTTCATACTTAGCCAGTTTAACCAAAATAAATTCTATATCTTGAGGAATTTGGAATTCTCTAATTCTTCTCTCAGCAAAAGTTCCTGTGAAAGGAGTGCAAAGAATTCAACATAAAACTGGGTCTGCCCTAAGGAAAATTTGAATTACTTTCTAATGCCATGGAAAAAGTTACTAATGCTCTGCATTGCCTGGTTGCCATCCCTAGAATGGAACAGAAAAGACTTAGCTTCATGTAAGCAAAAACATCAAAAAGGCAGTGTGAGCAATGTATTTATTTGAGAATTGGAATTGCTCAAAACACATCTGTCTGAAATTAATTAGCTTTAAAATCCATTTGTCAGAAGTTAGGATAGGGATGCAGTATTCTTATTTCACAGAATGAGTCTCTAGATATATTAAGATTTCCAACATGGAAATGTTTATGAAAGAGATATCTATACAGGTCTTTCCTGAGGAGAATTTTTTTTTTTTAGTCATAAGTTATAGTTTATTCGAACAAAGGTCTTTTTTTTCCCCCAAACGTAACTCATACACGTTCCTTTTTTTGTGGAAAAGAACAGTAAACAAAGGGGGTGTTCATCACTTGGGGAATTGCTGAACATATTGTGGTGTATGAATGTGATGGAATCTGTAAGTGGTTTAGAAGAAATTTGGGAAGACAAACGAACAGATACAGAATGAAGTGAGCAGACCTACAACAATTTATACAGTAATAACATGTAAAGACAGACAACTTTTAAATACTGAAGAACTCAGATGAATGACCAACCACAGTTTCAGAAGACCAGTGATAAACCGTGGTACCCCGCATCCTAGTAGAAAGAATGAACACTCACAATGACCACAGCCAGTGCCCAGATTTGATTTGCTTGACATCTGTATGAACGGATATGGCTTACATTTGTCACAATAAGGATCTTGTTTTTGTTTTTGTTTTTCTTTTTCCAAAGGAAAAGGTTTCAGTTGTTTTTCATTTGCGTCAGACTATTATTTGTGACCCCATTTGGGGTTTTCTTAGCAAAGATACTGGAGCGGTTTGCCGTCTCCTCCTCCAGCTCATTTGGCAGATAAGGAAACTGAGACAGACAGGGGGTCTGCTTAAGCAGCATCCCAAAAAATGTTGACCTGTTGTCTCATTGTAGTTTTCCCTGATGAAGTTGTTATTTCTCTGGTTTGTTCCCTGAACTACCAATTACTTAGTATTAAATTATTTGGGCTCCATTTAAGTTTGAATCATTTCATCAGAAGACCTTTATTAATTGTAATTTTAATGCAGTCACTTCTATATTTGTTTGAAGTTTTTATGTCTTGGCACATGCTTGATTTTTGTAAATGTGCCATACACATTTGAGAGTTGCCCCTGTCTCCTAATGAGACTTTCAGTACTCTGAGGAGTACCCATCCAGACACAGATCTAGCACCCTGCAAAGGGTTGGGGTTGGTTTTCTTTGGGGTTGGTTCTTGTGCCTGTCTCTGTCCTAGGAAGCCAGGGTCAAGTTCTGATTTCAGCTCCCTTTTAATAGAGCTTGTGACGGCTTCTACTCACAGCACACCGGCTGACTGTTTTCCGTTCCATTTTCAGCTCAGCACAATTCTTTCTCATTTCTCTACTGGCTGGACCCTTTAAAACCTCGATTTATATGGTCTTTGCTGGTATAGTTCTTCTCCCCAGCTTCTTGCTCACTTACTGGAGACTCAGTTTCCATAATGAGGCCTCCCCACAGCCCACTGCCTCCATCCTCACCTGCCTCTGCTGGCTTCTAGAGGGCTTTTTTTTGCCGTTCTGGACTGTTTTTATCTGTCTACCAAACTAGATGCCACAGAGGGCAACTCCAATATAAGAACAGCGGCAGAGATGCACAGAAATGTCATAGTAGACAAAAATCAAAGAAGGAAACCACAACAGAACCCCTGGATCTGGACTGGAGGAACTTTCTTCCGAAGTTTTTTTCCCCCATTTTATTGATCACATTTCTTTCTGGGGTCATTTTCAAATATTTACTGGGGTTTCTTTCTCTGTGAACCTCCTTTATATTTTTAGAATTGCACTCTTGAGAGTTTCCCATTTCCCAAGATGATTTCTCTGGAGAATTTTCACCTTATAAGAGCCTCTCCAATCTAAGGTTCATATCAGAATCTGAGCTTTCCTCTTCTCTCTCACAAACCCTAAGGTAGTGGTCACTGCCCCCTCTACCCTCACCTACACACACACACACACACACACACACACACACACTTTTTATCATTTCTATTTCAACAGCCAGTTCTTCCTTACTGTTGAGATTTGTGTTCAGAATAGTCATTCCCTTCCTTCGTTCCTCAGCCATGCATTTGAAGGATAAAATTCTCATTAAGACAAGCTAAGTAAGTATTAACTTCAGTTTTTGTCAGAGGCAGAGTGCCAGTAAATGTTTGAAAATTTAAAGTTCTCCATAATCACTATAACCCACCTTTATGCTAGTCTTGTGATTTTCCTGAACTATTCTGCTTCCTCTTTCCAGGTGGTCTGTAGTATATTCTGATAGTATATCCTTATATTTGTCCCACTGTTGATCTACACCAAAATGTTGTCCTTCACAACTCCTTTCTTTGATTTCTTCATATGAAATTCTTCTTCATATAGAACAATACTCTCCCTACCCATCCCACTTCACCTCCCTGCTGTTATCGATTCTGATGGTTAAGACAGACCCTTCCAGAGCCATATTCCTGTAATGAACATGTCCCATCCTGCCAAGCCTCTGTGATACCTGTGAGGTCAGATGTGCCTGCTTTCCTTAGGATCTGAGCTCTCTTTGTCCTTTACCTCTCTTCTGTGCATTTATCTAAAGATGTTTAAGAACAGGGGTTCAATTGTGGTTTCTGTCTTGGATCTTTGTCTACTATGACATTTCTGTGCATCTCTGCTGCTGTTCTTATATTGGAGTTGCCCTCTGTAGCATCTAGTTTGGCAAACACATGAAAACAGTTCTCTCTTTTCCCCCTACTTTTTGTGTTAAAGTACTTTCAATTAGACTTTCAGGACTGTTAGGCATACTCCTTCTAATACGACAGGAACCCGTTATTCCTGACTTTTAAGGCATGTTTCAGGTATCCAGATCCCATTCTCAGATACCATTTTACCTCCAAAATCTTCTTTTCTCTTATAATGCCCTTGCCTTCATTCAATAGCAGTGATAAAAATATCATCCAGGACCTTTTTTTCTTGCCTAAGATTTTATAGTCTTTAGCAGCGCTTTCCAGATTTCTTCAGGGAGTCCCTTTTTTAACCACTGGATTACCACAGACAGGCAGTAGTCGTCAGGTGTGATTGGCCTTGGGAGCTGGTTTCTCAGCCACATCCTGGACGTATATACGCCTCAGGAACTCTGCTGACTGGATTCTTATCCAGTCAACAAATTGCTGTGTTGGTATATTCCCTCAGCAGAACCACTGTTCTGGTCTTCTCTGGTCCTTCCTATCTAGATACTGTCCCTTGCTGTCACCTCCAGATCCATAACATTCCTTGGAGCCTAAGAAGCTTTCCTCCCTTTCCATCTCTGTCGTTTTCTTCCACTCAGAGACATGACATTGTCTGGGACTCCTTCAGTGTCTTCAAATCCTATATTGAAGCCTTTCTCCTCCCCACCCAGTTCCCCATGCCCCCCCCCACTTTTCTCCTTTGTTTGAGGTTTGGGGAGGAAGATACTTTATCTTCCCTTTTGTTTTAGATGAAAGGACATCTGTCTTCCCAATCTTTTTTGCTTCTCTTTCAAGAGAGAGGCCAGACCAGTGTGCAGTTTGAGCATGGATAACAAGACAGGTAGCTCACATTATGTGCAGAATTAGTGCAGAATTATAGAATGAGTGGAATTCCCCCCTATTCCTTGCTCTCCTCTGAAGGGTCGAGTGGTTCTGGATCCCTGGAGAAACATTGTAGCCACTGTCTAGGGGGAAAAGCCATCTTCAGTTCTCTTCACTTCTTTGGCGCCTTCTAAAGAAATATCTTCAGTGCGTAGACATGTGCACACAACTCACTCTCCTCCACTTACTCTTCTCTGGTGTTCTGTCTTTTACCTTTGCAGGGTCATAGGTTTAAAGCTGAGTGGTTCCTTCAGTGCTGTATATGCCACAATATCCAACTCCCTAACTTTACAGATGACAAAGTAGAGCCCCAGGAAGGGTGTGACTTGCCCTAGGCCTCACAGGTGGTGTCAGAAACAGGATTTGAATCCAGATCCTCTGATTCCAGAGCTGGTAGTCTTTCCATATGTACAGGTTGCCTTCTCCTTTCTCATCCTTTTCTGAAAGCCTTTTTGTTCTTCCTCCTCTCCTGTCCTCTCCTCCTCTCCCCTCCCCTCCCCTTCTTTCCCCTCCTCTCCCCTTCCCTCCCCTCCCCTCCCCTTCAGAAGGAAAATGCCCTTAAATTCTAGAATAGCTATTATGCAATATGCAAAAATGTCATTTAGTGGCTTCTCAGCCCTGCCTTACTCTCATCCATGAGGAGAGGGAGACTTTTTTTAAAATTGTGTTAATGTCTTCTGTTTTTATATCAGGTGTGTGTGTGTGTGTGTGTGTGTGTGTGTGTGTGTGTGTGTGCGCGCACGCGCGCGTGCGTGTTTGTGATCCACCCATCTCAACCTACCTTTATTTATTGTGGGAAGAGAAAAAAAAGTTAAGAAAAACTGTTTACTGACCATATCTGCTAGTGTGTGCACTACTCTGCACCCATAGTACTCCACCTCTCTCTCAAGAGGAAGCATATTTCATCATCTTCTTTGTGAAACAAAGATTGGTTATTACGTTTAAATGAGTCTAAATAGCTTTTAATGTTGTTTGTCATGGTGGGGGGGGAGGGAGAAGGGATCAGGTGCAGGTATTATTTTTCCATGCTAAGCCCTAGGACACAAACACAGGCAAGCAGGACAATCCACATCATAAGGAGCTCGCATTCTAATGGGAGAGAGTAGCCCCTAAAACAGAAAAGAAGAGCTTGGGAGGGGGAGGGGGAATATGGTGTAAAGGGTCAGATTACCTGCTTGGGCAGAGAGGGACTGATGAGGAGGAGGGGAAGTCTAGAGAGTCAAGTCATGAGTGAAGTAAAATGTGGCTGGGCCCCTTCCTGAAACAGAGGACCATGAAAGCTGTCATCATTCAGGAGAATGGGGCATTTCTCCACGGTGGAAAGGTGGTTGAGAGTCCAGTTGTAAATTAGAGTACACTATTCTCCTGTTTTCACTGTCACTTAATCCAGAACTTCCCAAATTCTCTGACTTCATTTATATGTTTAATTTCTTGGAATAGAATGTTTCATTGCATTAATATACCACAGTTCAATCCTTTGGGGGAGAGGAGTTGCTTTAAGAATATTTCTCTGTTGGTTATGATGGCTCAGGATTCTCAAATATGCATCATCTCTAGAGACCATTTATATTAAAAGATGGCACTTTGTGTCAGGGAGCAATTTGAGATCATTAATAAAGGCACTGTGCATTTTCCAGTCCATTCTTTTGTTCTAAGGCCCTTCTTTAGGTCCCAGACAACCCTGATTTGCCTCTTGACTCCCAGGTCAGTATTCTTTGGACTTTATCACCTTGACTAACAGTCTGTGCCTTCAAGAAGTTATGACCTGGTTGAGGAAAGGATTTAAATTTTAAAATGAAAGAACAAGGCACTAAAGTGCAGAGTGCAGTCACTACAAGTATATAAAGGGTGGAAAGAAGTTTGGCCCCTCCAGGATTTTATAATTTTGGATTGTTCAGTATTCCTAGATGGAAAGATCCTCGTCTTGTACTAGAAACCTTCACCTCATGATTTTATAGCTTTCTGGAGCCACCGCAGAGTTGGGACCAGACACATAGCCCACAGTTGTCATGTCTTCCTGGGTCTTGGACAGATTCTTGCTCTCAATCTCTCTCCAAAGAAAGTGGACAAGTCCAAGCTCTTTCTATTCTCTCTTTTTTCCCCCTAAGTCCTCTTTACAGCAGTTGGAAACACTGGGAAGTATGTGGTGCTGGGCAGCCCTCCTATAAATATATACAAGATGCAGAATGGTGAAATTTAGGCTTGATATTATGAAGAACTTTCTAACAAAGTTATCCAGAAGTGTAGTCAGCTGACGTTGACATAGCAGATGGGGGCCCTCCCCGGCCTCTTCAAGCATAGCCTGGATGGCTGTTTGACAGCTGTTCCAAAGAAGCACTTCCTGTTCACTGGTGGTCTAGACCAGGTGGTTCCTGAGGTCCCTTCTTGACTCTCCTGTCATCCTGTGGTGCAGAACTTAGAGGTTACCACCCTGTGGTCTTTGCTGCATGCAGTCTCTTATCTTAGGACACCCAACAGGGTATCCAGCAGCCAGAATAATCTGCTTCATAACAGATGACCTCCAGCTAGCAAGTTTAGTGCTTACTACCATAGGTAGTAGAGAACTCTGTGTTGTGTTATTTATGGTGAAAATTAATTTATTAGCGCAGAGCATAGAATTAGAGAACAGAGGTAGTAAGAAAATGGTACATCTCCTAACTCAGAAAAGAAAAACAAACACCATAAATTTATAGAGAAGTAGGTGGGTTTCTTGGGGGGCGGAGGCAAGATGGCGGCATAGAAGCAGCAAGGATCCGCAGCTCCCACTCAGCCACCCAAAATACCCACAAAATATGACCCTAAACAAAATCTAGGACTCTCAGAGTCACAAAAATACAGAAAACACATCTCTTGCTGAAGGCAGCTCGGCAGCAGGGGCTCATCACGGCAGACCAAGTAGCCCAGACCAGCCCCAAAACCGAAACCTTGGCCAGGCTCCAGGGCAGGAGGGTGTGAGTCTACTTCAGAGAAGATCTAAAGCACCTGGAGGAATCTTCACATCTAGCAAGCCAGAATTACAGAAGGTCAGTGAAAGTGAAACTTTGAAACTTAATTTGGGGGAAGAAAAGCAGTTCTCCCAATCTGCCCCCAGGGCAAGGAAGCAGTGGGGGAAGGGCAGGAAATGCTGTAACTGGCAGCTGCCACCACTGGGCTGCTTCAAAGCCCCTGGCCTGCAGACCCGCAAGGGGGCTGAATCAATTGATCAAGG
>CM053601.1:85761158-85777856 GCA_028646575.1 Pseudocheirus occidentalis
TCTCTCTCTCTCTCTCTCTCTCTCTCTCTCTCTCTCTCTCACTCACACACACACACACACACACACACACACACACACACGGCTTTTGCATACAGTGTCCAGGCTTTATTTGCATTGTGTCAAGTCTTCATCAGCCTCAAGTAAATCTTTCCCACCACTTCCATCTCGTTCACTTACCACCTTCATAAAATCTGCATAGGTCTGTGAATGTCAGCAAAATCAGCACGTAAGTGCCCTTTTGGCACTTTCATGGCCCTTTCCAGACCTTGGAAAACCCTTCTAGTTCAGCCCCTAAATTAAACCTACTCATTACAACAAGACTGTCCAGAATGCAGACACTAAGAAAGCCTCCCTACCGATGCTAGTAGCTCCTGGTGGGAAGCAAAGTTGCTTTGTGCCCCTCATCGGCCATCTGTGACTGACATCTGCAGGGAGGCTGTAAATGCCTTTAATGAGGAGCATGGAATCTTGAGTGACTAGCAAATCATAGGCTTGTAGATGGAGAAGTGGAGAGAAGCTTTCGAGGACGTCCAGTCCAACCTCATTTTACAGAGGAGAAAACAAAATGAGTGAGTGAGCTCCTTGCCTGGGTCTTCATGCAGCCAATGTGAGACTGGGTTTGAGCCCAGGTCTTCCTGATTGCAGATCCAGGTCATTTGCCCCATTAGTACGTCGGTATTTCTCATGTATAGTTATCTAGGTGAAAGAAAACCAACCCCAATTCTTTGCAGTGAATTTGGATAAATTTCCCTAGAAGAAAGAAGACACTTTCCACATTCAAGTTTTTAAAAATGTACATTCTCCTGCTTAGAAAAATAGTTTTTTCATAGGAGAGAACTCTTGTAAGAGTAGAAGTTGGGGGGGGTATTAGTTAGATAAGTATTGTGGACCTCTGCGATCAACTATTCCAACCTCATTTTAAATATGAAAAGTAGCAGACTTCAAGGGTGAGCAGCTTGCCAGAAGTCACAAGTGCAGCTGGGGCTGGAAGGAGATGGGGGTGGGGTCTCCTGCCTCTTCATGCTGCATCACTCTCTTCCCTCCTGTAGTTCACAAAAAAGGTCCTGATCAGGTGAAACAAAAAAATTTGACTGACACAGAACATCCATTTATTGAACAACAAAAAAAGAAAACAGCAAATAGGATGAATTATTTCTCTCTCATTAGAAAATGTTCATTCCTCTTCTCCACACCACCACCCCCCACCTCCTTTATAAAGAAAACTTAATGTGGAGAGAAAAATTTAAGGGGGGTTGCTTTTAGTTCCAAGCAGGATCAGCTTGAGAGGTTATGATAAAGTGAATCAAATTGGGGAGCAGCAGTATCTTTGCCTCTCTGGGCCTAAAAGTGCAGAGGTACTTGCCTATTTTGTAGGTATAATGCATTTGCTCCGTTAGAACCTAGGGAGAAAATCTGAAATGAAAAGATTCAGTTCATGCAAAACAGTAAATCTGTAAAGAATATGTCTGTGAATACTATGCCAAGGGTTCAGTGTTTATTGCTTAAGTAAAGAGTGCTATGGCTTCTAGACCAAATAAAACCTAGGTTCTTGTTCCATTTTAGTTCCATGGTATCTGTAATACCTGTACATTCTGCCTTACAGGAATATTGTGGGCACCTATGCCTAGAGTAAAACAGATTTCTTCCTTGCCCTCTCTTTCCCCATGGCCTTCAGAGCCCATCTTCCACCTTTTCCCTTCCTCATCTCTCCCCAGATGAAAATCTTACTCTCCAGACAAAAATGTAAATTATGCTAAATGTTTGTATTTTTAAATATATTACATCATTACACTAAAGTCATGATGCTCCCTAGCTGGGATTTTATCATTAGCCAGATTTTTTGGAAGGAACTGTTTTAGAGAACCAGAGACCTTCCTTTCATCCTTAAAATCTCACCTTCTCTGGCTTTGTAATGTATGCCCTGCTTGTGAATTTAAATTGGGATTTTTTTAAAGTATTGAAGTCTTTGTTTAGACATCACATCCATTTCCAGCTGTACCTTCTCTCCATCCTCCTGCTGATCAGGCCTTCTTTTAACAAAGATGGAACGGGAAAGAGAGAAAATAGTGTCACAAGACTAGCTCACACATGCACAGCACCAGTGTCATCTGCAATACTCTCTGACTGCGGTCCTTACACCTCCATCAAGAAAGGGCAGAAAGGCCTTTTCTGTGCCCTTCCCAGACTACACAAGCAGCCGTTTCATTTCATTTTTTTTTTCCATTTACATGTTGTATGCTATTTGCATGTTGTTTTCTGGTTCTGTTTACTTCACTCTGGATCAGCCGATTTTCCTATGTTTTTCAGAATTCTTCGTGTTTATTGCTTTTTACAGTAAAATAATATTCCATTACATTCACATATTAGACTTTAACTGCTCTCCACTTGATGGACACCTACCTTCTTTCCAGTTTCTTTGCTATTGCAAAAATACTGCAATGAACATTTGGTATATATGGTGCCTTTCTTTCTGTTTTTGGCCACCACAGAGTATATGACCAGTAGATAAAGGGGCTGATAAGCAGTTTTGTCACTTTTAAATTAAATTAAAACATCAAGGCAATTCCTCAAAATCATAGACAAGAAGAATGGTGCATAATTTCAGAGCAGGCCTATTGGACAGAGCAAACACAAGACATTTGTATGCCCTGGGCAAGATTGGAAACGTGCAACTCTTCCTCCCCCCATCATAAGCTATAGGGGTCTTGACTTACATCATAAATATTTGTGGTCTGTTAGAATATATATAAATTGTTAGAATAAATATAAATATTTGTGGACTGTTAGAAAGTAGCTTCTCTACATGTTTGTTTATTAATATTAGCTTACTATCATTCTTAGTCAAATCAAATGAAAGTAATATTAAAGTAAGATGTTTCTGACATGAAAAAGAAAATTTTTTAAATATTTAAAAATCACTTGTGATGTAACTCTAGCTCTGTGTTCTTTCCAGGTTTAAGGATTTCATTTGAGGTAGTTCATCAGGTTTTCAGTCTCTAGGATTGCTCAAGACTTAACTGTTGTTAATTGGCCATGCAGCTGTTAGCTTTCATGTTGTTGCATGATGCATTTTAACTCCTTCCTGTGGAACGAGCTCATCTTCCAGATGCACCTTCTCTATTATCTGTCTCTGTCAGAGAAAGAGGGAGAAAAAAATCCTTTTGTTTTGAGACCTTGGGCTGAATCAAAAGTGTCTGACAACCTCAAAGCTTGAAGAGGTGGAGAGCTGACCCTGCTCATTCTCAGGGTGCAGTTGCCAGGAATAACCATACCCCCCCAGTTCTCCTTTTTATACAACTCACTTCAGGTTCAGCAGAGTGAAAATTCATTATAATAATGTCTCTTACCTGTTTATTTAGTGACCATGTCATTGATCAAGGAGGTTATTTGGGGGGTGGTTTTTTTCCCCCACCCTCAAAAGTTTCCTCTGAGATGCATAAAATAATTCACTAAAATTAAAGGTGGATCCAGGCCATCCCATGTTGCCAATGGGACTATACTGAGATGACTCAGACCATGATCCCCAGTTAAACACTTTCAGATTAAAATGCACAGACTTGTCCTGTGCAATAGCTTCAGAGGTGTGGGTGAGTCTCTGATTTCAGCTGCTCATCTCTCCTCCCTTGCCTTTTGGAATAGAAAAAACAATATTTGTTTACCTAAGATTTCACAGAAATGGAAAGAGGCATCCCCCCAAAAGCAAATGAGTACCAAGGTATTGTATTACTCCTTTTGGTTCTTAAGAGTTGGTGTGCAGATCCTGCCTTTGCACCGGACTGTCCTGCTTTCTCTAGCAGGTGGACATACACTAAATTGATTATTTCTACCTTTATGTGCAGTCCCTAACTTATGTCCCTTATATATGGCTAATCTCTCTAAAACAACTCTCCTAGTTAAATGAACTATTAATTTCCACAACTCCCTTTTCTGAACCTTGTCCTTGTTTCTTGGGATAGCCTTGTGCCTCCCCCACCCCACATAGGTTCATTAGTGGTAGCCCTGCTAGGAGGCGAGAGGAAAGGAAGGTAAGTCCCCAAGACTGCTCCTCTCTTTTCCCTTTCACCATTGCAGTTCCTCCCATCCTACTGGGCCCTTACTTCCTCATCATTTTTATCCGTCCTTTGTGTGCTTTTTCTGATTTTTTTCCTCTCAGGGTGCCCACCCTCCCTAACTACATTTTATTTAGCTCCCTTATATTTATTTTAGATTTATTCTGTACATACTTATTTTTACACCTTGTTATCATTCCCACCTCTCACTGCCTTCAGTAGAACAAAAGCTCCTTAAGAGGAGGAATTGTTTTATTTTTTTGTATTTGCATCCCCATTACCTAGCATGTAGTTGGTGTTTAATAAATGCTTGTTGATTGATTGTTTCAATTTCCCTTAGAAAACCTTAAAAAAAATGCACTCAGTGGGCCAAGAAGATGAAAAAAAAAAAAAAAAAACCTTTGTCAGAAACAGCAGGTGGTGGCAGAGGACAAGAAAGCAGAAAGAGCAATCAATCCTTCGGCTCTTATAATTTTTTTAAAGGTAATTAGAGAACCAGTGTCCCTGATGGACATTTTATTACCAAGACCTCAGCTGCCTCATCATCTTCTCTGCCTTTCTGGCTGGTCTCTCTTACCCCAGGCAAGAAGCCTGTCGTAGGGGATTTCAGACCACTCAAGTGCCACTTCCATTTCTCAATCGAAGGGACAGCCCTGATGGCACCCCACATTGGCTCTCTGGGTACATATTCCCATAGAAACACTGTTTGACATGGTCGTTTACATTCTGTGGTCTCTTACTGCGGTGCTCTAGGTCAGGTTTTGTATGCTAGCCAGAAAAAAAAAATCTAACCAACATGAGCGGTATCATCTCTATGAGAAGACACATCCCAGGTTCTAAACAACCAGCTTGAAAACAAATGACTGGAAAACACGCTTTTCCCAGGTTGGGAGGCTATGTGTCTTAGCTTGTATGTCCAGTGGCAGGGTTCGTCTTTCCCCCACCTGTTACCATTACTTTCTCCTCTGTCTTCCCTCCCCCCAAGCCTTTCAGAGCAGTTGTACAAAAGCCGGCTCAGAAGAGTTCAGATCCTGGGGATCTTTTCAGGAAAGAAGCTTTGTGTGTTCTTTGGTGGTGTCATACTAAATCATCTGGCCAGGTGCAGTGAGTCATGGTTGTTTAGAAGGCAAGGTGGGACAGTGGAACCCGTAGTATGTTAGCCTTTCATTTCTTGGCCTAATTTCAGATGTGATTAAATCACAAATCAAAATGGATTTGGTCTCTCTAAACTTTAAATGTGTAAGAAAACTACATGATTAATGCAGTTTAGCCTTGCTTTTAGGCCCTAGAATCAAAATGATAGTAATGTTGCTTGCAAATCGTTCTTAGAGAACTTTTAAATCTCAGCTGATTCACTACATTCAGTAAATGCAACCAGTTTCATTATCATGATCATTAAAGTCACCTTAGCATTACTAAATGTTTGCTCTTTGTAAGCTACAGAAACAACATTGAATTCTCATATGAAAATATTTCTACCTTGATCAATGTACCTTCTTTGTTCCTAGGGAAAGTTGTACATCTTTCCTCTTTGAATTTTGTGAGAAATGGGGGGAGGGGTGGTGGAGGGAGGAGCTGCAGATGCCTAACATTCAGTTCAGACAGATGTGATTTTATGTTTAAAAAGATTAAAATCACATCAAGGGTTTTTTGGTAATTTCCTCTTTGAATCGTTAAATAGTATCAGAGACCCCTTTTTACAGTCTGGTGGAAGCTGTGAGCACGTCCCAAGAATGTTTTTTAAATGCATAAAACATACAGAATTTAAAAGGAAATCAATTATATTAAAATATAGTTATCAAAATATTTTTTAAACCAAGTTAACAGACCCAAGGTTAAGTACTTTGGCTTAATAAAATGTATTAATATAAATCATTGGAAGAACCAAGTGTTTGAAAATGACTTTGAAAGTCGTGTGAGATTTAAATAAATTGACTTTTTAAAAACCGTTGACTGTCCTTAGCTTAATTTTTAAGGGTAAGTGGTCTAGTAATTACAAATGATTTGAAAAGCACCATGTGACTCAGTTTTACATTGTGTTCAGCTTGTTTTTGAAGCAGACCTTTCATGTGAAGTTGTCCTTTATTTGGCATAGCCTTGGTGTGGGCATGCACAGGACCCAGTGGACAGTCTGCATGATTCTGAGCAGACATCCTCTTGTGAGGGGGTTCAGCAAAATTAATGTAAAATGAATGCAACCAAGAGTGTTTGGAAATACTTAATTGTGCAGTTAGTTTTTATAAATAATTTATAAATTTATAAAATTTATAAATAAAAAATTTATAAAGTTTTTATTAAAAATGTATAAATAAAATAAATACAATGCCCCAAAAGTCGTGAAATATGCAGTGACAATTCACCAGCCTCATCAGACACTCTCTTACCAGCCTGCTAGAATAATAAATCACTGTGAATAACTTTCTGAAGGAGGGGTGATGACTTGTGCTACTTAATTAAAGCATGTCATAAATTACCTTCCAATTCAGTGTCACTGTGCTTGCTTGGTCTTTTAACTCTCTCCTTTTGTCCACAGGTTAAAGTATTGCACAATCAGCTAGTTCTTTTCCATAATGCCATCACAGCTTACTTTGCTGGGAATCAGAAGCAGCTTGAACAGACACTCAAACAGTTCCACATCAAATTGAAAACTCCCGGAGTGGATGCCCCATCCTGGCTTGAAGAACAGTAATCAGACCTGGAAAAAAAAAAAGATCCTTTGTCATCTGAGAACCCAATAAGAATTAAAAGGGGGAGGAGGAGGGGGAGAGGACCCTTATGTTGATTCTTGCACAAACGGCTTTAATTTTTCCCTTTTAATACTTTAACAATCGAACTGTTCAAATTGATGGGAAGGTGGGTGGCTTTAATATAAACATAATTTCTATAATCCAAACATAGCTTTTCTTTTGAAGAACTTCTTTTATATTGTGAGGGTTGTTGGCTATTTCTGTCATTTGAAAACCTCTAAAATAGCTTTGCACTGACAAGATACAAACTTGTGGTTTCTGGTCCTCAAGATGTGGGCCAGTTATGACTTTTCCAAAGGGAGGTTTACATGATTTGTATCAACATCTAATATTTTATATATGAATATATTAAACATCTTTAAAGATTCTTTTCCATGTATTATTTTAAAGAAAAGAGTAATACTATTTTACAGAGTAAAATTATAGGGCATTTCTGCAGCATCCAGAGGAAGTAGCTATAATAGATGGTTGACTAACTTAAGGGATGGCAACAGATCCCTTCTCTAAGGATGGAGCTGTACCGCTAGAAGTTAATTTTAAAGATTGTGAATGAACAAGAATCATACTGTCTTTTCCATGAAGCTTCCAAGATCACAGTTGTATTATATAAAGACTTTAACTTATTCACAATTTCATTTTTTTACTAAAAAGTGAAATTTGATTGTTTGAAGAGACCACCGACGTGCCATTTGGTTGATCTTGGGTAGTTTGACAGGTTAACTTTGGAATACAAATTCTTGGTCATTTGTAGTCTAAAAATCTGTGATAGAAAACTTTTTAGGCAGTGTTGCCCTTTCAATAAAGTAGATTCCTAGACAGATTTCACTGTAATAATGCCATACTAGCCTTAAATCACAGAGAAGTGCCTTCTTAGATACAATAATTCCCTTTGAACCAGTGTATATAATCCACAGGGTAGCCCCTTCCAAATAATGTTTGCTGTGTCTGTCTCTAGCAGAAAGGGGCATTGTAGAAATGTTGAATTTCTTTGTACTCATTAAACGAAGTTTAAAGTTTATGGAAAAATCACTTTTTAAAATGTGTTTCCTTTTGAGGAATAGTAAGTGGAAGGGCCTTTTTTTTCCTTTTTAATGGGGGGAGGGTACAGCTGGGTAGTGGAAGGAGGGAAGGAAACAGTAAGGAAAGCCAGTGATCTCTTAGGTGCTGGTCAGTGCTGACTTCTTGTGAGTGACCTGTATTGTTCTCGTTCATCAGCAGTGTAATCCTTATCAAATGTAAATTCTGTGTTAATTTTTTTATCATAGACGTTATAAATTAATATTATTTTGAGAGGCGTCTCTTCCAGATGTCTGTTTATTTTGTGTTGAAATGAAGTACTCAAAGAATTGCTGTTATTCACAACCATGTTGACTATAGTTTTGTTACATATGTTCAGATACCTTTCAGCCAAAAGGCATTTTGAGTCATTATGCCGGCTTTCAATGCCTGCCATGGTGTAATGGGACTGTAAACCACAATCCTATCTTAAATCATTCCTCACTATGTATCTGTGTTCCGACGGAGCCTTCGTTTATTCTCATGGCACAGCTTTTTCTTGTGATGATAGTTCATTTGCATTCCCCAGAATGTGCCTCCATGTGAACTTTGTATTCTTATTAAAGAGGTTTACTGCACTAGCTTCTTTCTTGACTCTTGCTGGTTTAAAATGTGGGTGCCCTTAGCACCGGCACACACCCTCTTCCCCCCCCACCAACTCACAGTGACGGACTCAGCTGTGCCATGTTTAAGAGCAGAGAAGTTCCACTGCCCCAATTGGGAGTCACCACCTCTTCTTTGAGTGGCTGTTTTCTCTCGCTCAGAGTGAGTCTCCTTTGGGGCAAGCCTCTTTACACATCAGTGACACACTTGAGCAGAGTAAAGATTGCCGCAGTTGGGGAACTGCTTCATGAGATTCCCTGTTTAAATATACAATTATTGATGTTTATGTAAATGATATATGTACATAATAATAACTGACGTTTACATAACGCTTACTACGTGCCAGACTATGTGCTTAAGCATGTTACAGTGGTTATCTCATTTGATCCTTGCAACATTCCTGAGGTAGGTGCTATTATTATACCCATTTTTTAGATGGGGAAACTGAGACAAACAAGTGACTCCCACAGAGTCACAAAGCTGAATTTAGGTCTTTCCCAACTTCATTCAGGGTACTCTGTCCACTTGGCTGCCTGGCTACACCAAAATGGAAGTAAAATAAATTACACAAAGCAGTTTCATCATTAGTTTTTAACCTAAAAAAGTAAATTGAACCAAGGGAAGAAAAGAATCTTTTTGACTAGAAGTAGGGAAGAACTAAATTATCTATTCACATACACACACATCTGTTAAGCAACAAGGATAAGGTGGAAAAAAGTGGCAGCCCTTCCCTTTAAATTTAAATTATTCACCTAAAATGCACAGGTCTTCTTGGTCTGCAGTGAAGAATGCACAGAGAAAAGAAACTAAAACCTAAAAAAGTCCTATGTTTGCAGGAGGAATTCAGCAAAAATCTAGCTTTAGAAATGAAGATTTACAAAACTTATTGACCCAACGGTGATTGCATTTCAGAAATTTACCCAAAGTATCACATGTCTAATGAAAGCCAAGTATGTGACTAAGTAAAATCCCCTTAAGTCCTTTGCTTTATGACCATCTAATTAAGCTTGTTAAAACAGAAGTATGGATCCTCTGCTTACACTAAATTTAAATTTATCACGTATGTTCCTTTTCAAAGGAAAAAGTACTTTGAATTCTGTTGTGCTTGGAATATATCTAATGCCACCATAAAATTTTAACTATTTGTCTTAGATAAATTGGCTCTAAGATAACCTCCTTTGACATCAGCTGTTCCTGCTCACCAGTTTAGATTCTGAACTATAGAACACAGAATACTGAATGTTTATCATTGATGTATATTATAAAATAAGGACCTTTTCCTTCATTTAAAAAAAAATGGCCTTTGCAGACTCAATTGAAAATTTTCACAAGAAAAAGAACAACCTAACTTAAAATTCATCATAACTCCTCTGTCTGTAGTAGGAGTTCTTCACCACCTACTTAGTTGCTGTTTTAGGGCTTACTCTGTCAGCAGGGACAAGATGGTGCCACTCCCTCATAAACCGACAGACCTAAGACCTCTCATGCTTCAGTGCCATTTTTTACTAGGAACCAATAAGAGGAAGAAAGGCCTGCCGTGGAGTAGCGTAAAGATTTTAACTGAGGGCTTAAATAGCATGATAAATTTGCTGCCTATATAAAAATTTATATAGTACATTTTTGTATATATACTAAGTTTATGAGATGACTCATTAACCTTGAAACTAATAAGCCACAAAGATGGATACTGTGAAGGTGAAATCATTTGAAATATCTATTGAATATCATACCATAAATATAAAAAACATGTGGTAAGGAGTACCTTGGCAGTGTTGTTATCTGATGTTTATTTTATAAGAAAACTTACTTGTCTAGAAACACAGACCTAACAGTTCACAATTAGCTTTCCCATGTGCTTTCATAGATCATACATTTAGAACTGAGGAAGGGGCCTCAGAGATTCCTTTCCTTATAACTAAGGAAGCTGAGGTCCACTGGGTAAGTGACTGGTCCCAGCTCACACAAGTGACTGATGCAGGATTTGAAGCCAGGTTTTCCAATCCCAGAGCCAGTGCTCTTTATACTGTACCATTGAGTTTAGAATATTTGAAGCCATTTTCAACCAAGCTGTTTTCTATTAAAAAATTAATTCTAAGTGTTCATTGTTATAAAAATTAATTTTGAGTGCTCATTGTTTTAATAAATTGTTTCCTTTCAAAACTAAGACTGAATTTAAAGTTCTAAAATCATGTTTTATACACACACACACACACACATATAAAATATATATGCAACTAGGAAATACATAGGCACTGGGATAGGGAGATCCATCTTGCTCTACGAGAAAGTCAGAGGGGTAATGGGGGAGGATATAGGAGAGAGCAGATTGGGGGAGGGAGTATACAGTGGGATCGCTGTTTTGGGGGGGTGGGTAGGGGAAAGACAGGGAGAAAATTTGTAACTCAAAATCTTGTGGAAATCAGTGATGTGAACTAAAAATAAACAAAAGTTCATTTTATAAAAACTAAGACTGTGAATAAGAGAATGATAATTCTGTAACTCCAAGATCAAATAATACTCTGTGGGATGGCTAGGTGGCACAGTGAATAGAGCATCGACCCTGGAGTCAGGAGGACCTGAATTCAAATGTGGCCTCAGACACTTAACACAAATCTAGCCATGTGACCTTGGGCAAGTCACTTAATCTCAATTGCCCTGCCCCCCCTCCAAAAAGCAAAAAATAAAAAACAAAACTAAGTGAGATGTATAATAAAACTAATTAGAAAAGTTGTTTGTCCACTTTAATAAGAGGTGTTCCAAGTCAATTTTTTTCTGTAGTTTTCCTGGGTTGAAAAATGTTCATTGCTATGAAAAAAAAAGCTAAGGAACAAAAATAACAATTATAAAATGTTATCCTTATAAGAAGCCACAGGGATCATCTTAAAGCCTCTCATTGCATAGTTACCAAAGATGAAACCCAGAGATTGCTTTGCCCAAGGTCACACACAGCTAGAGATATAACTGGACCTAGAATCTAAGTCTTCTGACTGAGGACCCAGTGTTTTTTCTGTTAACATAGAACTCTGGGTCTGAATAAACTTTAGACATCATCTTATTGTTTTACAGGTAAAGAAACTTAAGTCCTAGAGAGGCTGAGAGACTTGTGCCCCATGTTACACAGGTATGCCAGGGATTCAATCCAGGGACTGTAACTATAAATTCAGGGCTATTTAGCACAATGAGTACATTTTATTTCATTTTTTCATTAGTTTTTCCTCAGAAAAATACAATATTTCTAGTGTGGGCACGTTTCTATATTTCTCCTACAAGACGTATGTATTCTTTCTATTAAGCTTTCAGTAACACAGCTATTGACCATAAGAACGGAGTACTCAAGCCTTCATCTCGTTCTAGCCAAAGAGAAGTAGAAAGGGGGTATTAGCTTTGACTCTTCCATTTTGGATTGAATGTGTGTGTTCTCTAATCACAGATTCTCTTCTACTTTTCGTTATTGTTGCAGATTTTTTAATAGGAGGGAAAAACCCTGCAGTTCTCTATCAAGTAATTTGGACTATAGCAGAATTTCTCCAAATAATAATGAAGTGATAATAATCAGCTTTCCTATTCTTTAAGATACTTGTATTTCCAGTCATTGCATTAAACAGTTACGTTTCCCCACTCAGAAGTTTCCTGCTCGACTGGTTTCTTTGCACAAATGATCCTTTACAATAATTTGCTGTGTGACATTCTTCAGTGTACCAAGACCTGTAAACTTTTTTGTGTAAGAAATAAAATTCATCTCTTCATAATAAGTAGACACATTGATTAACCCTGGGTTGTTGTGTTTTTTGTACTCATTTGATAGGTGGACTTTATCCACAGTAGAATGTAATTGTGTACCGTGAGAACTGCATGTCTGCTTCTGTTCTGTCCAGCAAGCTGCATACATAGTCAAGGCCACAAGAGGATTTCCCCAGTATTTTCATAAACCTGAAACTTCCACATTGGGCAAACAAGAAACCCCACCTCGGTTTGCTCCAAGCTTTCCCTTTGTTTTGATAACAGAACTTCTTCCCCACCAGTACTTACTTCCACCTCTGCAGAAGATGGTGATTTCAGAGATGATGAAAGAATGTTCAAATATTTAAAGTCAGGTAAGCGGAGTTTTAAGTCAGATTTCTTAGGATCTCAAGGTGTGTGTGTGTGTGTGTGTGTGTGTGTGTGTGTGAACTACAGTCTTAGAAAAAGCAGTGTAAGTAGGGCAGACTTTGTGCCATCATCCCTCAGTAACTAACCATCGTGGTATGAAGAACACTAGACTTTAGAGTTGGGGACCTAGGTGCAAACTCAGCTTTGCTATTTGGTCATCTGTGTGACTTTGGACAGTCAATCTCTTTGGGCCTCCATGTCTCCAGATAGAATATAAAGGTTAAAATCATTCAGAAAACACCCAGAACCATGTAACTTTTCGGGGGGGGGGGGAGCGGAAGGAGATGCCTCAGTGGTCTCTAAGGTTTCTTCCACCTCTAAATCCATAATCTTACAAACTCTCCTTCACTCGTTCTGTTCTGACTCTCATTGATGTGATCTACCGGGCTTAGATCCTGTTCCTTCCTTTAGGAGTTCAGTAACTGACTTGCAATCCTTAGAATTTTAATACTCTACACTGATGTTTCCTCAAATCCCCTGGCCTCTGAGTCTGTCAATCTCTTAAATTTCCATGACCTAAAGGTTATAGTTTAATCACCTTTACCATCATCCATATTGTGTGTCACTTCCCGAATTTTTAACTGACATTTTCACATCATAGTTTCTTCTCCCTTTATCTCTTCCTTCTTTCTAAACCTAATCTTACTCACCACAAGCTTCCCCCTTGGAAATTTCATCATGTCCTTTGGGTTCAAGATTTATCTATGTAGATGATTATTAAATCCACATATATTCAACTCTAATCTCTCTCAATATCTCCAAGACAAGTTCATTGTCTGCTGCCTGTTGACTGAATCCCATAGGCTTCTCAAATTCGATCTTTTTGAGTTGGGATTCATCATCTTTCCTCCTAAGTCTGCCCATCCTCCAAACATCCCTATTACTGTTGAGGGCACCATCACTCAGTCACCCAGATTCATAATACTGGAGTCATCTTTGTCTCCCCTCTCCCTCACCCATTCCTTATGATCCAGTTAGCTGCAAATCTGAACGACTTTGCCTCAACACCGTCTCTCACATCTGTCCCTCTTGCTCCACATGGCCACCATCCTAGTTCAGGTGCTAACCATCTCCTCCCTGAACTACTACAACAGTCTTAACTGATAATCTGGCTTCCAGATTATCTTCCCTTCTCCAATTCATCCTCTATAGAACTGCCAAAATAATCTTGCTAAGGCATAAATCAATCACACTCTGCTATGCCTGTTCAAAAAGCTACAGAAGAATAAAATACAAGCTTCTAGTCTGAGCCTTACACAGTTGTGCTCTCCTCTCTCCACTCCCCTTCACAGTCTAAATTCTAGCCAAACTGGGCTAAGAGCCATTCCCTGAACTCCACCCACCTTCCTCCTGGCATTCACATAAGCCATTCTCCATGCCTAAAATAAACTCCCTGCTCATCTCTGCCACATGACATCTTGGTGTCTAAGGCTCATTTAGAGGTCACCTCCTCGCTGAAGCTCTTCCTCATCCCTACAGTTGTCTTCTCGCTCCTCAATTTTCCTTCTACTTTACTTATATATGTAATATACATACCAGTAAAAGGTCTTTGAGGGAAGGGTGGTTTAATTTTAGTCTGTATTTCTAGCCTCTAGCACAGTGCTTTACAGATTACAGGAAGTCCATTGAATCAAAGGCACCTATATTGCAAGGCTTTGGATATTCAGTTTCTACTAATAAACAGAAGAGAAATATCACTTCTCTCTGGACCTGTTTCCCCCTCTGTAAGAGGGGGGAGCTGGGCTGCTTCTCTAAGGTCCCTTTCATCCCTAATATTTTGTTAGCCAGTAATGAGAAGTCACTATTGTGTCCATACTACAGAGCTGAAAAGAGAGGGAGGGGAAGATGGAAGTGGTGTTCTTTCAGGACTTTTGTTTTCATCTCATTTTTCGTTATTTTAGAAAATGTTGAATCATTTCTTTTTTTCTTTAGAGTAATGAATAAAATGCTTTTATTTTTGTGAATTTCATGGATTGGTACTAAAAAATAGTAAAAAGCAATAGGAAGACAGGTGAGTTTAACCCTAAGGAATACCCTATTGTTAAGGGGACCTAACTGGGAGCAGTAGCATTAGACATCATAGAGGTGAGCCAGTCACAGAACGAGAATCACAGACAGAAGAACTCAAGGAAGGGTGGCGGCGGTGGTGGCAGCGGCGGCGGTGGCAGCGGCGGCGTTGCTGCCCCTGAGATACTCAAACAAGTACAAGAGAATTCTGGTATGTTAGCCAGATGGCCCCTCCATGGAGGAATTACGGAAAGAACATGGACACAAAAAATGACAAAAAAGCGGACAGGACCCAAGACTCTGAGATCATCGATCTGTAAAGGAGAAATGAATGTTAAAGATAGCATCTCCATACCACCTAGCCTTTTCTTCCTCAAAACACTGACAGATTCCTGGGAAAGTTTTAGAATCATTGAAGAGATGATGGTAGGCAGCCATCTAGGAAGGGGAGCTATAAAGACCCAGGCTGGCATGGTGTCATTAACGTGAGCTTGATCTATCTGATCACAGGTGTAGATGTAGATAGAGTTGAATCATTTTTTAGTAAAACAATTAATATTATTGAGAAGATGAAAAGATGCAGACTAAACAATACTGTAATTAGACGGACTTGGAACTAGTTGAATGGCTAGATTTGGAAGAGTAGTTATTAGCATCAATATGATGTAAGAGAAAGTTGAAAGACTAAAGTTAAGAAGATCTTATTGCAAATCCTGCCTCAGGCACTTACTAGCTGTGTGATCCTGGGCAAGTCACTTAACCACTGCCTCAGTTTCCCCATCTATAAAATATAGTAAATATATAAATATAGTAAAATATACTAGTAGCTCCCTCATTGTTATAAGGATCAAAGGAGATCATTTTAAAGCACTTAGCACAGTGCCTTGCACATGGTAAGCAATCTGTAAATGTTAGCTGTTATTTATCTGTTTATTTATTACTAGTAGCTGTGTGATCCTGGGCAAGTCACTTACCCTCATTTAGCCTCAGTTTCTGTAGTTACAAAATGAGGGTAAAAACAGTACCTACCTGTAATGCCAATCAGCAGTAGATTCCTTAAAGAATGCTACTGTGAAGCCCAATGTAGGAGTGATGGCTCAGCCTGCTCAGGAGATCGCAGTCCCCGACGGCGATGCCGGACCCAGAGTAGAGAGCCCTTCCAAGGGCAGCTCTCCAGAGCCCCGCGCCACTGCTCCAGTCACCAAGATTGAGCCGGTGGAGAGTGAAGAAGAGCAGCCACAGGAGACCCCTTCCCCAGAGGAATTGGAGCAGTTTGCCAAGGAGCTAAAGCGGAAGAGGATCATTCTGGGTTATACTCAGGCTGATGTGGGAATCACCTTGGGGGCTCTCTTTGGCAAGGTTTTTAGCCAGACCACCATCTGTCGCTTTGAGGCACTTCAGCTCAGCTTCAAGAACATGTGTAAGCTCAGACCTCTCCTACAGAAGTGGCTCGAAGCTGCAGATGACAACGATAACCTTTATGCAAGGCTAAGGCAGCCCTTCAACAAGCCAGAAAAGGAAGCGTACAAGCATCGAGAATACAGTTCGGGGAAACTTGGAAACAATGTTTCTCCAGTGCCCCAAGCCCACACTTCAACAGATCAGCACTATTGCTGAGGAGCTGGGTCTTGAGAAAGATGTTGTCCGGGTTTAGTTCTGTAACCGGTGTCAGAAGGTCAAACGCACTGATAGCAACTCGCTCCAAGAAGGTTTTGAGGCAGCTGGTTCCTTCCCTGGTGGACCTATGCCTTTTCCCCTAGCTCCAGGTCCTCCATTCAGTCACCCCAGTTATGGGAGCCCTCATTTCACCACTCTGTATTCCCCAGCTCCTTTCACAGAGGGGAATGCATTTTCCTCTCTCCCTGTTACCCCTCTGGGCTCTACCATGCATTCAAGCTGAAGGGTTTTAGCCCATCCTTGGGCAGAGGAGGTGAGAGACTAGAGGAACCCAACCAGTTTTTTTAAGGTCTGGGAGTTGGACGATTAAGCTCTCCGTATCCTGGGGGTATTTAGGAACAGTGAAGGGTGGGATCAATATTGCAGAGATTCATAAACAGACTTTTTTGAGGGGAATGGGTGGGAGGAAA
>CM053601.1:85778356-85795813 GCA_028646575.1 Pseudocheirus occidentalis
TCATATACATCATTTGAAAGCACTAGAGATGTTTAGCTCAGAGAAAAGAAGACAGAAGGCACAAAACAGCTGTCTTCAAGTATCGGAAGAGCTGTCCTGTGGAAATCAGACGTCTTTTGTTTGACTTTAGAAGGCAGAAACAGGAAGGACGGGTAAAAGTTGCAGTCACATTTAGACCAGAAATCAGAAAAGACTTCCTAACAATTAGAGCTGTCTAAAAGTGGAAAGGGCTGCCTGAAAAGCAGGAGGTTCCCCCTCCTGAGAGGTCTGGCAGAGACAGGATGATCACCTGGCAGGTCTATGTGATGCTGGCAATTCCTCTTGGGAACGTGTTGGATTATGAGGGTTCTTCTAACTCTACATCCTGTGATTTTATGTTCTGTGCTGTCAAGTCATTATAATAAAACATGAACATGTTCCGGGGATCTGTGGTGTGGTTTTGTTTTTGTTTTCTGGGCAGCCACCAACTTTTATTTAATAGGTAAATCTCACCTGAGGCCCAGAACGTTTCAGTGACTTGGCCCAGAGTCACACAGCTAGCTAGTGTCAGAGGGGGGACTTCAAACCAAGTAGTGATTACTTCAAGCCCAGCATTATATGCACTAAGCCCAGAAGAATTTGTGCTGCTTTGTAGTACCTGGATCCAGGATTCAAAGGCATAAATATCAGTCACAGTAATGCCAGTAATGTTTGTTATTCAGTCGCATCTGACTCTTTGTGATGTCATTTGGAGTTTTCTTGGCAAAGATACTGGAGTGGTTTGCTATTCTCCAGATCACTTTACAGATGAGGAAACTGAGGCAAACAGGGTGACGTATCACACAGCTAGTGACTGAGGTCAAATTTGAACTCAGGACTTCCTGACTCCAGGCCTGGCATTCTGTCCACTGTGCTACTTGCTGCCTGACCAAAAATACTTTTGACTATATTATGAAATAGATATGATTATATATACATGTATATGCTATAACATTGGGTTCAAAGATACTTATATTGCTGCAGAATGTACCTTTTAGGTATATTACAAATAGATCTGTATGCAGAATAGACCTTTCAAGATTTGGATGAGAAAGAATAGCCTCCAGGAAGACAGCCAGGAATTCTTCCCTATGGATTCCTTCTGTACTACTGGGGCAAGGCCTTTGCACCACACAGACTCCACCCCTTATTATTCCTTGTCAACTTCAGAATCTTCATTAAGCTGTGAAAGAAATGGGTTGATGCTGGAAAATACACCAAATCAAAGTGGCTCAGGAGGACCTGAGTTCAAATTCAGCCTCAGACACTTAACACTTACTAGCTTTGTGACCTTGGGCAAGTCACTTTACCCAATTGCCCTCCAAAAAAGTGAAAAGAAAAAAAGTGGAAAAAAAAAATCAAAACTTGTCTTGATCCAGGCAAACCCATTTTCTAAAGTCTTCTAGTATCATATAAATTAGGCGAGGGTGGAAGAGGGATGAGGAGGGGAGAGATGAAACCATTAATAGTCCTAGCTCAAAAACTGAGACAGAAAAATTCCTTGTGGCAAAAGTTGCATTCATTTGGTTTGGGTTTTTTCTCCCCTCCTCCAACCCTTCAGTTCTTTTTTTGAAACTGAGAGCTTTCTGTATTGTATATATTTGACCATGTAGAAGATATGAAATCCAAAAAGCATAATCACTTTCTTTGTCTTACTATAAAATTGATGGTTTCTTCTCTTCTCAAGTTTTTCCTTGCTTCTCATAAACTGGCAAAAATCAGGAGCTGCTAGATTCTTTGACATTCCATTTATAACAAAATTTAAACTATTTACAAGTAAATTAAACAAAAATAATTCTTTGAATAAACTATGCTTTTTAATATACCATACATGGCCATTTTAGGAGCAAGGCAACTTAGACATAATACACTTTTATGTTCAAAGCTAAGAGTGATTTTAGATTGGCACATCTGGACAATATTCTAACACAAAAGACATTGCCTGTGTTTCCATTTTGAACCCAATTTTACATATATATTATATATAACATGTAATATGCATATAACACACACATAAGTGTATAATTTCCTCCAAGTTATATGTTAAAACAATTTTTTAACATTTGGGATTTTTTAAAGTTTTGAATTCTAAATTCTTTCCCTCCTCTTCCATTTTCCACTCTGAAAAGGTAAGCCATCAGACAGATATAGTTAGCACCAATTTTTAAAAGTAAAACTTTGCCCCCAACTTCATCTTCAGAATTTGTAAAAATTTGGTATTGAAAGAGAGAGAGAAGAAAAGGAGGAAACAAAATAGGAAGTCATACCTTGTTTTGAAGAAGCTTTATATGTGTGAAATTCCCTACACCAATGAAACCAGGGGTCCAGGCTCCCCTCCTTTCTCCCTACCCCCGTCCCCCCAACAAGTTCTCAGCAACACAATTGTTCCTGAATAGTCATTGGTGCTTTCAAGCTTGAGAATTGAAAAGTAAGAAGTCCTTTTTTTATTCTTCAGAAGTTAAATGGTTCTGAATGTTTGCTGAATGATGTATGTCATTCAAGTTGCTACTCAAATCTCCAACCACCGTGGGCAATTCAGAGGCACAGGGTCTGCACTGGGATGAATCACCAGGGTGTCCTTGCTACAGATCCTTGCCTTCCTATGACTAAATAAATCTCTTTTTGTTAAATAGACTATGAGTGTCTCATTTCGTTCCAATCTGGAATTTTAACTACCAGGGAGCTGATCTGAATCAGGCCTTTCCTGTAACACCATGCTTCTCTGAATTCATGTTCATCGCTTTCTTTATGGAACTGTAATTTTTCCATTACATTCAAGGACCAGACCTCCCCCTTAAAAAAACAGCCAAACGAAAAAACAATCTTTATTTTCTCAGAAGTTAATTAAGACTATTTTTAGTCTCTCTGAACAAATCTACCAGAAAGAAAATTAACAAAGTATATGCAGAAGGATGTGAAATGAACAAAGAGTTAATTTCCTTGCCCCAAATCATTAATGTGAAAGACTTTGCCTGAACCCACAAAGCAAGGCAAAGATCAGTATTAAAGCTTCATAGCCAGGCACTGGTCCTAACTTGCCCCTTTGTCCTTTTAAAAAAAAATTAATACAATGACATAATATAAGGCTGTTGTGTTGGCTTGGGATTTTCAGCCTTTGGAGTGAATATTTGTGCTCATGACCAGGAGCAATGAAAACAAGTCTTTTTTCCCCTAACACAAGCAGCTTCAGTCTGTGCTGCACCAAACTTCCTTGCAAATGACCTCAGCCCTGACCTTGCTTTCTTCCAGGAAGATCTATGCCAGTTTAGTCTTGTCTCTAGATAAATTATGCAGTAGAATTTTATTATGTGAATTTCTTTTCACTGGGGGCTGAACTAGGGCCACTTGATTAAGACACTTCATACTGAAATGGATTCTGTTCTGCCTTTTTTAAGATGCCTGGTCTGTCTCCTGAAGCTTGAGGGCCTCACCCATGGGTTTGGTGTAGCCCAGTTTGTAATCCTGGTTACAGAGATGTCTCACTAAGGGTGTAGCTCCTTCTAGGACACTGATGAGCTTCTTAGGCATAAACTCCCAGAAGAATGGAGGGTGCACCCTTGCTTCCCATTCTTGAGTATCTTCACTTAATTTCATTATCCAGACTCCTGCACATAAGAAACTGTACCTGAACTGCCAAGGCAAGAGATCAACACTCTCCTTGAGAGCCAACTCAAACTTAGATTTGACTTTCATTTACCTAGGGCTGGGTTATGGACCTTCAGGCTGAGGGGTCCACATGTGTTTAGCCATGCTTCACTTGAGTGGCTTCCTGTTCTTCAGCTCACCCTTAAAAAAGGCAACAAGCATTTTTAAAGCATCCTACTTTGCATCAGCTTCACTACTGTTTGACCAGTGACCGTTCACCTCAGATGCTTCCAAATCTAAAAAGACTAACTTCCCATCAGACAAATTTCAGCCTCTGAGGAGCTCATGGAGATCGTCTTGCCCTTTACCAAGACTAGCACATGAATAAGTGCCCTTCAGCATCTGGTAGGCTGTCATGCTGGGTCTCGTGTAGTTAAAGACAGTTGAACAGTACAGTGTATTAGTTCTTTCTAGATTTCACTTTTCATCTGGCACGTACTGTTCCCTCCTCTGCTTGTCAGTCTGACACATCAACTTGATTCTCTTTTTACCTGCTTCTATATAAGAATAAGTCATTGGAATATATCCAAAATGGCAGAATCAGTTCACCAACCAACGAACGTTTATTGAGTAATGACTGTGCCAGATATCAAAGACAAAAATGAAGCGTCCCCTGCTCTCAAGAGCCTTGCTCCGATGGGGCACAGTATATCAAAATATGTGCAAATTAGAATGGGAGGGGGGAAGGCACTGGTAGCTAGGGGGTCTGAAAGGCTTCATGGAGACTAAAGTGTTTGGAACAATAAATTAAGAGGAGGAGGTGAGGAGGATATTATTCCAGTTGTAGATTCTAGCCTATAAGAATGATTTGCTTTTAGTATATTAGCATTTGCTGTCCAATATAATCCCCTATGAGAATTTTTTAAGCACTTACTATGTGCCAAGACACTGCTCTAGGTGCTAAGGATAAAAAGTCCACCAGTCTCTGTCCTCAATAAGTTCACATTCAAGTGAGGGGATATAGGATGTGTACACAGATAAGCAACACATGATCATCTGAACAGAACACTAACAATAGGGGACTTAGGAAGGGTTTCCCACAGGAAATAGCTCATGAGATGAGTTTCGAAGGAAGCTAGTAATTCTAAGAGGCAAAGTGAAGCAGTAAATACATTCCAGGCACTGGCAATAAGGCCCACACATGGGAAATTGGATGGCAAGTTGACAAGGACCTAGAGTATGTGAAAGGGAGTGATAGGGAACAGACCTAGAGAGATTTTCTGGAACCAGATTGTGAAAGGCTTCAATTGCCTAGCCATGGAACACATATGTGATGTTAGAGGCAATACTGAAGACTCCTAAGCAAGGGAATGGCATAGTCACATTTATGCTTTAGGAAAGTGGTTTTGGCACCTCCAGGGAAGATGGATGGAAGACGGGAGAGCTTGGAAATTTGGGAGCCCAATTAGGCAGAGTGCTGAGGGACTAGAAGCATTGTGCTCTGCTCTAAGCTTGAGGCCTACCCACAATACTGCAATGAGGGTTAGGAGGAGGGAGGGATTGGAAATCTGGAGATAGCTCCGGTCACCAAAGTCCTTCTTACATCATTCATTTTAACAGCCCGAGTTCAATTCACTCTAACCGAGAAAGCATTTATTAAGAGTTTCCTAGGTGCCAAGCATTGTAGATAACACAAGTATCTCTGTCTTCAAGGAATATTTATTCTACTGGGGGGAGGAGGAAAGAAGTATAAAATAGCCTAGACCTTGAACACGACTTTCTTTATAGGTACAAAAAAATGCAGTTGGAGAAAAATTTAGGGGTTATTTGTCCAACTCCTTCATTTTGCAGATAGGGAAACTGATGCCTGGAAGGGTAACACAAGTAACTTATCTGAGGTCACATGGGCAGGATCTGAACCCTCTGACTCCAAAACCAACACTATTTCCATTTTACCACACCATCCCTCAGATCCTTGATATGCTGATAAATTGATTCATTACCTATGTGACCTTAGGTAAGTTCCTTCATCTCTCTCTGGTCTCAGTTTCTTCATCTGTAAAATGGGCACAAGAGATAAGAAACCAAATCTTTTGGCTTTGAAACCCAGCTCACTGTCCACACCACCATCTCTTTGAGAGGGAATGTATTTAATCCATCAAGGATTTGCTAAGCATCTAGTTATATACTAGGTCCTGTGTTAGATGCCACAGATAAAAAAACAAAAACGAAATCTTCCCTTTCTTCAAGGACCATATGCTACTGGAAGGAAACAACATGTACCCAGATAAGTATGGGCAGGATCACTGGAGAAAGGGGAGAGCACTAATAATCAGAGGGATCAAGAAAAGCTTCTGACAAGCTCTTATTATGTGGCTGTCTCAGGATTCTTTGCTAAACCAAAAAATTCCTAATTTCATAGTACACAGAACTACAAGGCATTATCCCATGAACTAGTAGCTTACATTCAATGTTTGGAATCTAAGCAAGGATTTTGGAAAATCCTCTTATGTAGATAACTTTTCATTTCCTGTCTCTCCATTTCCCTGACTCTGTTACCAGACCTCTCAGATTTCTTTCTGAGTGACCCCTCTCCTTTTCCTGGCCCTCAGGACAGAGATCCTTGCAGAGTAAGGTGACTCTCACTCTGCCCCACACTTCAACCCAGAGGATCCTTTTATTTCTGGGTCCCTTGCTCAGCTGGGAGTGCTTGGATAAAATTCATTTCACTCCACAGACCTCAGGTGTGCAATGTCAGTAAACACCAATGGTCTTACCAAAATGTTCATGAGATCATAGATTCAGAGTTAGAAATATAGTCTGGTGGTTCTTATATAGTATTTCATGACAATGATCTAAGAAATTCACAAGGATGGTCCAACAGGTTCAATGGTCCAAAAAGGTTTGCACTAAAAATTATTAGTGGTACCTTAGGCAGTAAATAATTGTCCAATTAGGTTACAAATTATTTTTCTTCTGGGATAACAAGCATGTGCATGTATGAAGCACCATAGATTTGTTCCTACGGTGATTTGATATGAAGCCTTGCAGATAAGAGTAAACAATAGGGGATGGCTAGAGAGGTACCTAAGTGGTGGCTAGATGGCACAGTGAACAGAGCATTGGCCTTGGAGTCAGGAGGACCCAAGTTCAAATCAGGCCTCAAACACTTAACACTCTGACCTTGGGCAAGTCACCTAACTCCAATTGCCTTGCCTTCCCTCCTCCAAAAAAAGGGAGTAAGTTTCTTTTAATTACTATCAAATATTTCATGTATAATATTTGTAATAATTTACATGTATGACTTTGTAAATTTTATATTTTGAGTTTTGTAGGTAGAATAACATTTTATATTTTAGAATTATATAATTCAGATTTTAATTTAAAATATTTGGGGGCAAAAAAAAGCTTTTTTTTATTAGCCCAAGACCTTGAAATCTAAACCTCCCTTGATATGCCAGGTAAATGATATTCACACTGGAGTATCTAGTCTTTATTAGAAATTGTATGCACAAAAATACCAAATAGAAGCATTATTCTAGTTAATAAAAGCATTAATGAATAAATCTAAAAGAATAATATGGGGAGGTTCACAATTTTTTTTTTTACTCAAAGCCTTTTATTATATCATACAAGGAGGTGTGAGGGGATGTTGGGAGAAGTGCAGCTGGGGCAGTCAGCAGCGGATGCCCATTCTGATGGCCATAAACATTCCAAAGGTACCCCCACTCTGTATCATGGTTTTGCCAGTTCTGCCCATCAGCTCCTGGTCCCGCTTCCTGATCCTGAAGCATGAGAAGGTGTCGAGAAGGTGCCCGGCTGCCATGCCCATGGTGCAGCCCAGCTCAAAACCCATCTTCACCCCATCAAAGCAGGTGGGCTGGGACTGTCTGTAGGGACCCACGGCTACTGGCATCTCAATTTCAGCCTCAATAGCTTTGCTTTCAAAACTTTTTGTTGAAACAAAAAATATTGGAACCCACTCAACTAACTGGTCCTCATTTGACAAATGAGGAGTCTGAAGTAATTGCCCAAAGTCATGAGCATAGTAAATGACAGAGTCAAGATACCAAACCAAGGGAAGTCTCTAATTCTTTGCACTTTACCAGGCCTGGTGGATTCTCAATAATTAGTTGCCCTTAGAAGGGGACTCTCAAGAGCCTCCTTTTTGGTCCAGAACTCTGATTTCACCAGCCTGAACCTAGTTTGGAAATATGGAAAGTCCAACCATCAAGAGTAGTAAAAGAAGATGCAGATCCACAGCTCGAGGCCACAGATTCCCCACTCCTGATGACCCAATCCTCTCATTTTATTGATGAGGAAACCGAGGCCCAGGAGGGTGGTGACTTGCCACAGCAGAGCAAGGATTTAATTCAGCTCCCCCAACCCCAAGTCCAGTACTTTTTCTCTAACACACACCACGCTGCTTTTCTTTACCTGGAAGATAATTAACTTCGGCATAGCCTAGAGAGGTAAGAATCAAAGAGTGAGAGCCGGTCCCATTCCCTCTTGGTCAGGTCATCTGCAGCAAAAATAAACTCTTTGCCATTTCTCTATTTAAATTAGTTTAAACTCATTCTTTCTCCTCCCTTGGGCCCCTACTAAGGTAAAAATACACAATTCCCACCCTGTCCCACTCCCCCATGGTGGGTGGGAGCAGCAGGGATGTTAAGAAAGGGTCTACAGTGACTGCCCCAAGCCACTGTTACCAAGGCATTCACTAAGGGAGCAGGGGCAGTGGCGGGGCCATGCTGTGCTTCCTGTATAATTGGAGCCAAATTATAATGAAATTTAAGATGAATTTATATGGCAAGTCATTTGCTTTTCTTTATTAGCCCAAGACCTTGAAATCTAAACCTCCCTCGACATGCCAGGTAAATGATATTTACACTGGAGTATCTAGTCTTTATTAGAAATCATATGCATGAAAATACCAAATTGAAGAAAGATCTTGGAATAAAAGAGAAAAATCCATTTCCATCAGTCAAGATTAAAGGACAAAATAGTGAAGGTTTGACACCAAGCCAGAGAAAGTCCCAGGTTTGGCCCCAAGGAGACCTCCTTTTGTTTCTTACTCTAGTTCCCCACCCCTCCCCCATCCCACCATAGCCTCCAGGCAGAGAGATATACTAACTGTGTAGTAATTATAATGGTAAATATTTTGGTAGGGTAGGACTTTTTCTGCCTAAGGCTACCACTTGTAAAGTGAATTTGAACTGGCTAGTGGAGGAATTCTTCTTTGCTAAGAATCAAAACTTGTTTACTATCTACTTACTATTTTAGTCAGGAAAATTATCCCATTATTAATATTATTGTTCCATTTCTTCTTCAGTTCTAATCAAGAAATATTTATTAAATACCTATTGTGTACGCCATGTGTAAGGCAGCTGGGATACCAAGGCAAAGAAACTTCCTCTACCCTCGAGAAGCTTACTTTTTACTCTGGTGGGGCTTAAGCCAATTAAATTAATTATGCCAATTAAAAAATCTCTGAGCAGTTTCCAGAGAAAAGCATCAACCACTGCCAGGATTCTGGGATTTGGAGCAGCCATGCTTAGGAGGACGTAAGTACTTGGGAAAATGGAGATACTTTGTGGCAGCCTTATGGATTCCATACATCAAGGGGAAAAGGGACAGAGGCTTTTGTATTGTTTTGTTTTTAAAGAAATACCAAGATAACTACTTCTATGCCCCCAAAGAGTTCAGAGAATGAGGAAAAGGATCTACAGAAGACCAAAAATATTTCTAGCAGCTCATGTCACAGTAGCTCAAAGCTGGAAACGAAGAGGGGGTGCCCACCTACTGTGGAACAGCTAAACAATTATAGCATGTGATTGGAATGGAATATTCTTGTGCAGTAAGAAATGAAAGGGGCTGTTTTAGAGGTAACTGTGAAGAAAGATCTATATGTACTCATACAAAGTGAGATAAATGGAAATAGACCCATGTATACAATGACAACATTACAAAGAAAAACAGCTGTGAAAGACACATTAGAAGTCTGATCGATGCAATAATAAAACAAAAATCCAGAGGACGGAAAATGAAATAGGCCACCCACCTCCTGAGAAAAAGATGATGGATTCAATATGGAAAATGAGACATACATTTTTGAATGCATCCCATGTGAATTTGGTCTGTTGGACCATGTATATTTGCTCCAAAGTTTTAGCTTTCTTTTATTGGGTTTTAATTTGTTCATGTTTATATTTTTTTTAGCCACAGCAATTCAGTAGTTGAGGTCTACATGAGTAGAAGTACCTCCATCAAGGAAATCACTGTCTTGATGCTAAAATATAATGATAATAGATCATTAACCATTTATAGCCATTTATATAATGGTTACTAGGTCCTTTACATATTTTGTTTCATTTTTTCCCTCAAAATAGTCTAAGGGAGGTAGTGCTATAATTATCCCTATTTTACAGATGGGAGAAGTGAATTAGAGAGGGTAAGAGACCTCTCCAAAGTCACTCAGCCAATAAATGTCTGGGGCAGGACTTAGGTCTTCCTGACTTCAAGTGCATTACTGTGCCACCTAGATGTTAAGTATTTGGCCGAAGAATATGTACACTGATAAGTCAATAAATGTTTATAAATCATCTATTATAAGTCAGGCACTGTGCTAAGCCCTGGGAATACAAAAAAAGGCAAAAGACTGTCCTCTGCCTTAAAAGAGTTTGCAATCAAATGGGAAGACATGCAAACAAATATATACAAACAAGCTATATACAGGATCAAAAGGGAAATGACTAAGGGAGGGAAGGTTTTAAACTTCTGGGGGTTTGGGAAAGTCTTCCTGTAAGTAGAAGGTGCGCTTTCAGGTGAGATTTAAAGGAAGCTGAAGAGATTATGAGGAGGGAAAATGGGGGGCAGACAGAGAAAATGCCCAGAGACAGAGAGATTGTCTTGTTCTTGGATCCAGAGGTGGTCAGTGGATCAATTAACTTTTGTTTATTTTTAGATCATTCATTTCCACGAGATTTTGAGTTATAAATTTTCTTCCTGTCCTTCCCCTACCCACCACCCCATAACAGCAATCCCACTGTATACTCCTCCCCTGATCTGTTCTCTTCTATGTCCTCCCCCATAACCCCTCTGACTTTCTGGTAGGGCAGAATGGTATGAAAGGCTTTGAATGACAAAAAAAGGTTTTATATTTGATCCTGCAGGCCATTGGGTTTGACATGGTTGGACCTGTGTTTAGGAAAATCACTCTGGAGGCTGAATGGATTGGAATGGGGAGAGACCACAAATGAAGCTGTGGCCCAGTGCATTTATTCTTCCTCTCCTCTTCTTTCTTTTCCTCTCCTCCCCCATCCTCTCCCTTCTTTTCTCCCTCCTTTTTTCTCACATTCTTTTCTTCTTCTCTCTTTTCACATATTTTCATTTGTTATAGTATACTCCCAGCTAGGAAATTTCCTTTATAAATATTGGTCTGCACCTGCTCTATAAGGTCTTAGAAAGTTGCCTGAGGCACTGAAAGATTAAGAGACTTGCCCAGGGTCACAGAGGCAGGGTGTGTCAAAGGCAAAACTTGAACCCAGGTCTTCCTGAATCTGAGTCCAGTTCTCTATACACTCCTTCTCTAGGAACTGCTTGTTGTTCACTCATTTCAATCGTGTCCAATTTCTTCGTGACCCCATTTGGGGTTTTCTTGGTAAAGATACTGGAGTGGTTTGCCATTTCCTTCTCCAGCTCATTTTACAGATGAAGAAACTGAGGCAAACAGGGTTAAATGACTTGTCCAGAGCCACACAGCTACTATGTTTCTGAGACTGGAGTTGAACTCAAGAAGATGAGTCTTCCAGGTTCCAGGCCTGGTACTCTATCCACTGCATTTATATGGTACCACCACCTAGGTTTAAACCCTGCATTTGACATTTACTGCTTTATAATTTTGAGAAAGTCCTAGGCATTTAACATCTCTGGGCATTTGTAAAGTCAATAGGGTTGAGTTAGAAGATGTCTGTGGAACCTTCTGGCCTCTATATAGTTATGACTGTATGATCCTAGAGAAAGCCTCGCTTATCATCCTCAATTTACAATTACTTTGTATTTACCATGTATGTGATCTATTTGTGCTTTCCTAGGTAAGCACCTCTCACCGCCTTTAACAGAATGGAAGATTCATGAAGACAGAGACTTGTTTGGGCTTTGTGTCTACATTGCCTATCACAGCATGAGCCACATAGCAGGGGCTCATCAAATACTTGGTGATTATCCAGATACTAAAGCTTGGCTTATTATAGAAGCGTAGACCACAAATGTCCTCCCTCCTCACCTTCCTCTCCTTTTCTTTTTTGTATTTCAAAGATGCCCAATGACCCTCTCACTGATTAGGAATTTGAAAGGAGAAATACTTAAAGCAAAATAAATCCCTTTCTGTAGCTGCAAAGGGCTTGAAAGGATATTAATGAAACTGATTTCAAAAGCAGGTTAGTACATCAACCCTGTGCCTCAGGCAGCTATTTTAATGCATCCAACATGGCTCCCAGAGGGCCAGGGAACAGTGTGAGGTCATGGGTTGAGGTTCATCCCTCAAGCAAATTTCAGACATGAGGATAACATTATTTCAGGATTGACAGAGTATTCTTTAAAATAATGGTTATCATCTTATAAAGGACTGCAATTTCCACATACACAGATCTTGATTTATTTCACTTTGACAGAAGCCTTTGCTTAAGTTATTTTTGTAGGCAAATTTAAAAGTTAAATGCTTGCTATAAGAGGAATGGAAGGCTATGGGAAGAGAGGCAACAGCATTTGTTTAGAAACCATCAAAACAGAAAACCTGGGCATGAGAAATAAGAAACTGTCTTAGAGAGTAAAGCAAAAAGGATTTACAAATTTGTTTTTTAATTAACAAGTATTTCTCCCCTCTCCTTTACACCTTCTCCCCTCCCCCACTGAATAAAAAGACAAAAATCCTCATACAGACAAGCAAAACAAATTTACACATTCCCATGTATAAAAATGTGTGTCTTATTCTGCACATTTAGTCTATCACCTCTCTGTGGAGGTAGACAACATGTACAGTCAGTCATTGGTCCTATGGAATGGTGGGTAGTTATTGTGTTGACCAGAGTTCTTAAGTTTTTCAGAGTTGTTTCTTTTTGCAACGTTGTAGTTATATTAAAAATGTTTCTGGTTCTGTTCACTTCACTCTGTGTCAGTTCATTAAAGCTTTCCCAGATTTTTTCTGAAACTGTACCCTTTGTCATTTCTTGTAGTACAAAAATATTCTATTATATTCATTTAGCATGATTTGGCCAGCTATTCCCCAACAAAAGGACACATTCTTAGTTTCCAGTTCTTGGCTACAACAAAAAAATGATGCTGTAAATCTTTTTGTGCATATAGAATGTTTTCTCTTTTTTTAAAAAACCTCTTTGGACTATAGACTTAGTAAGAGCATTGTACACACAGTTTAGTCACTGGGACCATAGTTCCAAATGAATAGGAAGGAATTAGAATCAATAGGCAGATTGGGGTTGAGAGGGACCTCTTCCAAGGACCTTGGTGACCTGTGAGTGCTGAAGTTGTTGGTGGCCAGGGAGGCGGGCCAGAGTCAAGGTAGCAAGGCCTTGGAGACTAGTCTGATCCATAGCTAAGTCAGGAACAGCAAATGTGATTATTCTTTTTTTTTATAGATAAGAAAACTTTGACTCCAAGAAGTTATATAGACAGTTCTGTCTGGGTGGGAACATTGTTCCCCTGGTTCCAAATCTAGGGCTTGCTCTACCACATCACAGATAAAACAAGAGAGATGTCAGAAGAACTGGGAGCAGAGACTTTGTTAGGTCTAAAGTCAGGACCAGAGGAATGAGCTGGGGTGTTCTGGCAGGCAGGCAAAGAGTTGTGCAAGGATCATCCAGCAGTGAATAGAGGTACAAGCAGGCAGTGTTACTTGAATGCATAAAATAAAACACATAGGATTATAAAGGAAACCAATTCTGCTGAAATACAGTTATAACATATGTGTGTATATATATATATATATATATATATATATATATATATATATTTTTTTTTTTTTTTTTAATTGACAGACCTCAGCTTAAGAGTCTCTGGACACTGGGAGAACACTTCCTTCCCTCTCCCCTTTGGTGAGTTTATGCACAGACACAGACAAGAGTGCATAGGATGGATCTTGGTCTGCATTGCTGAAGGGAGTGCCCATACGGAGGAGATCCCAGACCCAGCCAAGTATGGAAGTGGCCATATGCCATAGGTATGCATCTGACTATCACTCTGCTCAAGTTTTAAGCATGGGCTTTGAAAGGACAATTTTTCAGGACAATATACAATTTGGTGCTTTGGGGTAATACAGGAAAGCTCTAAGACTCCATCTCAGCTCTCCTGGAAAATCTGGTTGAGGGAGCAAGCCATCCAGAGTTGCATTGTTCCTGAACTATCTCATGTGTGTATAAATGCCAAAATGAACAAGGGCCAAATGAGTGGTAACAACAAAAATGCTATCGGAGTGAAAAAGATGGGAGAGATCAGTATGGACAGGCTGATGTGGTTGGGGCAGCCTTGTCACAGAGAGAGGCGGGACTCACTCTGTCCTCCAAATATGGGTAAGATTTGGATGAACAGACAGGAGGGCGAAGGGAGTTCTGCATGGTAGGCAGTTCTGTGAAATGGAAAAGGAGCTAGGTTTGGAGTGAGAGTTATAATTCACTGACTTAAGCAAGTCATCTTGACCTGTGTTCAAATGGAAAGAGCGGTGTTAAATTTTCAGAGTGAGCAAATTTGTGCCTTAAAAACCGGCAAGTAATGCAGAACAGAGTTTGATTTCTTGTTTTGTTGATTATAAAGATTTAAGAAAGTGATACAGAAAATATTAATAATGCGGATTACATTCAGAAGTGTGTTATGTATAAAATTCCACCCCCTCCAAGAGCATGAACGCACATTTACCTTCTTCACACCCTAGCTCTACTGTTTGTTACCTATGAGACCATGAGCCTGTCGGTTTCTTTATACTCAGGGCCTCAGTTTCCTCCTATGTGAAATAAGTTTAGATGAAATAATTTCTAAATCCCTCCTGGGGCAGCTAGGTGGCAGCAGTGGACAGAGTGCTAGACCTGAAGTCAGGAAGATTCCTGAGTTCAAATCCAGCCTCAGACACTTACTAGCTGTGTGACTCTGGGCCAGTCACTTAACCCTGTTTGCCTCAGTTTCCTCATCTGTAAATGGGCTGGAGAAGGAAATGGCAAATCACTATCTTTGCCAAGGAAACCCCAAATGGAGTCACAAAGAATTGGACATGACTGAAAAAAAGACTGAACAACAAAAAGTCCCTTCCAGCATTGATATTGTATAATTGTATGAATAGCATTGACAAAGGTACCAAGTTAAGAATGAATTATTTGTATAATCTATAGATCAAGGCCCTTGGCACTCAGGTAACCTGCATTTGGTCCAATCCTGGGTCAGTCCTAAATGATCACTCCGATTCCTTTCTTCAGCTCATTGTAATCCACTCAATATTTACTCTGAGAAACCTCTGAATACAACTTATGTCTAGATTTCACAGACACAGTTGAAAGTGGACCTCAGCTCCCATATAAGCACTGAAGGTAACAAATACAGTCAGTGGCCACAGGACAGCCTTTATTCCACTTCATACAAAAACACTAACATTGCCCAGGAAATCTTTGCTTTTCTAAGTAGGAGGGAAGAAGGAGTTCGGGAGCTCCTCTTGGGCCATGTGGATTTGCATCCCATGGGCAATGTGCAGAGCTTGCCCTATCGGTTTCTTCATGCTGACTCAGTTCTGGAGCACCAGGTGTTTTAGGATAACAAAGTAATCATTTCATTAGTTCCTTAGTCCCATGATAGTGACAAAAGAGGGTCTGCATTAGTTTAGAAAGGAAAGAGTCCTGGTTTGTTCTCTTTTGCTTGGATTCTTCAGTGTGGCAAATAGCTCTCTCTTCCTGAGCTTTCCATAAGAGGCAGAGGAAGAAAACCTTCTTCCCTCAGCTCTCACAGAAATAGCGAACCACTAGTTGAACCAGAGCTTAAGCCTGGAACCTTTCGTTGCCTCTTCTTCTCCATGTTCTTTGCTTGATCATAGATGACTGAGTGGTCATCCTGAAATAGACATTTTCAGCCTTGGAGCTGTGACTCTAAGAGGCCTGTCAGTCTTGGACCCTCATTTGGTATAAGAAGTAGCCTCTTCTACTACCACTGAGAAGATAACAATGGGTCAAAGAAGCCTAATTTCTTGCCTGGTTTGCCAAAAGACAAGAACACGAAGGAAAATGGTCTTTCCTCCTAAATGAAACGTAGAAGGACTGTTCAATAATCCTTCTAAATGTATAATCTTGATTTTTTTGGGTATCAACCTCCCAGGAGAATATAACAGTAGTTATACTTCTGCTCTTTACTCATTTGAAACTGTGAGAACATTTTATGTTTAGCATTTCTTCTGTGTTGATGAAATAAAATAGCTGTCCCAAACTTGACTTACATTTTACATTTAATACTTTCCTAATCCATCCAAGAGATAGTCAAAGTGAACTCAACCTAAACATTAAGTAATGTTTCCTAGGGTGAAAAGGCAGATTTTCCAAGAGTCAATGAGACAAAAACGCCTCACCCACTCTCACTGGAGTTCAGGTTTACTCTAGACTGAATTCAATTAATGCATGCCTGGATCCAGACTGAGAATGGCTTCTTAGTGGACAGGGAAAGATCATTGTATCCCAGCTGCCCTGGACCCAGCTGTAGTTCTTAATCTTTTGGATAGCACTCTCCTAATGAACCCTCTTCCTAGGAATACAGACATTGATCCACTTTTCCCTCTTTCCCTATCCAGAAAGCCAGTCTTGACTAAGCTGGAATCTGGTGGGCAGGGAGGAGATGGCAATGCAACACAGGGGAGAAGGTTAAATCTGGAGTTGGAAGACTGGATTTTCATCTTGTCTTTGCTACTTGCATGATCTCTGTCTGCCTCAAAGGTCTCTTTCAGTTCTAAAATCTATTACCTTGTGAGTGAGTATGACATGTTCAGGAGACAATGAGTAGATAGACCTAAGTTGAATGTAGTGTTGTTGAAGCAGAAGGTAAAGAGGGAAACTGAAAAGGCAGGCTGGGTGATGGCTTTGAATATCAGGTTATAGAAGCTGGACCTATCCTATAAGCATGGGAAGCCACTGGAGGATTTGAAGAGGTGAATAACATATTGAAAGCAATATTTTAGGAAAACTAATCTGTTAGTATGTAGGATAGATTCTAAGTAGGAGAGACTGGAGGCAGAGATATTCAAGTGGAGATATTCTGTGGGCAGATGGATGTTTCCACTTGAACTGGAGCTCTAGTGAGAAGTCAAGGTATGAGTCATCCCGTAGAAATGATTACAGAAGCTGGGAGAAAAGAGCAGTTCAACAAATGAAAGAGAGAAAAGATAAGAAGAAGGAAGTGTTAAAAAAAAAGAGAGAAAGGTTTAAGGAGGAAGGGAGAGGGTGTGCAGCACCATCAGATGTTACAAACAGGTCAAGGAAAATTTTATTTGGCAAAAGAAAAAAAAGGTTTGCTGCATGGTGGGGAGGAATGTCAGACCTTAGAGGGGTGTGGAGGTAGAGGAGATGAGCATGGATAGGTTGATGTTGTATGTGTATGTGCAGAGTATGTGACCAGGAGGAATCTGGTCAATATTTTGGTCTTAAAGCTATCTCCACAGACAATGTATGAACATTCCTCAGACACCACATTTGGGACTTTGATAGCCTCTCCTTGCCCTGAGTGTCATCAAGCCAAGAATTCCTGGTTTAAAGAGTTTCTGGAGGCCCGGCTAGAAGGTGCCTTGAGGCCCAAGTTTATTGGAAACGTAAAAGTCAGCAA
>CM053601.1:85796313-85821597 GCA_028646575.1 Pseudocheirus occidentalis
CTTTCTGGATCTTTCTCTGAATGTAGACATCTCCTTCCATCCTGAGACTTGTAGAGTTGTCTTTTAACTGTGAGATGCTGAGAAGAGTCCAGTTTTTCAAAATTGGTCGTCACACATATGATGTATCTGTGACTGTGTACAAATTTTTCCTGGTTCTGCTCTTCTTACTCAGCATCAATTTGTATAAGCCTCTCCAGGTAATTATGAAGTCAGTCTCCTTCCCATTTCTTATAGCATGTGCCTGTATATCTTAATCCCCAGTTGCATGTAATTAATAATAATAACAACATATATATATGTATACATATATATATTTTTAAACATTTTATTATAGAACTTTAAATTCTGGATTCTTTCCCTTCCTCCCTCGTCACCCACTCCCACTTAGAAAGACAAGCAATTCAATACAGGCTGTACATGTGTAGTTATGCAGAACATCTCCACAGTGGACATATTATGAAAGACTGACTATATTTCCCTCCTTCCTATCTGCATTCTCCCCCGCCCCGTTCCATTCTCTACTTTGTCCCTGTCCCTTTACAGAAGTGTGTGCTTCTAACAACCCTCCCCTCAACCCTACCTTCCCCTCCATCATCTCACCTCTCATCCCCATCCCCATCCCCATTCCCTCTACTCTCCTGTAGGGCAAGATACCCAATTTAGAGTGTATGTCATTCCCTCCCTAAGCCAAATTCAGTGAGAGTAAGGTTGACCCTTTCCCTTTTGCCATCCTGTTCTTCCCCTCCATTGTAACAGTTATCCCTTGCCTCTTCTATATGAGAAGATTAACCCTATTCTGTCTCTCCCTATTTCCTCTCATTCTATTCCTCTCCCACCTCTCAATTTCACCTTTTAAAATATCCCTTCCTATTGATCCTGTGCCCTCTATGTGCATATATATACCCTCCTATATAGACATATGTGTATGTACACATATATACATTTGTATTCCCTTCGCCTATCCTTATACTGAGAAAAGTTTCACAAGTTACAATTATCATTTTCCCATGTAGGCACGCAAATAGTTCAACTTTGATAAGTTCCTTATGATTTCTTTTCCTTGTTTACCTTCTCATGCTTCTTGTATTTGAGTTCTTTTCAGTTCTGGTTTTTCGGCAAGAATGTTTGAAAGTCTTCTACCTCATTGAATAACTACATTTTCTCTTGGAACATTGTACTCAATTTTGCTGGGTAGGAGATTCTTGGTTTTATTCCTAGCTCCCTTGATCTCTGGAATATCATATTCCAGGCCCTTTGATCCCTTAACATAGAAGCTGCTAGTGTCTTAGGTTTCAGCAGAACTCTGGGGTGGGTCTGGATTCCTAAGTTGGGTGGGGGAGAGTAAAGCTGATTGTTTCTGTGGCTTAGTATACTGATGCTTATCTAAATTGCCAGTTCACTCTATCACCTTGACTTTAAGGTTGCCTGTGCTTGGAATGAACTCCCTCTTCATTTCTTCAGCCTCTATTCCAAGACTCAGCTCATATGTCATCTTTTGCTTGAAACTTTTCTTGATACCCCTATTCCTAGACTTTTTTCTCCCCTATTACCTTTTAACTATTCTTCAAATACCTGTCTGTGTACATGTTTGTTATTATGAAATATAAGATCTTTAAAGGCAAAAATTGTTTTAATTTTGCCTTTTTTTAAACAGTAGGTATAGTAAGGAAGTGTAAGTACTTGAATTCTTCTGGATTTATTTGCCTTTGAGGAATAAATAATAGGGCAGTTGGTTGGTTTTGGGAAAAATGATTGTCTAGGAAAATAATGGGTAGCATTGGTTGAGGATTGTGAGGTGTTTGGGGTAAAACTTAAGGCAGAGGGGAAGGAGCTAGTGGAGAAGAGAGGAGATTACAGAGGAAGGAGTAATGGGTGTAAAGCAAGGACTTGATGGGTGGGAAAGAGTGGAGTTTTTGTGTGATGAGGTAGAACTATGAGCCATAGAAAATAGGGAATAGGAGGGTAAGAAGGGCAAGATCAGTGAAGATAATTGAGTCCTTTGGTATCACCATTACTTTCTTACAAAAAGTTACTTTTAAGTAGTTTTCCTTATCTTCAAAAGGGTGGGAAGAATTGTTGTGCTTCTCTGTCCTCCAAAGCTGCTGGTGTCTTTGGTTACATTATCTTGTCTCTCATATATATGTAAATACTGCCCAGTTGAAATATTTACTAGAAAAATATTAATACAAAGACAAAATCACAGCAAAAATAGAGATCACCTATTATTTGTTGTTTGTTATTTGGTATTAATGTTGTCTTGATTTGTTTTTTTTCTTTAGGAGTCTACCATGGCTCAAGAATCTCCCAAAAATTCAGCAGCAGAAATTCCAGTGACCAGCAATGGAGAAGTGGAAGATTCACATGAGCATGGCTTTAGCAGGGTATGACATATTTTTTTGGTTTTAAAGCAAAAAAATCACTAAATCGTTGTTATTTCTTAAATGTTAAGGTAAAAATAACAGACAAAAGATAACATTAGAATACTTTTTGGGAAAGGAGTATTTCCACGTATTAAATATTAATATGATGGAATACACAAGGCCATATTCTGTTAGGTATGTAGCAGAATTAAGCTATAAATTAATAACCATTTAAGGTTTCCATTTTGTGACTAGAACAACACTCTTACTAAGGAAGATAGGCCCCAACATTTATAGCTCTTAGAGCTTGTACACACAGGTTGCCACATAAAATCAAATGAGGGACTTTAAAGGAGAGGAGTAAAAGATATTTTCATGGAAATATAAAAAAAGAACCAAAGAGTTAGTCACAAGGGGAAGGGATGATAGGTAGACAGCCATATGCTCCACTGGTATCCTCAAGATGCAAGCAAGAAGATTCTTCAGCATGTTGACTAAACCCCCTGTGGCAGACTTTTGTAAAGGACTTGGGCAGGAGTTGTACAGGATGAATAGTTAGGTTGTACTGAGATCTTTATCATTGGAGAGAACATCAGTACATGAGATCACAGATCCATTTGAGTTATTAGAATTATGTTATAGGTGAAAAAAAAAATGGAAATGTAGATTGCCCTGTCTGAAATTGACCTTTTCCAGTCTCTTATGTAAAAATGCTCTTTAGTACAGTCTGTAGTTCCCAATCACATTCTTCTTGCTCTTGTACTAGCTGGCTTAGCATTCTTAATTATGCAGGCACAAATAAACTTTGTTCAGTGAAAAATAAAGACTAGTAAGGCTTTTTGTGTTTATGATTCTTCTACCTTTCAAAATTTTAAGTCTAACCTGAGTTGGAAAAACTTTTTTGAACATAAAATATTTCTCTCTGTGGTTTTAAGTATATGTAAGTATTTAGACATGTGAAATATATAAAAAGAATATAAATATATGATCTTGTTTCCTAAAGTCTAGAAGAACTTCTCTGGAATGTTTAGATATATGGCTGGTTACCCACCACCACATACATGTTTCTTTTTGCTAAAAAGTTGGTTTAACACATTTAGGAAATCCTTACAAAAATATAGACAACTTAAAACAGCATTTTCTTTCATTCTTAAGTTAGTTATATATTACTGTTCCATGATAAAGCTATGTCTTTAGTTGAGTGTTTTCTAAGTATATCGTTTTCCATAGTATCCAAAAAGCAATTAGTGGGAAATGAACTTTGAAATTTTTTATTGTTTAAAAGTTTTAAGGATTGATTCCAGTTGTTTGAAGTAAAAATCTGTCATTTTGTCCATTTAAAAGAAGATGAATTTCCTAATGTGTAATGTATTGACTAGTATTAAAACAAAACCCACCTCAACCTCAAACGTTAGACTTGAAGCATCTTTATTGCAGCATATTCTTGACATGGGATTTCAGCTCTCATAGTAAATATAGAATATCTTACAGATGAAGCAGACTCTTAAAAATCTGAACACATATGGTGTTTTCACTCTGGGTTTCATTCATTCTTATGTTTGACAATGTGAAGACTCACTTGCTTCCTAAAGGACTTTATACTGTGTACCAAAGAATTTGGTGTACAAATGATGAAACTTAGTTTAAAAAAAATAAGGTTTAAAATTTGCCATGCATAGAGTTGAGATGAATTTTTATTAGTTAGCTTTAGGCAGGATTGAAAAAAGTAAAAGATAAAGAACTTTTTGGTAGGATCATAGGGTTTGAGATAATAAGTAGATAATAAAGTATTAAGGTATTTTTATTCATGAAGAATGCTGTACCAGAGAAATGAAAGCCAATAAACATACTTCTTGAGAACTTGGTAGTGTTGTCATATCTTTTGCATGAAACTTTTCTTGATACCCCTATCCCTAGACTTTTTTTCTCCTTTATGATTCTTATCCTAAATTGTCTCTGTAAAATCCTACTAGAGGAAAAAAAATTCATTCTTCATAAATTCATTCTCCCCAAAATGGATATGAACTTTATGGCATGATCTATCTAGAAGGCTGCTTGACCACAATAAGCCAGGCAGTCACTTCCCTTCACCCCCTTAAATAAAAAGAATTCTAATCCCTAAATTTCTGTTTCTAATGCTGCCCTCCTATTGTAAACATCGCACTGACCTCTTGTCCTTTCACAGTCAACCAGAAGTTTGGAGTCCTTTATTTAAAATGCAGCGTTTTAAAGGACAATTGTCTGTAGAGATCAATCAGTGGAATAGATTAAGGCACACTGTATAGAGAGGCAAATGAAACTATTCAATAAATCCCCAAACCCCAGTTACAAAGGTAAGAACTCAAACTTTGAGAAAAACTGCAAGGAAAATTTGACAGCAGTTTAACCCAAATTAGGTTTAGATGAACACCTCACAAGATGTATATACCCAGAGAAGCTCCAGAAATTATCTTTTAGATCTATGGATGGAGAAAAAGTTTATGACCAAACAGAGCATAGAGAAATTCGCAAAAGATTAAAAATGTACAAATTTTGTTGCATAAAATTTAAAAGTTTTTGCACAAATATAACACATCCAGTATTAGAAGGGAAACAACAGGGAGAAAACTCTACAGTAAATTTCTCTGATAAAGATCTTGTTTCCAAGGTAGGTAAGAAATGGATTCAAATTTGTAAAACAGAGCCATTCTTCAATTGATAAATGGTTAAAGGATATGAACAGGAAAAAAATTTAAGGTACTAATAACCTTATGAAAAAATTCTCCAGAATCATTAGCAATTAGGAAAATGTAAATTAAAGCAGTGCTGGGCCCTACTTCTCACCCATAATATTGGCAAAGTTGACAAAATGATAGATGCTGGGTGGACAGGCACATTGATGTGCTATTGGTTGAACTGTAAATTAGTACAGCCATTCTGGAAAGTTTTTAAACTCTGCACTCCCTTTGACTCAGTGATGCTACTATTAAGCCTTTGCCCCAAAGAGATCAAAGAAAGAGGAAAAGAACACACACACACACACACACACACACACACGTATGCATGCACGCACACATGAAATATTTTCAGCAGCTCTTTTTGTGGAAGCAAAGGATTAGAAACTGAGGGGGTGCCCAGCATTTGGGGAATAACTGAACAAGTCATGGTATATGAACATGATGGAATACTATTATGCTACAAGAAATGAGGAAGTGAGTGGCTTCAGAGAAACCTGGGAAGATTTATGTGAAGTGATATGGTATGAAGTGAGCAGAACCAAAACTATTTCTACAGTAATAACAATATTGTAAAGGCAAAGAACTTTGAAAGACTTGTTTGTTTTGGAGGGGTTTGGGGGAGGTATAGCTAATGCGGGAATTTGTTTTGCTTGACTATACGTATTTGTTACAAGGACTTTATTTTTAATGGGGAGGGGAGTGAGGAATGAAAGGGAGGGAAAATAAATGCTTATTAGTTCAAGAAGTTAAAAATATATTTACTTACCTTTATCAATGTTCAGGCAGACATTCAGAATGTTAAAATACATTGCATGATGAATTCTTAAGGTTCACAAGACCCTGCCACCATAACTTTACAAAATCTTCCTTTGTATCTTTAGTAACAGTAAGTTGGAGAGTAATTATGTCCCTATATGACAACACTTTTATATTGCTCTTTTACTTTAGTCCAAATTCATTGAGTAAGTACAATTATTAAAATTATATTGTATAATGTTGTGGTCATAGGCAGTGGAGACCACTGAATCAGAACTGTCAACAAAAGAATTTAAAGATGTTTTTCTTAACCAGACTTGCAGAAAAACTCAAATAGTTTTACTTTTCACCAGTTTCCCCCTTCTCTGTACTCATTAGTATCTGAACAGTGTGTTGTAGCTTTTACTAATTTTATGTGGAGCGCAAGGTATCACTAGCTTTGGTCATAACTTGGCTGCCCAGTAGGGGCTGCTATGACTTAAGCTATGGAACTGGAGAGGGCAGTTTTTAGGTGGTGACTACAACTGTCTAATTCTTGCTTCATTAATGGTTTGCTTTTTTAACCTACTCATTGGGATCTTTGTGATACTCTTGTATTCACATTCTAAGACTCTCAAATATGTAGCCTGGAGGTGGTAATGAAGAATATTCAAATAAAAAAAAATGTGTTTTGTCATTCATTGACTCATATTGGCCATCTTTACTCCTCTAGGTTTGACTCCTCTTTTAGATAGCTATCTTATGATAGCTGGTGATGGAGCAATTTCTCCTCACTAGTAGTATGCCTGCCCTCAAATGCTTTGTGAAGCCTGAAACAGTAAATAAAAAAAAATAAAAAAAAAAAGTTCGTCTTTCTCTGTCCAAGATAAACTGAAACTGGCATACATCAGGAGCCATTGATACCAGTGTGAGAATATGGTTGAAGGGCCATATCTTTGGACTAAATACTGGTTATTAAAATGATAATAAGACAAATTACATGCTACGCAGTGGAGTCAGGAAATCTTTAGCACAATATCACAGACATAGAAGTGCTCCTGAAGTGCTGCAAATCTTTTTTATTTTTTCAATCATAGAAATGTATTATGGGAATAGCGATGACAGGGGTTCATCTTCAGAGGAGGGTATTGAAGTAAAGAAACCTCCAAAGAGTGACATAAACAAGGATGGACCCAAAGCTCATGGGCTCCAGGGGTCCCTAACCTGAGGTCCATGGACCTCTAAGGGGATGATGGATAGATACCAGGGAGACCTTGTATGGGAGAAAACAAATCTTGTTTTTTCTTCCACTGATTTAGCATTTCCTTCAATTACTTAAAAACATCATTCCCAGAAGGGATCCTAAGGTTTTTCCAGAGGTTTTGCCATGTCCATGACATAAAAAGGATTAAACCCCCTGAGATAGTTTAAGTCTTTTAAAGTGAGGAAACACAGGAGCAGGTATATAGTGCTGCAAATCTTTACTGTGCTGAGATGCCCACAGTATTTCCTCTTAAGAATTAGTTATTGGTAGAGAGGATGATCTCCAGCCATCAATACCATCAACCCAAATTCTTGCCTGAGTGAAGAAAATGAGCAAACATTTTAATTTGTGTTACATAAAACCTCAAACTGCAATAAAATAAAATAAAAATAAAGAGTTTTCTTTTCCAGTCAGTCTCTAAATGGGAAATTCCACCCTCCTCTCTCTCCTCAGACTTTTTAAAAGCTTAGAAATCTTTAAATGTTTAAGAAAAACTGCATAATACTTTTTGACCTCATAGCATGTATCTAAAATAAATGCTATTGTCATATCTGCCATAAGTGTCAGGACCTCACTTTGTAAGTGGTTCTTATGGTACCACCTTTCCCTTACTTCAACTTTCCCCACCCCCAACACCATGCTTTGTATGTAATAGGTTAAGTATTGGTGTATTAGTGTCAATATTGGTGAGTTCATTGGTTAATTATGTCTTCAGCAGTTCTAATGATTGATAAAAGGATAGAGAAATGATACTTTCAGCTTTGTAAATTTTAAGTTGCAAACAGGGTTTTTGCATTTTCCAAACACTTGCCTTTTGAGGTGATACTTTTCAGATAAACTATTAAATAATTTAGAAGTGTGTGTCTCTTAGACACATTAAATTATACTAAAAATTCAGTGTCAGGCCCCCTATTGGTGAAAGACCTGAACTAGAGTAGTAGCTGTGAGAAATGAAAGATGGAACAAGATGCTGGAATTGTTAGGTTCAGTAAGACTGGATAATAATTTACATAATACTTAACAAATGACATAGCACTTTAAGGTTTATAAAAGCTTTATATGCATTCTTTAATTTGAACCTTACAACTCTTTCATGTAGCAACAACAGGTATTAGTCCCATTTTACAGATAAAGAAATTGAGCCTGGGGAGGTTAAGTAAATTACTCATAATCACACAGCTGTTAAGTGTCAGAGGTAGGGGTTTAAATTCCATGTCTGGAATTCTATCTGCTATAAGCTCCTTGAGAATAGAAATTGCTTCATTATTTGTATTTGTGTCCCTCATGCCTAGCACAATTTTTGGCACATAGTAAGCACTTAAGAAATATTTGTTGATTGATTTATTACACCAAACTGCTTCTCAAGGATGGTTCCAACAAAATCTGGTGGGATGGAGATGCTCTCAACAGAAGCAGGAAAGTCCGAAGAAGTAAAAGACTTGGAAAGAAATCTAATTAGTTCTGTTTTGGACTTGCTTTTGAGATGCCAATATAGCAAGAGTTCTTAAACATTTTTTGTGTCATATACTCCATTCGCAATCTGAAGCCTATGAACCCCTTCTCAGATTCTTTTAAATTTCATTTAAAAAATTGAGGATAACAAAGGAAAACAATTATATTTTCTTAAAAAAATAAACTCATAGATTCAAGTTTAAAAGCCCTGCTCTATCCTATGGTAATTAGTGTTTTTAAATTGTTACTTTAAGAGTATGCTTCAGAATTTGCTTTTTGAAGAAGATGTATTCACTCCACCAACCACCTATATACATTGAAAAAGGAAAAGAAGAGGCCCAGAATAGAGCTTTTGGGGACACGTTGGCTTCCTAAGTGGGAGATGCATGATGGTTTAACAGAGGAAATTGAGGAGTAGTAAGAAGAAAATCTAGAGAGCAGTGTCCCAGTAGCCAAGGAAGAAGATGATATTCAGGAAGAGTGAGACTGACAGCATCAGAAGCTGCGGAGATAGCAAACAGAAGCGAGACTGAGAAGAGACACTCAAGTGTATCAGATTATTATTGACCTTTAGAGAGCAGTTTATCCCATAGTGGTGTCAAAAGCCAGATGTAAGAGGGTGAGAATCTCACCATTTTCCTTAACCTTTTAAATTGTAGTACTGAATTGCTGACAGTGCTCTGCATGTTTTCAATTATGTGTACTCTCCAGTATATTTGGTAAGTGCCCTCTGTCATATGGTGCTTGGGTATGTGCCCAGTTTCAGAACATCTTTTAGACTGAGCAAAGCATGCTTTTTAAAGTCTGTTAACATGGTAAGTTCTTCCACCAAAGTCCTACTCTGGTTTGTGGCTTGGAGGTGACTCTGGGTTCTTGAAGGCTATACCAGTGGAGCACAAATTCTTTCCAAGTTGTAAAAGGCCTTGCAAAGAACAGGCCTCAAAGATGTAGATCTGTTGTCTGAAAACTATACTACCTTAGTTCAAGAAAGTTTATCACTAAGTTAGCTACAGGGTGATCACTTCTATTTGTTTTGCCAAAACAGATCTCAGAGACTATTTCCTAAGATATCTGTGCCAAAATGTTTTAATTTTTTGTAATCAAAATTGACTCTCTTATCTTCAGTGAATCTGTTAAGATGGGTTGCAGTCTGCCTTGGTAGAAGGACTGCTCACCTGAGTGAAATCCTGAATCTTATGGATATTTAAGAAATATACTAGCTTATTCTGCTAGTCCAGATTTATTGCCTCCTTGTTTCATGAATGTTACTCCAAGTTCTTGAAGAGTATGCTTGTGCAACACAAACTCTCTCTGGTTTTAGTATTCTAGAAAGATTCTGAGTATAGTTTTAGCAACAGACTATATCTGCTATATGGAGATCAGCCTAGCTAAATATGGGGAGACTCACCACCTGTAGGTGGTCATGTGTCTTTGGTTAAGGCAAACTCATGAACCAAAGAGAAATAGAAAATGGCCTTGGTCTTGTATTATCCCTTTATAATTCTATAAATACAGTGCCAAAGTGACAGAATTTGTACATGGTAATTATTGGTACTTTAGAAGCTAGGTCCTGGTACAGTGTGGACATATTATAGGAATGAAATTATATGTGTGTCCATTCCTACTATTGTCATTGAAAAACAGGAAAAATTAATGAAAGACAAGCCACAAAAATAGGCAGTCATCATTTTCTAAGAAAGTTTAACTAATGCAAATCATTCACCATGACAAGGGGACCAAAAAGTCCTTTGAAAACTCCATAAACAGATGATCTTCTTGGGATAGGGAAGAGTTAAGCAACCAAGTACATCCTTGGTTTAGAAGATAAATTTGTTTAAAAATCTTAGCAGGGTAATGGTGAAAGATTATGAATGTCATTGCCTCATGAAATGCCAAGAAGCAGTTTACATCAAGTTTGTTGGTGAGAGACCTAATTAATCCAGATAATGCTGAGATCATGTAAGGTTGAAACTGGGAGGAAGATAGCTGAGAAATGAAAAATGGAAGGAATTTGTAACAGACCGCCATAGCGAAATCTTTCCTCAGTCATCTGCAGTAAAACCGTCACGTTTTGACTCTCATTATCATAATCCCTGATGGTAGTGCTTCATGAGGAGATAAAAATGAAACTAAAAAGATAGGAAGAAGAGCTAGATTGGACCATGTAATGCCCAGAAGAGGTCTGTGCTGGAAACAGTTCTGTTCTGAGGGCATTGAGGAATCAAATCTTCAAATCATCTGAAAGGAGACAAACACTTGGAAAAAAAAATCAAGATCTTCTAATTATTGTTTTCAAAGACTATCCAGAAACTGTCAACTATTAGAATCTGTCTGTTAATTTTTCTGTCTCTAAAAATCTTCATGAGAAAAATCTACACCGTACAAAGACATTGCTGATGAAGACATGAGAACTGTGAACACGTGGGTTTCCACAAACAGTATTCTACCACAGAGCACATTTTTACAGTCACACATTTGACTGAAAGGTACAGTGAATACAAGAGCTTATTGTGCTTGTTGTTTCAGTTATATCTGACTCTTTGTGACCCCATTTGGGGTTTTCTTGAAAAGAGACTGTAGTGGTTTGCTATTTTCTTCTTCAGCTCCTATTACTGATAGATAAAGGAAAGTAAGGTAAACAGGGTTAAGTGACTTGCACAGCTAGTAAGTGTCTGAGGCTGGATTGGAACTCAGGCCTCCTGACTCTGGTCTCAGTGCTCTATCCACAGTGCCACCTTGCTGCCCTATTGTTTGTTTACTATAAAACAATGTATTTGATTCAGTAACTGCTTGAAAACTTTTTCAACAAAGTATTGCCACTATGTTAAGATCATAAAAGATGACTTCAGAGATGTAACAGCAGAGATAACTTTGTTCCTCTGAATGCTAGTATCCCATGAAGCAAAAAATAGGCAGTTAAGTGCTTTCCAAAGCTATTTGCTGCTGTTTTGGAGGATATTGAATACAGACTAAATGGAAATTGGAATTCTGATAAATGGTGATATCTTCCAGATGATATTCTGTGAATGGGATTATATGGATCCCTTCAGTCCCTAGAATAAGGTAGAGCATCACACTGGAAAAACCAAATAGATGAGGAATCCCTTTTGTACTAATTATGATACTCATTTGGATGAACAGCGCATAGTACTGTTGCATCAGTATATTTGACAGGCACTGCAGTTGGGCTCAGAATATTAGAGGAGATGTATGGGTGTGCGTGCCATTGGGAAGTTATAAAGTACTTGTAGTAACCCCAAGCTTTTCTCTGAAACAAAGGCTCACTGAATATAGTTATTCTTCTGGGGATACTACATGTTTGTGAGGAATTAAGGTTGAATGTCATCAAAAGGCAATAAAGAAGCATGTGGTCACTGTGAGTATGCTGCAGCATCTATCACTGAAGGAGATTCTTTAGAGACAGTTGATGGCCAACACATCTGCTGCTCTGTTCACATTTATGTAATATTAAGAAGTCCAGAAGAGTCCTCCAGCCTGTTAGATGAAGCCCCCGTGATGGGTTTATGGGACCACATAAAGCAGTCACATGGAATGAGAAGGTGTGGAGGGACCTCATTCTGAACCAGTGGAATCATTAGAGACAGTACCATTAATGAAATCAAAGATGGATCAGACTGTGCTGTCATGAACTTAGAGCTGAGCAAAATTCTCTACCATAAGACTTAGTTAAGTGGAAATTATTTTAGTTGTGAATGGTCAAACTCTAAATAGACAGCTTTATGGCCATTTTTGACATGAACATTTCACCCCTCTCAAAAAAATGATGATAACATTTATTTAGAATTGATCTCCAAAGCTATTGTGTTGTGGATTCATTTGATTAATCTGGAAAATGATGTATTAAAAAGTTGCACTAAATGAAACGGAATAGAAAGTGAATTGAGTTAAAGGGTCAGAATTAAGAGGTCAGAATTAAAATTAGAAGTGACCTAATTCAACCTTCTCATTTCACAAACACAGACCATGGATGCTAAGTGACTTGCTCAAGGTTACATAGTGGTGGGACCAGAATTGGAACTCCAGCCTTCTGGATCTGCTTGTGGCATTTTTTGTCTTTGATCTCTGCTGCACAGATTTTGTTCAAGTTTGCTGGAAAGTCACGAAGCTAGTCTGAATCTTTGAGAATTGCATATCGATAGCAAAAAAAAGGTTTATTTTCCATTCTTATCTCTGAAGGCCCCAAATCTGTTTTAGTTACCTCAAAAATGAATACAGCGGTAGATTTTTCTAAGCGCCTGGCCTGCTCCTGAGCTGAGTTTGTCACCCTCAAGCCTTTAAAGAAGATACGTGTATGTTGTATTCATTGACTGATCAACCATGGCTTACACATCCATTGCACTCTCATTTTGTATTGCATTTGGATGCCATGCTACTGTCAAAAAGGTGCTTCTGTTAAGGATCTGAAGTGATCCATGTGTACTATATCAAGATAGGAGAGTCCCACTCTCAGAGCTGAAGCTACCTAGAACTAATACTGTTTTTATTTGATTTGTACTTTTGCTGTTTTTAAAAATAGTGGTTTAATGAGGAACTAATGAATAGCAAATAACCTTTTTAGTTTTGTGTTTATTGAATGAATTTTTTAGATCATGGGTATAATATTTGATAAATTATTAATCATTAATACTAGAGTCACCTATTATAAGTAATTAATTTTAAACGATGTTTCCAGAAGACCAAGTACACTGATACTATGTTTCATAGCAGTGATAAAGATGGTTTCTGAGAGACTTCGATGAGAATTTTCTGTTGTTTGCTGCTGAAAGGTATTCAGAAAGATGATTTTAAAAAAATAAATGGTGTGCTGACCAGTGGTTAGAAGGGGGTCTGGTTCTTTGGCACTTTGTATTTTTAAGATATGTTCTTTTTTTACCTTTTGCTGCTAAAAATCTTGTCAGGTTTTAAGGGAAATAATTTTCCCCAAAACAGTTTTCATACTGGAGCAGTATCAGTAGCTTTCGATATTTTAGCAGTATTATATGGAGGAAAGTTTAACAGTGATAAGCTTCTACATACGAAAAATTAAGATGATTTTGATATAAATATTTGTTGATTCAACCTAGTATGAATAATTGTGTTTCTGAATTATTTGATGTTAAATGGAGTGTTATAACATCCATAGTAGTATCACTTTTTGAAGAAATATGAGAAGTAGTTATGGGAGAATTTTAAAAAACAATTCCTATGGGGAATGAGATGTTATTTAGCATAGATAAAAAAAACTTGTACTTTCAAGGAAATGATATCAAGGAGATTGTGGAGTGTTATATATTTGATTGAAAGGGGTAAAATATGAACTTGAGTTTTTATTTAAAAATTATTATTATCAAATTAATTTAAAAGTGAAAGAAGGAAGTCTCAAGAAATCTGTGCAGTAGTTTTTAAATAATATGAGGAAATCATTTTTATTTTGTGCCAGAAGTTGACCATTAAGGACTTGAACTTCTTTGTCTAAATCCAAAGGTTTTAACCTTTTTGTGTCATGGACTCCTTTTGACAGCCCGCTGAAAAAATATGGATCCCTTCGGCAAATAGCTTTTCAGTGCATAAAATCAAATACATTGGATTACAAAGGGAACCAATTATATTGAAATACAGTTTTTAATTTTTTTAATTCACTAATCCAGGTTAAAAACTCTAAACTTAGATAAATTCTGTGATAAGAAGTGTTTCTAAATTGCTATTTTGAAGTATGCTTCAAAATTTGCTTTTGGGAGAAGACATTTTATGTATATATGTGTATTTGTATGTGTGTGTATGTATAGCTATATAATGTATATGTGTGTATATATGTATGTATGCGTATATATATGTATGTGTGTTTATACACATGCTTGTGGATGGGGGAGAAAAAGGGGATAGAGAATTATAGTTATTTGTGTCTACATTTACTAGCCATAAAAGTTAGTATCTCGTTTCAGGGGTTAATACCGAAGTTGTTTTATTTTTAAAGAGTTGATTATCTAAGTCTGTTAAATATCTAGTTTGTAAGTAGAATTTGGTGCTTGGTGAGATAAAAATGAAGAATTATATTTAAATGTACCTTAAGAGTAAGTACATAAAAGAATTATTTATATCCATTACTTCATTGCTGCAGGTGATGTTTTTAAAAATATTCTTAGTACTGAGGCCTGTCTAATTTATTCTTATTGATGCTTCTTTGGTGATATTAAATTTTAGTGATTTAGTATTTGGAGTGGGCACTATATACCTCTAGGAACCAAAATTAGTTGTCTGGACTCTTAATGAGAAAATAACTGGGTACCTCTATACAGTTTACATTGTTTTTTATTCTATTATCTGATATGATAATTATATAGTATATGCACAATAAATACTAATCTGCATATGCTCCCAGCTCTTTGATCTGTCCTTGTCTCTTAACCATCCCCTATTTTTAAAAATCAAAATAGATGCAGAATGTATGTGAAAGTATAGGGTATAGAAGTATATTACAGTGATAGTGTTGTGGCTCTGATAAGAATGATAACTTACATTATATCATTCTCTTATGGTTTTGACATTTATTTGGAATTTAAAATTCTAGACTTTGTAAAACTTTTTTGTAATTTTACCAGGCAAAACCTACCAGTTGATTCTGTGTAATAACATTTAGACAGTGGAACGGAGTGTTAAAGATATAGAGCAATTTTGTTTAGTCCGTTTTTAATTTGATGTTTTTTTCTTTCTAATGTTTGTTTAAAAGAACTTGCCCCTTGAAAGTCTCGCTTCTTTTTCTTGATCTTTCAATAAAGTTTCAAGTGTGTTTTGTAATATCTTTCAGTTGCTATAACTGTCAGAAGTTCTACCATTTACTGGGAGATCACCAGGTAGAGAAAAAAATGGGAAGGAAAAAAATCCCTCTGGCTGTTATTTAATACACTTATTTAATGTGCTGATAGTTATGTTGTTTGAATTTGTAGAATTGCACATGTTTTTTAAAATAAATAATGTAGAAACCCAGAAATTGTATATAAAATATTAATTTTTGTTGCAGTCATACTAGTTAGAAAATTTTCCATTTTATGTAATTCTGAGTAATAAACTAGGATATTTTTTGTAAAAAGTTTTCTGGATTTTTAGGACCAAGTCTAGAGAATAAATAATTTTTAGAAGCAGAGAATGTTTACTTTTCCTTACATTTTTATTGAGTATAACAAATTCACTTCATATATGTGAATTATTTCTGTCGGATTATTAGCAAGTAATTCTATTTATACCATCAAATAACCATAGTAGAAACATCCATGACTGATGATAGTTTTCTGATTATTTGCTATGCTATATTATAATTTATAATTGCTTATTGCAAAACTCTTAAGACCTGTGTGCCTTATTAAGGAACTTGTGGAACCGGAAGATCAAAAATCACATAAAGGCTATATTTGTAGACAACTCAAAAGGGTTGTTTGTGTCATGGACTAAATAATTTGGCTTTTTTCCCCTATATAATAGCCTGAGGCCTAAAGATTCTCTTTGTCTTTGAAATGGAAGAAATTTATTTAGAACTAAGAACAACCTTCATTTCATAAGAACCCTCATGTGAGATAATAATTGTTTGTAAAACATATATACACCTCCCACAAAACCTAAAACTTCCAGACTCACATGTTGAAACCTTAAGGTTTATTTTCTCTCCCTCAAGCTATATACATTGTAGAGCTTTGAGAATTTAGAAAGACAAGTGATACTCAAAAGCCCAAAAGTTATATAGAGTATGTAGCTGGTAATTAAATTGCTTCAGTAGGAAGGAAAAGAAAAAAATACTTATCCATGATCAATCTAAACAGATATCTTGCTTCAATCTGAATTGAATGATAAGCTGAGAAAAAGTTATATTCCTTTCTATCCCCATTCAGTTTTCTCCTGAGGTCTACCATATCTAACTTTTCTAAAATTCTATCCACCTCCTTAACTTTTTTCTTGCCTATTTTGTGGTTAGATTTATCTAGTTCTGGGAGGTCAAGGTTGAGGAACCCCACTAGTATAGTTTTACTCTCCTTTTCTTCTTGTAACTCAATTAACTTCTCTTCTGAGAATTTGGATGCTACACCACTTGGTGCATATATGTTTAGTAATAGTATTATCTCATTGACTGTGGTACCTTTTAGCAGAATGTAGTTTCCTTCCTTATATCTTGTAATTACATCTGTTTTTACTTTTGCTTTGTTCTTTGTGCTTTGTTGCTTTGTGCTTTGATCAGGATTGCTACCCCTGCTTTTTTTTACTTCAGCTGAAGCATAATATATTCTTCTCCAGCCTTTTACCTTTACTATTTGTATCCCCATGCTTCAGTGTGTTTCTTGTAAACAACAGATTATGGGATCATGGTTTTAAATCCACTCTGCTGTCCACTCCTCTTTTTAGGAGAGTACATCCCATTCACATTCACAGTTATGATTACTGTATCTTTTTCTCCAACCTATTTTTCCCCATTTATGCATTTGTCTCCTTTCTCCCTTTCCCTCCTCACTAGTTTTTTGCTGCTGACCACCACCTTCCTCAATCTGTCCTTCCTTCTGTCTACCCTCTCCTTTTTCTTTCTCCTTTTCCCTCCTACTTCATTTAGGGTATATTAGATTTTTATACTTGAATGTATTATTCCCTCTTTGAGCCAAGTCTGATGAAAGATTCAAACAATGCTCACCCTTCCTTTTTTTTCCCTGTACTGTATTTGGTCTTTGTACCTCTTCATGTGATTCCTTTCCTGCCTCCTCCTTCCCTCTTCTCCCAGTACAATCCCCTTTTTTTCATCTCTTAATTTTTTTATCATCACATCAAAGTTACCTTATACCTATACCCTCTGTCTATGTAAACCCCTTCTAAATGTCATAATAAAGGTAGAGTTCTCAAGAGTCACAAGTATAATCTTCCCATGTAGGGATGTAAACAGTTTAATATTGTTGAATGTCATGGCATTTTTTACCCTTTCCTGTTTACCTTTTTGTGCTTCTCTTGAGTCATATATTTAAAGATCAAATTTTCTGTTCAGCTGTTTTATTCATCAAGAAAATTTGGAGGGGGACAGAGCCAAGTTGGCAGAAAGGAAGCAGGAACTTTTCTAAGCTCCTCCATGAATTCTGTCACTTAACTTTAAAAAGTGAATCTGAATGGATTTTGGAGTGACAGAACCCATTCGGAGATGGAGTGTGGCAGATCCCCAGCCTGGGAAAGTGCCCACATAGGTCTGGGTAGGAGGTGCACCAGAGCAGACCTGAGAGAAGACTAGAGTAGAATGAGAAGGAGCCCCAGCCAGCAGACTCATCCACCCGAAGGACAGTTCGTAACCATCTCCCCACAGGATGGAGGATTGGTCAGATTTGGGTAAGAGAAAGTGCAGGGCCTGCAGCAGAGACAGCAACTTTTCCTGGGGCTCCCAGCCCACAGGCTTGATGTTTAAAAATCATCTACCTGATTTTTTAAGAGCCAAGATGGTGGAGTAACCTAGCTGCTCTAATCCCCTTCCCTTACCTAGAAAATCCAGAGATAAATGTCCTACCCAGAGTAAAATCCTGAATTAGTGGAAGTAGCCTCAGGCTTGAGAGACCTCGAAGAAGGGTATAACCTGAAGTGAAGGGCAGGAGGCATCCCAACAAACTGCACCTCAGCTAACTTGTAGGAGCTCCTGAAGCCCAGGAGGGTGGAGCCAGCGATAACTGGCAATACACAAACCCAGGTATGTCTTAGCACCACCAGGGGAATTTGAAGACACCAGTGCTACCAGCCACCAGCTGCTGAGCATGCCTGAGCTGTAGCCTAGAGACACAGAGGTGGAAACCTGAAGTAGCCAGACCACCCCTCCCCAACAGGTTACTCTGTGAGCCTCAGGGTAACTCAGGGGAAATACTGAGTCCGGGCCTTGGCCTCAGTCTAGACACCCAGAGGCTACCACACACAAAGTAAGCAGCCAAACTCCTACCCCCCCAGCCTGAGAAGCACTATACATCTGTACCCCAGAAGCAGATATCCACTCTAAAAATTCAGGGCATAGTCAGTCACAATGGGCAAGAAGAAATCTGTGAAATCAAGAACTATATGATCCTATTATAGTGAGCAAGAACAACCAAATTAAGAGGAGGACAACATGGACTCTGTACTCAAACCTGAAACCACAGAAGGAAATATGTACTGATCTCAGGCCCCAAAAGCATTCTTGGAGGAGCCCAAGAAAGATTTTTAAAACCAAATTAGACAGGTAGGAGATAAATTTAAATCTACAGTGATCAAATTGGAAAAAAATCTCACTGAAGAATAAAATCCTTAAAAAGTAAAATTGGTGAACTGGGATGGGAGGTTCAAAATCTGACTGGAGAAAATATTTCCCTAGAAATGAAAACTGAACATATGGAAAAGGAGTTTCAAAAACCAACAAAAGGGGGCAGCTAGGTGGCGCAGTGAGTAGAGCACTGGCTCTGGAGTCAGGAGTACCTGAGTTCAAATCCGGCCTCAGACACTTAACACACACACACACACACACACACACACACACACACACAGAGCTAGCCATGTGACCTTGGGCAAGTCACTTAACCCCAACTGCCCTCCAAAAAAGCAAAAAAAGAAAAAACCAAAAACCAACCAAAGAAAATAATTCACTAAAAGTTAGAATCAGTCTCAGATCAGAGCTAAGGACTCTATGATGCATCAAGAGCCAGTCAAACAAAACATAAAGATTGAAAAATTAGAAGAAAGTGTAAAATATGTCGCTGGAAAAACAACTGACCTGGAGAACAGATCCAGGAGAGATAACGTAAGAATTATTAGTCTACTGGAAAGCCATGATGACAAAAGCAGCCTGGAAAACATCCTCCAAGAGATTTTCAAAGAAAACTCCTGAGTTCCTAGAATCGGAGGGTAAAATAGTTATTAAAAGAATTCACCGATCTCTTGAAAGAGATCCCAAATTGAAAACTCTTAAGAAATGTAGTAACCAAATTCCAGAATTACAAGGTCAAGGAGAAAATACTGCAAGCAGCCAAAAAGAAACAATTTAAATATCATGGAATTACAGTCAGGATTACACAGGACCTAGCAAGCTTCTACGTTAAAAGTTTGAAGGGATTGGAATTTAGTATTTCATAAGGCAAAAGAGCTCGGACTGCAACCAAGGATCAACTACCTAGCAAGCCTGAGCATAATCTTTCAGGCAAGAAGATGGTGCTGTCAGAGGAGGTTTCGTAAAGGAGGTGGTATTTATTTGAAGAACACTGTTGGGTCCTCACCTAACCTTTCCTGTGTGTGATTGAGATGGATTAAAGATATAGGTTTTAGAGATTGAGAGCAAGTTAACAAAATTGTGAAGTCTTTCGTCAATTAAATGCCTAGTTTCCTTCTGTACCCTCTTTTTTGTTGTTGTGTTTTTTTTTGGAGGGGGGAAGGCAAGGCATTTGGGGTTAAATGACTTGCCCAAGGTCACAGGGCTAAGTTCAGTGTCTGAGGCCGGATTTGAACTCAGGTCCTCCTGACTCCAGGGCTTGTGCTCTATTCACAGTGCCTCGTAGCCACCCCCTGTAGCCTCTTAATAGATCTCAGTCTCCAGTCTTTCCCAGCTCTAATCCATCCAATATGTTGTCACCAGGTTAATGTTCCTAAAATATCAAATATATATTTGTTGCTTCCTGGAATGCCTTCCTACTCTTGATTGCCTATCCACCACAATCTTCCTCTGTACATGATGTTTCACTGCTGAGTTCTTCAGTGTCTCTGCACTCCATTCTTTATTGTCAAGACTTTACTTATGCTTTCCCTTCTCTCCTTCACAGCTATCCCCTAAACTCACCAAAGTCAGAATGTTCTCTCTGAATGTTTAGGGCTCACTTCAAGCCCTTTCTCAACCATGGTAAAATGATGCCTTCTGATTACAGCTGACGATCTTTCCCTTCTCTGAATTCTTATAACTGTTTTGATGCCTGACTTTGACACAGTGATGGGCTGTCTTATGACAGTTAATCTGACTGATGTATGTCTGTATTTCTTTTCTCATTAGTGATAATTCTGAGAGATAGTTGTTACTTTAAGTCACAAAAGACCTCTCTCCCTCCAATTAAAAACGGAGAGAAAGGAGGGGGAAAAAAACCTTGTAACAAATAAACAGTCAGACTAAACAAATTAAGTTAGCTCTCTGTCAGGAGATGGACAACATGCTTTATCACAAGCTCTCTGGAGAAACAGTTGATACCTTTGAACAGAGTTCTTAAGCCTTTCAGAGTTGTTTTTAATTTAAATGTTGTTATCTTTGAAAAACTCTTATCCTGGTTCTGCCCACTTTATTTTGTATCGGTTCTGTGAAATTTTCTTTTTCATCATTTCTTGTAATGTAGCAATATTCTGTTACATTTTAATACCACAGTTTGTTCAGCCATTCCCTAGTTGATGAACTCTGCTCTCCTTCCAAATCCTTCTCTTTCACCCCCACCACCTCTCATCTTAGGTTCTGGTTCTTTTCTTTTCTTTATCCCTTTTTACTATCCCTTTCAGGATCAGGAAGTTTGTTTTGCTCATGACTAGTCTTTCCTAATTGGGATTTTTTTTTCTGTCTAGATTCCATTACTTTTTTTTTTTTTTTTTGGAGGAGGAGGGAAGGCAAGGCTATTGGGATTAAGTGACTTGCCCGAAGTCACACAGCTAGTAAGTGTGTAAAGTGTCTGAGACCAAATTTGAACACAGGTCCTCCTGACTCCAGGGTCAATGCTCTATTCATTGTGTCACCTAGCCGCCCCTATTCCATTACTTTTCTAAGAAATTCAGTGTGTCAAAGAATTCTAGATACCAGAAATATGACAATTATACGGGAATAGGAAGTTTAATGTGATCCAGTTTCTGGTTGGAATGGGAGAGGACAATTCCACAGTCTGGGAGCAGAGGCTGCTGATAGTCCCCCTCAAGGGAGTTCCATATTCTCTCATCACTGACCAAAAGAACCTAAAGCTCTTTCAGATTTCTCATGTTAATCAGTGCCTAATTCTCTGCACCTTATGTTTCAATAAAGTGGTAGAGTAAATTTAATTGATTTGGCTGAAATTTAATAATTACAAAGTTTATAAAGAGATTTCCTGGGATGACTGATCTCAAACAATCTCTTAGGACTTTTCTGGATTCCTTGGCTGTCACCACTTCTCTCTATCCACTGAAATTATTTTATATGCATTTTCTACTTTTTTATTGAGTTGATTTCCTAAAAAATTCAAGTTTTTATGTCTGAGAATGTAGGTCACAACTGTCACCAGCTCACATTGGGCCCTTCTATGCAGCCTCACCAAATAGGTATAACACCCTTAAGTACTTCTGTGCAGAGTTTAGTGTTCAGTCATGTGAAGTGTACCAGGGACCCGGTGGTACGAACACCAGACTTGTGGCAACCCCTGCCAGCTGCCCTGGGGGTAATGACATTCTCCCTCACAAACCTGCCTGTGTTCCTGGAGTATGATGCTGTGTTATTAGTAGTAAAAACTGTCTTTCACTTCCCCTTCTACTCCATGTGGGCCTCCATTAATGGCTAATTATTGCCCATATATTTCTTAAATTTTTCTGACTGCACTCTAACTCTATTACTCATGGTCCTTCAGGTAAAGACTTATTTTTCTGCAATAGGTCCATCACCTCCTAGACCATCAGGCAGATAGAAATACCCAGACCAAACCTTGCAATGGCATTTATAGTGCTGTACCGACTAGAATGATTGGTCTATTCTACTTTCTACAACAAATTTTTGTTATTACTAACTTGGTTACCTTGTCCCCTTCAAGGTGTGCTAACCAAAGTACAAACTATGGTTCCCACCCTTGGTTTTTTCTGTGAATAGGCAGCTTGAGTCAGATAGAAGTCAGTTTCCTGTACACCTGATATGTTGCCTGTTCTTCCAATACTGACCTCCCAACCTGAATCTCTACTGCTGTAAATAGTTTTATACTTTGTACCTATCCCTTTGATGCTGCAGCTCTAAAGAAATCCTGATACCAACCTGGCCTGGCTTTTGGACTATTCTTGTTCTGTGCCTGATTAAGTCCCCTCCCGTCTTTCCAGGCCCAGTGATGGCCCCTAATCATTATCGTGTACCTGCAGGATAGGACACAGTATGACCATCTAGTCACGTAGCTCCTATCCCTGAATGATTGCAGTCGCTTTCTAGTTGGTGTTGGTCTCTAGTCTCCTCCATGTCTTCCCTAGCAGCCTTCCTACCCTGAAAGACACCTCCACACTCCTGCAGCCACCTCCTCTGAATGGTGAGGTCCTTGAGGAGACGCTTGAACCAGCCATGCTCACTTCCCTTCCGCCTTCACCCCTGAGTCACCAGACGTCTCCATCGTCCCTCCCTCACTACCTCCTTGCTTTTCAGCTCCCTTTTATTTGTTATTTTCTTGGCATCAAGGACTGTCTTAATTTTTGCCTATATTATTTGTATTCTTAGCACTTGGCACTGTGCCTGATAGTACTTAATAAATGCTTTATCCAACTATTTATTAAGTATTTTACCCCTTCTCTAAGTCTTGTACATACTGCCAGATAAATCCCCATGGTGGGGTGGGGAATTAATCCATGTGATTAGCTTGCTTAATAACTCATGCTGTCTGCATGTTGCTTTTTGTATTAAGCCCAAACTCTTCTTGGCATTTTAGGACCCATATGTACAAAAATTATAGCAGCTTTTTCTTTGTGGTGGCAAAGAGCTAGAAGCTGTGGAGGTGCCCATCAATTGGGAATGGCTGGACAAATTATTTGGCTTATAAATATAATGGGACACAACTGAGAGAAATCTGGGAAAGACTATATGAACTGAGGCAGAGTGAAGTGAGCAGAACCAGGAGAACAATTTAACAACATTGTAAAGACAAGGAAGAAAGGGAAGAGAAGAGAATAAGCATTTGGATGGTACCTAATGTTCCAGACACTATGCTAAGCTCTTTTTACAAATATTTCATTTGGTCTTCACAACAATTCCATGAGTAGGTGCTATTATCCTCATTTTGTAATTAAGGAAATGAAGCAAATAGAAGTTAAGTGACTTGCCCAGGGTTACACAGATAGTAAGTGTCCAAGGCTAAATTTGAACTCAGGTCTTTCAGCCTGTAGGCATAGCACTCTTTTCACTGTTCCACCTAGTTGTCTCATCCATGAGACAAAAGACTCCAAAAATGTGAGAATCCTCCTAGGTACAGTGACCAGCCACTGTTCCAGAAATCCAGTGATATGCTACTCATCTCCTGAGGGAGAGTGGTGATAACAACTTAGCTTTCAAAATTGAGAAATTATCTTTTCTTGGACATGACCAGTTGAGAAATTATCTTTTTTTGGACATGACCAGTGTGAAAATTTGTTTTGCTTGGCTGTATGTATTTGATGGTTTTTTTCCTTTTAATTTTTTTTCTTCAGTGGAAAGCAGTTGAGGAATAAAATGGATTTTTGTTCATTTTGAAAATTAAATTATATATATATATATATATATATATATATATATATATATATATTTAAAAGCAGTGTTTGATCTAAAATATAAGAAACATCACAGGAGTCACCCATCTTCTCGTGAGAGTGCGGAAGGCACGGAGCTGGCAGCCAAAGAGCCCTGGCTTTCAGAAATTGACATTAATATTTGAAGAAGAGAACACTGGAGTACCTAGACTGGTGACATTGCAGCAATGGCAGAGTACAGAATCTCAGCTGGGCAGCATGTGGCAGTGATCTGGGATAAGTCATCTTCAGTGGAGGCTCTGAAAAGTCTGGTGGATAAACTACAGGAATTAGCTGGTGATGAGAGTCGTGTATCTGTGGAAAATATCAACCAATTATTACAATCTGCTCACAAAGAATCGAGCTTCGATGTTGTTCTGTCGGGTCTGGTTCCAGGAAGTACAATACTACATAACACTGAAATTTTGGCAGAAATTGCTAGGATCCTTCGACCAGGTGGACAAGTCCTTCTGAAAGAGCCAGTGGAGACAACCTCAGTTCATGAAAGCAAAGTGAAGACAGCAGCTAAACTGTGTTCAACCCTGACACTCTCTGGGCTTGTGGAAGTGAAGGAGTTGCAGAGAGAGTCCTTAACCCCAGAGGAAGTACAGTCAGTACAAGAGCACCTTGGCTACCAAAGTGACAGCTTGGTCTCTGTTCAAGTCACAGGCAAAAAACCAAACTTTGAAGTAGGCTCTTCTACCCAGCTTAAGCTTTCCTTTCCCAAGAAGTCTGCTGTATCAGAGAAACCTGCCACGGACCCTAATGCTGCCGAGCTGTGGACACTCTCAGCAAACAACATGAATGACGATAGCCTGGATCTCATTGATTCTGATGAACTCTTGGATCCAGAGGATTTGAAGAAGCCAGATCCAGCTTCCCTACGGGCTGCTTCATGTGGAGAAAGGACAAAAAGGAAGGCCTGTAAAAATTGCACGTGTGGCCTAGCAGAAGAACTGGAGCAGGAGAAAGTGAAGGAGCAGAAGAGATCCCAACCCAAGTTAGCTTGTGGAAATTGTTATTTGGGTGATGCCTTCTGCTGTGCCAGCTGCCCCTACCTTGGGATGCCAGCCTTTAAACCTGGGGAGAAAAATCCTCTTGAGTGAAAAAAATCTTCATGATGCCTAAAAGGCAAACTCACTGGGACTTGTGGAGGTTATTCCATTCCAAAAATTGACTCCAGATTCATTTCAGCAGCCATTCAAACCCTGCCTTGTCTCATGCCTCCCTGATTCTGCCTACACTCTGTGTTGGGATCCTAGATGGGGTTGGCTTGATAGACACAGAA
>CM053601.1:85822097-85867168 GCA_028646575.1 Pseudocheirus occidentalis
ATCCAGATCCACGTCACTCAATGCAAGATGAATTGGCCTCTGAATGATCGCTCAGCCCCCCTGCAGTCAGCAGGCCAGGAGCTCTGAAGCAGCCCAGTGGAGGCAGTTGCTGGTTGCAGCCATCTTGCCTCTTCCCGCTGCTTCCTTGCCCAGGGAGCCGTTCAGCCAAACTGCTTTTCCTCCCCCAAATTTAGCTTGAAAGCTTGAATTTCACTGACCTTTCTCTAAGCCTTATTTTTCCTGGCTTGATAAATGTGGAGATTGCTCCAGATGCTGCAGATCTGCTCTCTGGTAGATCGCCCTGGGGCCTGGCCGTGGTTTTGGTTTCGGGCTGCGTTGGCTTCAGCTCCCTGCCGGCCGTGATGTGTTCTACCTGCCGAGCTTCCTTCAGTGAGAGATGTGTTTTCTGTATTTTTGTGAGTTTGGGAGCCCTAAAATTTGTTTAGAGTTGAATTTTATGGGTATTTAGAGTGGCTGTGTGGGAGCTGCGAAACTTTGTTGCTTCTACGCTGCCATCTTGGCTCCACCCCCTGTACAATATCATATTGTAAACAAGTCATTACACAAACATATTCCTGCTGGTGCATGCTGGACTTCCCGGACAATGAATGAGTGATACTCTCATCTGCCAACACTTGTTTGTTAAGACTTGTCATTGAACTTGACCATTTATTGGTTATAACTTGCATTTTGTGTGTTTATTTGGAAAATTATGTAATCACTACAACTTTAACTCTATTGTACAACTGATGAAACACGTACAAAAGATTTTTCAAATTTTTCTGATCTCTTCTTTTCTTATGCTTCTACTGCCCCCTTATTTTTATTCAATTACACTGGAGGCTACTACCAGTCCAGATTGCTCTAGAACTAGAGGCAAGGGTAACCTGTGTTAACATGTATAAGAACTGAATTCCATGTTCCCCATCACAGAAATTGTTTTTCCTCATCCAATGCCTTGCCAACAATAAATAACAAATAAACATTTGTCAAATTGAATTATATTCCCCTTTTTAACCCCAACTTTACAGAAGAGAGAATTAAGGCAGACAGAGGTTAAATGACTTGCCTAGAGACGCAGCTAATAAGCGTGAGGCTACATTTGAACTCAGGCCTTCCCCTTTCCAGGCGGGTCTAGAATTCTATCCACTTCTGCCTCCTAATTTAGTAAAGGACTGTGCTCCAGCTTTTGCAGTCATTAAGAGAGAATATATAGTGCTGCACTCAACTGAGGGCCCAGTTCCAGGGAAATAACCTTTTAATCAGGATGAGAGTTACTGAGTAAAAGCAGGGCTGGCTCCTGCCTCTGGAATGAAGCCAATAAAAAGATGACTGAGTGAAAATGCTGCTATATTTTGGCAGGAAAGGTACATTTTTTTCCAAAAAAAATTCTTCAATAAGAAGTTCAGCTGGTTAGTTTCATTTTGTATTTTTTTTTTAAATCCATTAGGAATATTAAGGAGATTTCAATGTCAATTTTTGTAATGCCCTATTTTAAAAGCTTAATTTCTAGGGCCCTAATCAGGAGGGAACTTGATCAGAAGACCATTTGGGAGTAGAGAAGAAATTTGACTGGTTTATAATTTCCTTGGAACCAGGGGAAGTCCCTATTGCAAGTCTCCAGTTTCCAAAAGTTTGGGCAATAGCTCTGTTTCTAGTTAATCTAATGAATATAAGAAGCCAAAACTCTTCTACTTTAAGCTAAGAAGAGTAAGGTCATAAGATCATCGATTTAGTGCTGGGGGGAGGGGGAGACTTTTGTGAACCTCTAGCCCAGGTGGCACAATGAACAGATCACTTGCACCTGGGATCTACAAGACATGAGTTCTAATCTGCCCTGGGACACTTGCTAGCTCTAACTTCTGTTTAGAACTGTTTAGAAACAGCCTGTTTCCTTATCTTTAAAATGGAGATAGTAATAGTACTTATATCACAGGGGTATTGTAAGGATAAAATGAGATATTTGTAAAGTGCTTTTTACTGTTAAAGTGGTATACATATATATGCTAGTTACATGTACATATATATACTACCTATAATTATTACTCAGTTGATGGATGAAAAAAACCTGGTGAGTGGCCTGCCCAAAATTCTATGGAAGCCAAGATTCAAACCCAGGTCCTTTGTCTGCATATCCATCACTCATTTAAGATCTAAATGGACATTTTAAAAATTCATTCTACCTACTACTGGTGAAATTTCTCTTATGGATTCTTAACTGTTGACTAATGGTATTTCTAGAATGACACCATTAGGCTATGTTATTATGTTTGTCTTGAAATCACTGCATTTGGCCACACCATCAAATGGGCAAAACACATTTAGTTTTATGTGAGAAGTGCTTCCTGATGGAAATCCCAAGTCATACAGTAGGAAAGCATTTGAAGTCACCTCTTATCTCTACTTCCAGCTGGGAAAGTGATGGATGCTCTCAGAGCCCTAAAAGAAGCCCCAGCTGGCAATGGTCTTTGCTGCTTGGCTGTGGGTGGGGCCCGTACAGGGCAGGCTGCTGGAGGAACACATTTTTTAAAATTTTCTTTTACAAATTAAGAATGTGGAAATGTAGCTATTAAAGTAGAACTAAAGAAGATGCCCACAGCAGGCATTGTTTTTAATTAGACTGTTTTGTGTTTTTAAAAATTTATTTTATCACACCTTATAGCCTTGCACTCACTAGGGTGAGGAACCAAAAGCACTTTCCTGGGAATGGTTCATCCTCTTCCCCACCCTGCCCAAGTGCCTTTTTCAGCAGGAGCCTTCTTCCCTTAGAGGCTGCACTTTCAGCAAGAAAGAAACCTTGGGGTGCCCAGAGTATGCTTTCTCTCCTCATCGACCACAACCCAGGGTGCACCTTTGCTCTACTAATGAGAAACAACACATTAAAATTGCAAACTGACACTCAGATATGAAAAAAACTACTCCCTCACTTAAGAGAACTCTAAAAAAAGTATATAATAGCAATTACCTATTAATTTGCATAGATGTGGTCAAAGTTTATTAGAATCACTCTGGAATACTGAAAATTATTTTGGTGTATGAAACCAAGCAGAGTCTCATAGGATTTAGATTTACAAAGAAACAATTCAAACCCCTCCTCTTCTGATTGCAAATTCAGTGCCCTATTAATTACACCTGGCTACCTCCTTAAACTTTATGTAAAAGGAGAGACCAGATGGTCTTTAATGTTCTTACCAGCTCCAGAATTCTAGAGTTCAGTAGACTGAGCTTAAAAGGCACCTCAAAAGCCATTTAGTGCAAACCTTCCTCATTGACATTTGTGAAAGCAGACACCTGAAGGTGACCTTCCTCCTTGGGGGGGGGGGGGGCCAAAGATTACACAACCCAGGGGTAGGGCAGTGGTGTCAATCTTAGAAATGAGGGTACTAAACTACATAAGAATCCCGGGAGGCTGCATATTGACTTAGGAAATCAAATATTTACATTATCTACATCCTGTTGTATTTTTATTTATCTTAAGTATTTCCCAATTACTTTTTCATGTGGTTCAGCTGTGTTTTACACCTCTGGGCATAGTGGAAGAAGCTCTAGACCTGGAATCAGGAAGAACTGCGTTCCCATCTTGCCCTAGAGATACTCATTAGCTGTGAGATCGTGGGCAAGTCACCTGACCTCTTTCAGACTCAGTCTTCTCAACTATAAAATGGGGACAATAATATCACCCACCTCATATTGTTGTGAGGATTAAAAGAGGTAATTTCTGTAAAAGTTCTTTGCCACCCTTAAAGTACTATGAAATTGTTAGCTACTCTTTACTGTTAGTAATAATAAAAACAACAGAGTCAAGATTCAAACTTAGGTCCTCTGACTCCACCTTTTTCCCCCACTGCACTATGCTGCTTCATCAGAATAGTATTTGTTCTGTCAAGTGCTGTGGTCTCCAACTGGTACCCTAGCTTTAAATGCTGGATCTGAGAAGTATTTGGTAATAAAGTTCCTCTGCAGCAAGCAGTCCTAACAAGGAAATTTTGCTCCGGGGCAAATACCACAATCTCTGCTCCTGAAAGTGGAATGAAATAGACTTTTAACAGAAGAGGGGAAGGGGTTCTAGGCTACCATCCAATGGGGAGCCAATGGAGATCCCAGGACACTGTTTAGGTCCATGTTGGAGGTGCTTTGAGGTATTGGAGGGTGGAGGTAAAAAGCACTCCATCCTGCCTGGCATCTGGTAGCTTCCTTTTTAAATTACTCATTCTTGCTAATTAGGTGCTAAAGCTCTATAGTATCTAGGCTTCTGAAGTACTGAAAATAGTTTCAGTGCCCTCTAAAATCTGGTGCTCTTGGGCCAAGGTCCTGGGTGGGACAGCACATCACTCCCTTAAAATAGACTTGCCACAAGTGAAATGAGCAGGACTGAAGAACACTGTATTTACTAATAGCAATACTGTATGATGATCAACTGTGAATGACTTAGCTGTTCTCAGCAAGACAAGCAATCCAAGACAATTCTGGAGGACTTAGGATGAAAAGTGCTACCCACCTCCAGAGAAAAAAACTGATCAAGTTTGAAAGCAGATTAAAGTATACTTTTTCTTTCTTTTTTTTGTCTGTGTTTTCTGTCACAACATGAATAACATGGAAATGTTTTGCATGCTTGAACATGTATAACCTATTTCAAATTGCTTACTTTCTCAATGAGAGGGAGAGAGGAGGGATGAAGGAAGACAATTTGAAACAATTTTTTTTGAGAAGTTAAAAAGTTGTTTTCACATATAATTGGGGGGAAATAAAACATTAAACACACACACACACTCGCTATGAATGCTGCTGGAGCCTTCAGTGTTCTGGATGTTGCCTATGCTTAAATTTGACTTGTGTCCCCTTCTTGGGAACCTTGTGCCACTGAAAGAAGTGGATAACAGTAGTACCTACTTCCCAGGGTTGTGGGAGGATCAAATCGGTATTTCTAAAGTGCTTTGCAAATTTTAAAGTTCTATCTAAATGCTAGCTGTTTTAAGTTTTCCTTTCTTTTATTCTATGGAACAAGACTGTAAGGTAAAATGAACAGTGTTACAGCAACAAGCTTTATTAAGCACCTAATTACGTCCAGCTCACTGTGATGCATAGGTACATAGTGAAAATACACACCTTTGGGACAAATAAAAACAAACCTTCACCCCGAGACTAACAGAGGGAACGAGCTTTATTATAACATTTTGAGAGTTTGTGCACAGTCAAGATACACATTTGAATCTTGTTTCTCCTATATTTCATGACAGAATAAATTTAAAGTTTTTATTTATAGACTAAAGCATCCAAAGTACCGTGGTACACATGATGCTACACATACATATACACACACACACACACACACACTCACCCAGACACTTGATACAAGCTTTCATCCTCAACCTGAAACAAGCAGTCAGCATTTTGTTTTGTAAGAGAAACAATGAGAATTTCAGTATCAACTTCAGAGAGTGCAAGATATTATATGTTCTGTACATAAAACATGAAAAGGACTTATAATGATGGAATGTACAAACACGCCCCCACCCCCCAAATACTCACACTTGGGCAAACTCGCAAGGCGTGTGCACGCACACACACACACACACACACACACACACACACGCACACGCACACCCTTCACATCCTTGTTCCCGGAAGTAGGAGTAGAAGGGTCCAAAGTGGAGAATGGTCAAGCACTCTGGCACAGGGTTCTGCTAACGATGCTGATGAGAGAAACATTCTCACGTCATAAAGCAAGAGCACAAGCATTGAGAGTAAGGCTGTGTTGCTTTTTACAAACATTGAGTGCTGTACATTCATCTGAACAACATAGCCCATTGATCCATCTACTCTAGGGTACTAATATCATCCATATCAATTTCACATGCAGACCACGCAAGCAGTGCACAGTATTTATCTTCAGAATGCATTCAGAGTTAGTTACATTATTGTAATGGGTAGTTTGCTGTCATTCAAAACCAAAACTAAAAAGAAAAAAAAACATTTCTTCATAATTAACACATCTTTAATGGGCACTTCATTTCCATTATGGCAACACTAGATCCTTTGTTATAAAATATATAAACAAAAATATAAAATTTAAAGCCCTGCAAATGGTTATAGACAGCATCATATTTTGATGAAATATCAGATGTTTGCAACAAATGTTCACCATGACACATTTGGAACAAAATAGTTGAAATTTTAACGTATGTAAAAATTCATTAATTTTTGAGTATGATTGAAATAAATGTGCATTTCCTCTTAGTCATCGTTTTCTTCTTTTTTTAGAAACTAGGGATTGGAGTGGGTGTTACAGGATCGTAACAACTTCTCCTATTCAGATTATCCCCAGTATGGCCTTCCAAGTCATTTAAAGCCTCCACATTAAAGCCTTGCATTGCTGGTGCTCCACCACTACCAACTACTCAGCGGGTGTTCTAGTTAACTCTGAAGATTATACATACCCTGTAAAGTCAACAGCACTTGAACAGGAACTTTTGACAACTGTCTAGTGGCTAACAAAAGGGGGTCAACCAAAGATGGGAGACTGGGGGGGATTTGTTTAGTCACTCTAGGAAAACATTTGGACAAAAATACCAGTCTCTTAAAGGAAAAAAATTACAGATTTTTCATACCCTTCAAACATTTGTCTTTGGAAGCTTTTAATCCAAGAGTTTCTGCCTAATCAGGTGACGTCTTGGTCTCCCATTGTCAAGCAGGATTGGTCTGTAGGGTGACCGGTAGAAAGCTGATTTCTCAACAGTTACCAGCAGGGTTTTATTCTAAGTGCCCCGGAGGAACCTGAATTAGCGGCTCTTACATGCTCCTCCTCATCACCACAAGACAGATTCTGTATACTTGACAATGAAAAAAAAAAACAAAGAATTTCAGGGACCTAAGAGAAGGACTCCTCTCTCTAGATCTTTCTCTTAGCGTACCAAAAATATTTTGACCCCATTAGGATGTAACAACTTTACACTGAAATTTTCTTCATTAATGTCTGATCAGAAGCACTTTTAGAATACATTTCAGGGAAAAGGGATTACAGTAAATGCACACATATACACTCAAGGAGGAAATAATATCTATATTTTGACATACAAGTATAAATATATATTTTTAAAACTTAGTGTTTCCTGGAGTGCCCAAAAGATACGTTTTTGTTTCTTAGTAATATTTAGATAGAGGGACAGGTCAGAATTACAGTTTCTAGTAAATTCCATTCCAGTTTGCACTATTATTGCAATTGAATATAAACAAAGCCAAGGGGCCTAAACAAGCATTTAGGTTTTTCCGAGCAGTATTAAGCCAGGTAAAAAGCATTGCCTAGAGCCAGAATTAGTACTCCATATCAGAAATGAAATGGATAGTTGGAATCAATGTTGTTTTCTTAATTCATGAACATAATTCAAATCTTATACAAGTAGAAAACACTCTTTAAGTAAAATACTCCTAAGATTGAAAGCCTGTGGAAAAATGTTTACTATAAAGGCTTTGTTATTCTTTTAGATTCTGGGATAAACTAGTTTATTTAATTGTACCCATTTTTGAGGCTTAAGAACAATGTGATAACCATGGTCAGTCTGTCCTCCCTGTCCTGCAGAGTATTAGGACAAACCAATGTGAAAGTTGTAGGCTTGCTGCCCTTATTCTGGAAAAGAGTATTGTGGTTGAACATTCTGAAAAGTTTTATTGAATTTTACAACTACCTTGTAGGCTCAAAACAAAGACAAAGTTTAGAAATTCCACCTAAACAAGAGGTACCAAACCTCAAAGTACATCTCCTTAAAAAAAATATTTTGTCTTTACTAAACTCAGTGATTGTTTGGAATAGAATGCTTCTTAACAGCCAACTAGAAATGAGAGACTGATTTACTCTGTATGAAAAAAAATCCTCTATAAAACAATTATTACTTCTTTAAAGAAAAAGCCTTCATATAGTTGTACAGAAGGAAGAATTAAAAAAAAAAACGTTCTAAGGTGCTTTAAAAAAGACCTCCCAAATATTCTTTCAAATTGACACCATCTTGATTGCAACTGAACAGAAAATTAAGAGGATAACAATATTATTTTTAACAGTAATAGCGATACTTATAACCATTGAACTAATGATACTGAAAGTATTGCTTAAGATGGATTAGCCTTGGTTTTAACTATTTCACATATGTTGTGAAAATCACAAGTTTTCTTTTTAACTGAAAGGTGGCTAACACTACTATCGGGAAAATGGCTTAAACTGGTCTTCTAAAGAATTTTCCAGAAAAGGAATTGTGTCCACATGATTGAATTAAGTTGGGAAGTAAAGGAATGTACCAAAAAGCTAACATGAGGATGGTCTCCTCTTTCAGGGTGCTGCCTATTTCAATACATCATCAAATGCTTGACTATATATATATATATATATATATATGTATATAGGTATATATATATAATACACTCTACCTTATCCTATAACCATGTATACAGAATCCTTTAACCTTTCTATTCATCAGACTGTGATAAATAACCATTTAACGTGCTCTTACCTGTAATGTTCTTAAGGTAACACAACTTTGGTAACACTTGCTTTTAATGCTGAAACCATTCATCAATCGCTCATATACCTTTGGCTGACCACCCCATGTCCTCCAAGGGCTACTTATATGGCTCTCTGTCCTAGGCGATACTGTGTGTCCTACCATTTGTGCTGATGGGTTGCGGAAGGCAGAGCTTACACTTTTGTGGAGTGACCAAAGGATGAATGTGGGAGCATGGCATACGTGGAAGAACTGGCTTTTTTTCTTATTACAACCCAATATGTTCATTTTGTGTTAATGGGATTATTTGTTTATTGAAAGGTAGCATTAACTACTACAGTGTGACAATGATTTCAAAGCCCTAGGAATATCAGGTGCCCCACTGCAAGCATACTTTGTGTTCTGCTACCAGGTGAGCAAAAGAAGGTGAAAAGAACACACAGAAAAGGTCTTTGATCTATTCCCAAATAAATGGGAAATTTGCATTGATTCTTATAGTGCTAATGTCAAGGCATCTTGGGCCCGACAATCAGAGCAATAAGGATTTTGCAAGGCAGCCTTATTTTGTAAAAGGAACCTATTTAGTCATAATTGCTGATGACGATGACTGAAGAACGCCACGAGTAATACATACCATGAAAGCTGAGGTCTAAAACACTCCCAGATCTTACATCTGGGTTAAATAACATATATCTACAGTAAGTTTTATATGTTGAAGATCTGAGCAAAAGCTACCATTCACAGGTTGAATAAACGTCTTCAAATGTTTTAGCTTTTCCAAAATGTTGGTTTGTTTGATTCGCAAAATGAGTCGTCAGCTATGCAAATTCCTGTTCTACCAGCCAAAATTTGCAGGTATGAGATTCTGCTGTCTTAAAGGATTCAGGAAAAGAGTTTTCTTTTTTAAACACTAATGATGAGTTATGGAAATCAGAGGTGCAGTCTTATAGTCTTAAGTAAACAGTCACATTTGGAAACAACTGTGAACAAATCCAATGGTGATTCCTTCAGACATGAAAATGAACTCAGTCTAGTTGTTGTTAGGTTCTGCATGGAAAAGTCCAGTCCAGGTTATAGTACAGGACAGTGGTGTAGGGCTATTCAGATACCTGCCGTTATTGCAAGTATCGATAGACCTTGAAACAGTGATTTCCAGAGTCTGCCACTACAACATGACCATCCGAAGTTAAGGCCAAGCCTTGGGGACCATAAAGTGGATCAGCAGATGTATTAATGTAGGATAAAAATGACCCACTCCCATCGAAAACCTTCAGGAAAATAAAATTATTTGTTATGTCAGAGAGAAACAGTAAAGCTGCTAGTTATAAATAAGAACTCTTAATTTTATTAACTTCACCACACTTTCCAGTCTAGATCACCTACACAGATCCCACCTTAAAACACCTTGTATTTTACCTTCTTTTTCCACAGGTGTCACCTGATGAATGAATTTTGGTCAAGAAGAAACTTGATTTGGGGAGGCAGAAAGAATAGGGCAGGGAAGAAACAGATAGTGAAAAAAAATGTCTATCTTTGTATTTATTCTCCCTGACTCTTCTTCAGTCTCTACTTTCTAGATAATTGGAAATGAATGGGAGAAAATACAAAATTAAGAGTCAGGCAATGGAAAGATTGACTTTAATGCACAAGTTTGGAAGAATCGCTGTATATAGGTTGTTTTTTAAAAATTGCATTTGTAATTCTCTAGTTTCCCTATGTAAGTAGGGAACAATGTTTTGTTTTTTTTAAACAAAGCAAAATGTAAGATGATTTTCTGGTCTGTATGTTTCAGTGACTTAGCCTTCTTTCATTTTCCCATTCCTTTTTGCTATAATAACTTGCAAGGATAATTTTAATTATATGGAAAAAACAGAATCTAGTCTTCTTTACCTTCTTCACATGGGTCTAATAGAATTTTTATTAGATAACTGCCTCTTTTATATGTAGATGCCTATGGGAAAATTAAGCAATCTTCCAAGTATGGTACACTTAATGCATTTTTAGGATCTCAATTTGTTTTCTTTCAGGCAAATGTTCTACAACAGCAGTTGTTCAAATTTTTGTGTGTCAAGGAGCCCTTCAGCAATTTGGTGAAACCTATGGACCCCCCTCTTCAGAATAATGGTTTGTTGTCTACATTCATAATTAAAGGAAATGCTAAATTTTAATCTGAGGTTATTGAAAATAAAAATGTATTTTTTCCCTCATTTGAGTTTTAAAAAAATCCTCTGAATTGTATGTATGTATTCCTTAGAAGTTCACAGACTTTGGGTTAGAAATCCTGATCTTCTAGGTTGCCAATTAGTGCATATTTAATTGTGAGAGAGACATTTCAAGGGTCAGATTGATTTGGTGTTTTCTAGACTCTAGAGAAAAGTTAAAATGAACATAATTTGTATTAGTGGACATGATCTTACCTCTATATGACCATTCTAATGGGTATGAACCCATTCCATTCAATGTATATGTGGGTACATGATGTGCAATGACAAGAAGACAGGTTTTTTTCTGTAATTAGGGTGTGTCAGAGACACTTTATGAATTTACCATGATTTCTATATTTCCCAATCATCCTGACTTATGCCCTGTTGGCATAATAGTAGTCTTAAACTGCTCTAAAAATTGTGTTAAGAATGCAGAGGAATCCAATATTCCCGACCATCTCTCCTCTGCTTTTCACCGGTACCAACTGCTTTTAACAAATATATCGCTAAATCAGCATTTTTAGTTACCTGGATTCTACTATTTCCCCAGTCTGCCACAATGATATTTCCATTTGAATCCACTGCTACCCCTGTTGGGGCATTAAACTGTCCATTGCCTTCTCCATTTGAACCGAACTTCAACATGAATTCTCCTTCTTGATTAAATACCTGTATGGAATGGTAAAAAAAAATGTTAAGTTAGTGATAAAAGGAACTGGGGCAAGGGGATGGTGATAAAGGTGGTATTAATTTACAGTACCTTGACTGAATGATTATGAAAATCTGTAACAATAATTTCATTGTTGCTGTTAACAGCTGCAAAATGAGGACCTATGAAAGATGCAAAAGAACAACCTGTAATGATCAAGTCAACATTATCAATAACAATAATAAAGTAGCCGTATGACTTTTAAAAAACCCTGAATATGTTAATTCAATAGTTTAAGAAAAAAATCAAAGAATCAGAGCCAGAAGGTTCCTTGAGAGGTCATTTGGGTCCCTATGACATTATAGACTTATGGTTTCTAAGAGATCATCTAGTCCAATCCTCTCATTTCATAGGAAGTTAAATGACTTGTCCAAGGTCATACATATTCTGCTCAACAGGATTTGAACTTGGGTTTTTGTATTCCAAAATTCCGTTTTCTTTGTCTAGTCTGCCTTCTTAAGATCAAGATTTCCAGTAGTTCTAGTGAAGCGAAATAAGCAATAAGCAGTGAGAATCCATCCTTCATGCCATCATCTGAAAGTCACATCTATCGGCTTCTCTGAGTTCCTATGAATTGTTTACAAGAGAATCTCTTTTTGAGGAAAGACACTGCATCTCTTCAGGCTGAGTAAAAAGTCTTATGTCAATAATATCTTTAAATGTGTCAGAAAACCCACACTTGAAAATTTGGGGTGACAATCAGAACTTGGCAGAACTGGAGATGAAGCATAACCAGGGTCAGGCATGAGTGTTAAAACGTATGAAAAAGTCATTAAATAAAACGTATGAAAATACTTTCAGCCACTTATCGCAGATGTGAAAATCTAAATGAAGACACGGCGCTATCAGAAGAATGATACAAGATGCCTTTCCTATTCTTGGGGAGTACTCCTAAACTAACGTTCTCTTAAAAAAAAAAACAGCAGTCACCTAAAAAGGGAACTAGGACTTTTTAGGTTGTTTGCTTAGTGTTCTTTAAATGGCATCCTAATTGGGCTGAGTACTTGTTCTTCAAGGTCATACTCATGGACTCGAATTCTACTCAGTAGAACTCCACTACAATCTCAACTATTAAAAAAGAATGGGTTTCTGTCCAACTTACATCCTTCCTTCTGCCCTTGTGGTTAATTGAGAAGCACTGAACATGCCTTGGCACGGCCTCAATCCCCAGCATCTTTCCAACGTCAGGGAAACATGCTGGGGATGTGGCCTCTTCAACATGCTCCATCATCATGCATATGTGAGCAGAAGAAGCATAAAAAAGGGGATTTACATATTACCATCGAGTGTACCTGCAAACTGCCTGTCCCCATTTCCTCGGCTACCAAACCTGGTCACGATTTTCCCATTGGGCTGGAAGATAAACACACAGCATGCTTTGTTGTCTACCACTATGATGTGTCCATTGCGATCCACGGACACACCTTTTGGTCCCATCAGCTTTCCTGATCCAATTTTTGTCTGTAAGAGAAAAGAAGAATGCAACTAGGTTTTAAAATATTTTAGCATGTAGAAACAGGGGAAATAGGAAACATTACTATAAAGTGAATTAGTACAGTTCCTGAGATGACCAAAACTTGATAGGCTCAATCAACAGTTCATGTGTTCAGACAAAGGTGGACAATTCGTAAGCATGGATTCCATCATCACTGTTGGTATTCAGTGGATCTGCACTTATATCCTATTGAATAATGATAGAAAGGAAGGCAAGACACATTGAACACACTTTTTCTGTCCTATTTCATTACCCCCTAGGATGCTTGGGAGCAAGGACTTATCGCATGACAGGGGCCATTTATATCCCCCAAATCTTAAGAGAAATTGAATACGGAGAAATTGGGATAGCCTTTCAGTGTAAATAGCTCCTCTAACTGGACAAGTCCATGAATAGTACCCTTGTTTCTGTCCTCCAAGGGAGTAACTTCCTTCCTTTTGTTTGTTTTAAAAAACACATTTATCCAATTCAATTTAATACAACAAGTATTTATTAATCACTTAGTACACACCAAGCACAGTGTGTGGGAGTATAAAAGCGCTGGGGATAAAACAAAACAAAAATGAAATGGCTCCAGTCCATTAAAAGCTTATATTTTACAGGGAAGAAAGTAATATATGCACAAATAAGCAAATACAAAGCTTATATACTGAGGAATGAGAAAGGCCTCTCATAGATGGCGATTGAGCTAAGTCAAATCAAGCACAGGGCTCCAGGATGCAAAAGTAAGGAAGAAGAGTATCTAATCATAGGGGGACAGTCTCTGCAAAGACCTGGAGGTAGAAGATGAGATGTGATTTCATGGGGAATAGCCAATAGGCTAATTTAGCTTAGTAAGTGAAGTGATGAAATGTGGAATCAGGCTAGAAAGGTTCAAGTTAGATTGTGAAGGATTTTAAAGGTCAAATAGAGGCATTTGTACTTTAGGGGAGCCAGCATGGTATGATGGAAAAATACACTAGCTTTGGAGTCAGGACACCTGGATTTAAATCTAACCTCTGCCACTTACATGTCCATGTCATCCTGGGCAAGTCACTTACCTTGGACCTCAGTTTCTTCTATAAAGTGAAGGGGATGAAACAATTGATCTCTGAGGTCCCTTCCAGTTCTAAACCTATGACTTTGTTATCTTAGAGGCAATAGGGAGCCCTGGTAGCTTTTTGAACAGGCAAATGGCACGATCAGTTGTTGCTTTAGAAATACCCATATTTACATGTAAAATAGGCAACTAGGTGGAGTAATGCATGGAGTGCTGGGCCTAAAGTCAGGAAGACTTGAGTTTAAAATGCAGCCTTGCACTACTTAATAGCTGTGTGACCCTGGGCAAGTTACTTAATCTGTTTGCCTTGTCTATAAGATGGGGATAATAATGGCGCCCACATTCTAGGGTTGTTGTAAGGATAAAATAACATTTGTAAAGTGCTTAGCACGTTGGCTGGTACACAGTAGGTGTTTCATAAATGCTTATTTTCTTCCTTGTATTAGGCTTTAAGGTTGGCAAGGCACAGGAATGCATAATTATCTCATCCGATCTTTACAACAACCCATGAAGTGGGCGATATTATTCTTGTTGAACATACGAGGCAAGTGAGGCTGACGTAGGTAAAATACAGCCAGTAAGTACCTGGGAAAGGTTTCAAACCCCAAGTCCAATACTCTGTCCACTATGTCCTGCTTCTGCTCCCCGATTCAGAACCCCATGAGGAGTGACTGACAGTCATGCTCTCGGCTTCTGTCTTTGGTTCTCATCTCTTCTTATTCCCTTGGCTATGTTACCCATTTCAGGATTTCAACCATCGCCTTTAGGCAAACAACTGACAAATCTATTTTCTAGCTCTTTTGAAAGCCCCAATTCCTCATTTTCTACAGCCTGTTAGACATTACCACATAAACGTGCTGCTAAAACCTCAAATTCAACGTGGCAAATTATATTCCTCTGTAAAACCCCTCTTACTCCAAATGTCCTAATTGTATAGTGCCATTGTTCTCTCTGCCTCCCAAGTTTGGAACCTCAAATCATCTGACTCTTCTCTATCTTTGGCTTTCATAGCTAATGAGTTATCACTTGCAAGTTCCTTCACAAAAAGGACTTCGCCTCCAACCCTTTCTTTCCTTCCTTACACTGCAAACATGGTCACCCTTGTCACCTTTCCCCTGGAGTATTGCAAATACCTCCCAACTAGTCTCCCTGACTGCAGGTCCTGCCCTTCCTAATCCCAACTACACACTGCCTTTAAATTCCAAAGGCATATCTATGATTGTGTTACTATCCTATTCAGATGATTCCAATAACTGCCTATTGCCAACAAAATAAAATCTAAACTCCTGGGCCTGCAATTTGAAGTCCTCAATGGTCTGCCTCTCTCTCCCTCAAGTCCCTCTACTCTCTCTGCATACTCTGGCCAAGTATGGGAGGAAAAGCAACATGGCTTGCTTTTCCCTAAATATAATTTGTGCTTCTTGCTCCCATGACTGCTTATATTTTCTATGCAGAATGCTCTCTTACTCCTTCTGACTGTGGATATCTTACCCATTCCTTTTTTTAGAGGTGGGAGGAAAGGCAATCACAATTAAGTGACTTGTCCAGAATCACAAAGCCCTCCTGAATTTGAACTCAAGCCTTCCTGATGCTAGGGCAGGTACTCTATCAACTGTGCCACCAAGCTGCCCTGATTCTTTAAATCTTAATTTGAACACATGCTTTTCCATGATGCCCTTCCTGGCCACCATAGCTAAAAGTAATACTTCCCTCTCAATGTCTACAAAGCTAGTGTGTTCTACTCATAACTTACTCAGTATGTGTTTTCTTATAATGTGTGTGTATGTGTGTATGTATGTATGTATGTACCTAGTTAAGCAAACCTCTCTTACTACAAGGAAAGTTTCTTAAGGACAGGGATGGGTTTTATACATACATACATACATACAAATATATATATATATATGATCTTTTTGGAGGAGGGAAGGCAGGGCAGTTGGGGTCAAGTGACTTGCCCAAGGTCACACGTCTAGTAAGTGTTAAGTGTCTGAGGCCGAATTTGAACTCAGGTCCTCCTGACTCCAGGGTCACCTAGCCACCCTTTATATATATATTTTGCATATCCCATTTTAGAGTTTACAAAACACTTTCCTACTACCATTCCTGTAGATTAGGTAGCAATGATCATGATCATCCATTTTACATGTGAGGAAACTGACCTTCAGATAAATTATATTGGTCACACAATCAGTAAATTTGGTGCCAGGACATTAGTCAATGTCTTTTGACACCAGAGAATTCCCCCACTATATAACCCATGTCTAATCCTATGAATAGTCAAATATAGGGGAGAGTTGACAATTAGTTTCTGTAGAGGTAGCAAATGAAATGAAGTGAATATACTTTGCATTTTGCCAAACACACAATTAGAAGATGGTGAATTTTTAAAAGAATGCATTAATGATGCTAAATGGAGTGTTGATATCATTCCTTTCACACTAGGATCACTGAATCTGAGTCAGAACTGAAAGGAGTCTTAGGTTATGTAGCTTAATCATCCCATTTTAAAGATGAAGGAACTGAGGCCCAGAGAAGCAAAGTAAGTGGCATACTCTTTTTTAAAGGGAAATTTTAGTTTTAATTTACAAATATTTATTATTTCCCCCTACCAAATCTTTTCTCTGAACTCCATCATGAAAAGAAAAGGAAAAAATAAACACCTTGTGATAAACATGCACAAACAAATCAAATTCCCCCATTGGGTTGTTCAAAAATGTATGCCTCGTTACTCATCTTGGGAACTGGCACACCCAGTCTTACACAGCAAGTAATCTTCAGGGCTGACTCCAGATTCAGTGGTATTTTCATTACCAAAACATTGAAGGCCTGTAATATGTTAAATGAGTTTATATAGAATGGCTTGGGAACATTTTTTTAAAGTGGAAAAAAAGCATTCTAAGTTTCAAATAACGAAGTTATAAACACACTTTTTGGAACACAACCTCTTCCTAAGTTGGTAACTGGTCCGAATCACATCACACAGCTGCAAACAGGACACGACTCCCTTTACTCTATCTCTTGGCACTAAACACCATCTCTGGTAGCCCAGCAGACCAACTGTGTTATCACTGCATTCTTTATATTTACATCCTAGCGCTTAGTATGGTGCAGGTCCATAGTAGGCTCTTGATGGATTCTTGTTGATTGGATCCACCTGGATAAACAAAACTTTCTTATAGAATTACATGATTCTAATACCCTTACTTTAAGTAACAGTTCATACATAAAGGGATAGCCAGGTGGCCCAGTAGATAGGGCATTGGGTTTGGAATCAGGAAGACTCATCTTCCTGAGTTCAAATCCGGCCTCAGATACTTACTAGCTATGTGACCCTGGACAAGTTACTTAACCCTATTTGCTTCAGTTCCTCATCTATCAAATGAGCTGGAAAAGGAAATGGCAAACCACTTCATTATCTTTGCCAAGAAAGCCTCCAAAATGGGGTTACAGAGAATCCAATATGACTTAAATGACTGAATAGCAACAATGATTCGGTTTGGTGTTTGGGACAGGACTAAATAATAAAATGGGTTGGTTTTTGTTGCTGTTGTTATTTTAGACTTTTTTTTTTGGAGATTGGGTCTGTCCATCTTGCCCAGGCTAAAGGTAGTGGTCACTACTTGGCCCTATTCCATTATTGATGATGATAGAAACTTTGACTTGCTCTGATTTTTCAACAGGACAGAATGCTGGTCCTCCGTTCCCAGTGGTTCACCATATCAGTGTTGAACTTAGTGTCTATACCTGACTGGCTTTCACAATACTGTAGCTCAGAACTCCCAAGCTCAAGCAATTCACTAGCCTTAGCCACCCCCAGTACCAGGGATACCAGGCCATCATTTCTGGACTAAGATAATTTTGCATTAAGTTGAGATATGACATTTTATGCTAAACTTTACTGAAGTAAAATAAACTATCTTCTAAAACCAATCCAGTGTAGACATAATAAAGGTTACCAAAATGTTCATTATCTATCCTATTAATTTAAATATGCTAATTATGATCACATTCAGGGCCATAACTAGCAATTTTGGTGCCCTAGGCAATTGTACAAAACATAATCTGCCCCAACACTGGCATTATGGGCAATATCTTACTTGGCTCCTCTGTCCATGGAAAGGAGAAAGAGACTGCAGGAGATCAATCATTGTAGTGAAAGACACTAGGACACCATTATTTTGGAGGGAGCAAGGCAAGGCCAAAAGCTCGCTTGGTTTAAATTTTTGTGTTCTCTAAATTTTGGTGCCCTTGTAATTTCACTCTAATTAAAGTGCTGTCTCTACATTCCCACCTCACTCCCATAATAGTACTCTTAGCAGAAGATGAAGAGACCAATAATGATGAAAATGAATAAAAACACCTTTAATTAAATATAATTTTTTCAACTAAAAAATTTAACTTTAAAAAATTCATATTATGGTTTTAATACAGTGATTCTGATTAGTTTTCAGTATATATTTCAGCTTATTTTCTCTTCAAAGAGAATGCAATTTTGGAGTATGTTCAGGAGGAGATAAGATTTAAAACAATATGATACTGGTGTTATAAAGGACAAGCAAAAAATGGATAAGGGACTTTTTCCACTGACAAGTGAAATTTTATTAACTATCTTCTCCCAACTTAAATATTTGAATTAAAAGAATGCAAAGAATGCAAACAGATTTTCCTGTTTCTGAAAAAAAATCTCATTTCATTCATTAACATTAAATATTTTCATTAAAAGATTAATATCTTCAAATACCATCAAAATAATGATTGGCAAATCGTTCAAAAGAGTCATTTGGCTCATCATTCAGTTCAATTAAAAAAATTTATTAGGCATCTGCTATGTTTGAAGACTTGAGCTAAATCCCAAATGAGTTGTATGCAATTAATTAGCTAGCTGTATATGCCTCTCTGTTAATAAATTAGACGTCTGGGGAGGTACATTAACTCTTTCTGTACATATTGAGAAGTCACTTCAAATGTTATAATGGTCATACACTACATTATTTGAGTACCCTGAAAGAATGCCAAGTTGTAAACTAGGCCCTAGGAAACCTGGTAACAGCATTTAGTGAGTGTAGTAGTGAAAATTGCAGGCCATGAGGGCTTGTGGTTTCAACTGGTTCAGGTGCTCATAAAACAACAAAGCCTGGCACATTCAGCATGTTGAATTGTTGGAGAAATTCCTTACTCTCTTCCTTATTCAGCATATGGTTGAGACAGCCATTCTAGCTGAAGAACAGGATGGATAGGATATAAGCAGTCAGCCCTGGGACTAGAAGATGTTCACTCAGGCTGTCTCTGTGTGTGCATAGGGCTTTCCTTAAAACATGCAAAATAGATGCAGGGGAAAGTCCTTTTGTGATAGATCCACAGTATCCTTTTTTCCAAGTCAGGAATGAGCCTTAGTATAGAGGAGAATCTGGGAAAAAGGAGGATGAAGATTCCTCTCCCATCATATAATTAATGGATTTCTCATGAAGGTCCTGAAGCCAAAACAATGGGGAACCTAACAACAGACTTGGACCCAGAAAGCAACGGGAAGGACAGGGAAGGTAGGAATGTGATGGCAGAACTTTCTCAAAGATCATGTCATTACATTTTTGGTGGAGCTGTGAAGTGATCCAACCATGCTGGAGAACAATTTGGAAAGGGCAAATCAAACTTTGATCTAGAAATATCTCTACTAGGTCTGTATCTCCCCCAAATAATAAAAAGGCAAGAAGACCTACATGTAGAAAAATATTTATAGCAGCTCTTTTTGTGGTGGCAAAGAATTGGAAACTGAGGGGATGCCACCAACTGGAGAATGGTCAAACAAGTTGTGCTATATGCACGTAATGGAATACTATTGTTCCATAAGAAATGGTGAGCAGGCAAATTTCAGAAAAACCTGGGAAGACTTACAGGAACTGATGCTGAGTGAAGTGAGCAGAACCAGGGAAACATTGTATGCAGTAATAGCAACATTGTGTGATCATCGACTATGACATACTTTAGGTCTTCTCAGCAATATAATGATTTAAGACAGTTCCAAGATCCATGATAGAAAGTGCTATCCACATCCAGAGAAAGAACTAATGGAGTCTGAATGTAGATCAAAGTGTATTATTTTCACTTTCTTTGCTATTTTTTGGTGGCTTTATCTTTTTGTCTTATTCTTTCACAACGTTACTAATGTGGAAATGCTTTACATGATTGTACATGTATAAACCTAAGTGAGATTGCTTGCCATCTTAGGGAGATGGTACGAGGGAGGGAGAAAAATTGGGAACTCAAAGTCTTCCAAAAAATGAATGTTGAAAATTGTCTTTACAATTGGAAAAAAACAAAATACTATTAAAAAAGCCCCACCATATCATTATTTTCCTCGCTCGAGAATGGTATCCCCCCTTTTGAATGACCATTTTAATAGCCACTTAATTCCATGATTAGCATGGAGACATATACTTTACAAATTGAGTAGACGAAGCTCTATTATGGATGAAAAAAAAATAAAAAGAAACCATTGCAAGCAATGTTGTTCAAGATCCATCAATCTCTGTAATTTATGGGCCATAATTTGGTGGGGACCACAGATCTTGAGTTCTCTGGTTATACCCAGAGGACTATAGATATTGTGGATACTTAGAGTGCACCCAGGTAAAATAAATAAATTTAAAGTAGTTATTTCAGGACATGGCTTAGAGCAGGGGTTCTTAACCTTCTTTGTGTCATGAACCCCTCAGAAATCTGGTGAAGCCTTTGGATCCTTTCTCAGAATAATGTTTTTAAAATGTATAAAATTCACAAGACTAAAAAAGAAGTCAGTTATACTGAGATATGGTTATAAATTTTGTTTTTAAGTTCAGGGATCTCAGGTTAAGAATCTTTGGCTCAGAGAAAATTTTGCCTCTTAGATTTGGTCGTGCTCCCTAAAAAAGACATCTTACCATTAAAAAGTTTAATTTATAGCTAGTTTAGAAATAAATATAGGGGCAACTAGGTGGCACAGTGAATGAGTCAGGAGGATCTGAGTTAAGTCCTTGGGCAAGGGACTTAACCCCAATTGCCCTGCCTTCCCCCCTCCAAAAAGCAAAAAAAAAAAAAAAGCAAAAAAAAAACCCAACAAAAAAACCCCCCAAAACAAAACAAAAAAGAAGTAAATGTAAATGTAAATGTAAAAAAAAAGTAAATGTAGCACTTTATGGAAGATCAGTGCTAAGAAAGTTGTAATGGCAGTTAAAGGAAGAGAATGCTATAGGGGATGGACAACTGTTCTCAGAATCAGGAAGACAAGAGTTCAATTCCTTTGTTTGACACATACTGGCTGGCTGCCTTCAGTAAAATGACTGGGTAAGTCACATAACGCTCTCATTGCTCTAGGACAGGACTTCTTAAACTTTTTCTACTCATGGTCCCTTCAGTGTTTCTTAAACTGTGTGTCATGACCACATACTTTTAAAAATTATAAATTGAAGAGAAGGTGCTAATTACATGATTATAGTTTTTTTGCCCAGTAGTCCCTTATACTAATGAAATCACAAGCATCATCCCTATGCTTTAAAGAACGCGCATAATGGGAAGGTCTATCTTAATTAGATCACTGTATACTTTCAAATGTACCCTGCAGGTGGCCATGCTAAAGCTTAGTTCTTAAAGAGGTGACAACAGATTTCTACAAATATAAGAAAAGAAACTACATAGAAACACAATGAAATTTATCAAATGATCAATTACAGGAAAATTATGAATAATGGACTTTATAATTGACAAATGATTGCAAGGCCAGATGACTGAACCAGGGCAGAATGATATTAAAACAAACAACCATTAACATATCATTTCCATAAGCAATCAGAGTGGTCAATAAAAATGATCTATCTTACTCTTGTATGAAGAATTGAAACCTGAAAAGTGGAGTCAGGATGGGGGAGTCAGGGTTTAAATCCTCTCCCTCAAGCTTGAATTAAGAAAGCACATATAATTGGGCATATTTGAAGTAGTATATGATTTTGCTACCTTGCTAGAAGTAGCGAATATGGGACACTTCAGTCACCTAATTACACCTTACAAACTGTGTTGGTGGCAGGTGTGAGGCTGCATCTATTTAATGGAGAAATTTCTGATTCTGGGACAGAGATTTTCCAAAACAAAATGATAGTGCCGTACCTGGTCCTAGAGTAATAGGTTCTAGTCTCAGCTCTGAAGCATACTAGCTATGTGACCCTGGGCAAGTCAATCTCTCAGCCTCAGCTTCCTCATCTATAAAAACTAGGAAAATAATAGTGTCTACTTTCCATGGCTGTTGTGAGAATCAAATGGGAGAATATTTGTAAAGGGCTTTGCAAACCACAGAAAACTCCTGAGAAAATACTTTAGACTCTGATTATTGTTGGAGACCCTGATTATTGGAGAAGAGTTCATGTATGTCTCTAGGCTTTCAGTAGGAAATGGCACCTGAGCCTAGCATCTCATAGGCATAGTAAATGTGAAATAGAATTGACTCCAACCTGCCCTCCAAAAAGCAAAAAAAAAAAAAAAAAAAAAAAAAAAAGAAATAGAGTTGACTATAATATGTCATTAGGAAGGAACTGCTTGTTCAAAGTAGGGGACATGGTATAATGGGAACAAATCATGCCCATTGGGGATTTCTAGTTCTGACTCGTGACCCTTAGAAAAGTCAAGGCTTTTCTAAGGCTCAAGATTTCCTCAGGTATAAAATGAACAGTTTTGATGAATTGTTTTCTTCTACCCATAATTTTCTTTTGGTCCATGGGATCTAACAGAAGTGGTAGGAAGTTTTCTTTGTCATGCGCTAACATTATACCAACTGACACCCAAGTAGCTGAAGGTTCTTTTCTCTTGTTATTTGAGTTCCAAACAAAGGAGGAAAATCCTTTTTGGTGTTCTTCATGAGGTGCTGTCAAAGAGATCAGGATGGTGGAGATGAAGGTTCGATAGCCAGGCTAACATCTACTAGAATTCCTTCCTCATCCTGCTTGGGGAGAGGATGGGGATGTTCCATGTTTCTGGGACTAAGGAGTGGGCTGATTGTAACTAATAAACTAGCCTTTCCCCATGCCAAGGGCTTGTAGAACATGGCAGCTACCAGAGTGTGTGGACCAGAGGAGAAAAGGGAAGGCAAGAAATGACACGTGGCCATCAAGATTTGTAGCACATACTTGTGTGATCATATCATGCCTAGAAAAAAGGGCAAATGTTTTGCTGAGTAACTGCCAAGGATTTCTGAGCATAGAGCCAACGATCCTTTATTCCTTCCCTAAATACCACAATAGAGAGAGCTCTGAGCCCTGGAGTCAGGAAGACCTGAGTTCAAATCTAACCTCAGACACCTAACTAGTCGCGTCACCCTAGCTAAATCATTGGACCCCTGTCTGCCTCAGTTTCCTTAATTGTAAAATTGAGATAATAATAGCACTTACCTCCCACAGTTGTTGTGAAGATCAAATGAGACATATTTGCAAAGAGCTTAGTACAGAGCCTGGCACATAGTAAGCATTTAACAAATGATCATTTTGATGAGCCTTTATGAGCCTGGTGCACTTCTTATGTGTAGCAGGTTTATAAACAGTTCCTTAAACTTTTTTTTCTTTAAATGCCAATAATCATGTTAAAGTCTATTAACTATTGCCCAAGTTCAGTGGAGAGGGACAACTGGTAAGTTTGCTGGACAAGACAGATTTTGAAGCTGTAGGATTTCTGCCAGTGATCCATTATTGATTTGGGGCTTGGAGTAAAAAAAAAAAAAGGGGGGGGAACTATTTATTCAATTTTACAATGTCCCAGGACAAAGAGGGAACACATATACAAGGATCCTGACATTTACATCAGAAGTTATTAATCTTTTTTGTGTTACTGACCCTTTTGGTGGTCTGGTGAAGCCTTTGGATCCCCTTTCTGAATAATACTTTAAATGCTTAAAACAAAATACACAGGATTATGAAGGAAATCAACTATATTGAACTACAGTTATGAAAATATTTTAAAAACAAGCTCACTGACCTTAAAATGAGAATTCCCACTCTAGGTAATGAATGAATCAGCAGTAGCTAGGCGGGCTGTGATCAGCTAAGTTATTTCTAAGACTTCTTTCCAGGGTGGGTTTTGAGAGCCCTTTTCAGAGCAAAGGAGTCTAGGGAGTAGCTAGAGGCAGTTGTATATAGAGGGAAGGAGAATCCTGGCCCGCCCAAAGGGAAAGTAAGGGTAACTGACAACCCTAATCAGCACACAGGCTTACCTTACTATACATGCATTTAGAATAGCTTTCCCTTACCACTCCCTTCTCAAAAACAAAAACAAAAACCCCTCCACTTTTGTCTCTGTCTTGGTCAGGACCTGTAATTTCACTCATGTAAAGAAATTCCAGCAAGGAAAATCAATGTGTCTGTGGCCTGAGAGAGCTCACTGGGACACAGGCAGAAAAGCTAAGCGAGTTTCCAAGGATCACACAGTGAGAAATCTCAATGAGAAAATAGAATAATATAGTCATTAAATCAAGCCTAGGAACCAGATTTGGACTGAAGGTCTGACTTTCTGAAGTCTCACATGTATCATTCACTTTACTAGTTCAAATATTAGTAAAATGGAGAAAACAGAGACTTTCTGTTATATCAGTGTCATCCCCACACCCTGAACAATGACTATTTCAGAAAGCAAGGAGTGGTTTTTCCTTGTTCCTTTTAGACCTTGGACTTTTCAACAAAAAGTGCTGTTGGAAACTCTGTTGTGCAGCAGCCTTTGATCCTCTAGGGGGTGAAAGTGTTCTTTTGTGCATTTTCTTTTACTATACAATATTAGTAAATGAAAGATCATTTTATTTAACGTGTGCTTTGTCTTTCCCATCTCAACCCCCACTCTTTCTAAAATGCTGGGAATCTGAATGAAAAAGCTTTAATTTAGGAAGTTATAAACACAAAACTTCTCTCCCTTAGTAAGTGAATGCCATTTCAGCATATTTTTTAAAAATTAGTTTTCAATTGATTTTTTAATATGACCACATTTCCCCCTTGTATCATTCTAGCCCTCCCTTCAAGAGAGCCATCCTGCAAAACAAACAGCATTTTAAAGCCACAAAAAAGAGAGGAAAAAAGTCAGCATTGGGAATATATTGGGGAAAAAAGCTGAAATACACACAATGTACAACACCTGTGTATCCTCTATCTGTGCAAAAGGGGTAGTGATTGGGACGTCTTCTGCTATCTCTTCTTCTAAGCCACTGGCACAGAAATTTAATGCTATATATGTATGTGTGTGTGTGTATATATATATATATATATATATATATGTGTGTGTGTGTGTGTGTATATGTATGAACAAACAGCAAAATAAATCAGTCATACACCAAAGCTTTCCTACGGTGGGAAAGCAAGATATCATCAGACCGTGGAAAGAAGGAATGAAGATAAAATAAAGTCATAGATCATAAGGATAATAGGTTTAGAGCTGGAAGGGACCTTACAGGGTTTCTTGGCCACCCCCATACCCTCATTTTACAGATGAAGAAACTGAGACCTAGAGAGTTAAAGGGTAAAAGTTCACGCAGGTAGTAAGCGACAGAACTGGGATTTGAATCTAGGTTCTCCGACTTCAAATCCAGCACTTATGCTTTGGGTATAAGTTATTAGATTTTAAAAATCTATCTGTATTAAAGTGGTCAATTTGGTCACAGCTTGTTGCAAACTGATCAAGAAGACATGAGCAAGAGAAAGGAGAAGGAGATGCTGGAGGAAGGGAGGAGCTTTCAATAGCTTAAGTTGACACAACTGTCCAAGTTTCTACAAGAACAAAAAAAGTTGGAGGCTATGAAAGAAATGGGCACAATATGATGGTGTTGAGACCCACTATATTTTAATGCATATTTTTCACACAGTTGCTCTAGTCTAGGCCTTAAATCTGAGGTTTGGGAAGTTAACAAGTAAGTCAGAAATAATTAAATTAGTTTTCCTAAATTATTTTTCTGGAAAAACAAAGAAAACCCATCTTCTATTTAGACTCATTGCTCTTTATTCATTTTCTATGAAGAATAAATAGGTTCCTGTTCAGAGAACTCTAATGCCTATTACTGAAACCATCAACTAGCAAGTAAATAGGATTCACCACTCACACACTCCCAACACTCACATTGTACTGCCACTTAAAATGGAAACTGATGCACCTATTTCCTTGTAATTAGTTGAGGAAAGAGTTCCTCACCCCATTTTGTGTTACATTATCCTAATCAACTTTTCTAGAGTAGATCCATGGTTCTGGAAACTGAGCCAGTGACTCATTAATAACAATAATAACAGCATGTGCTGAGGAAAAGGGAGAAATTTTCTATTCAAATCTGCCATGTTCCTAAGAAACGGAAAAGACTTTTGAGTTCCAAAATTTCTCTCCTTCCCTCCCCCCCTCACTGAGAAGGCGAGCAATTCCATATAGGTTATACATATAGAGTCATGCAAAACATATTCCCATTAGTCATGGTGTAAAAGAAAACACAGACCAAAAAAAAAAAACCAAACAAACCAAGAAAAATAAGGCACAAAGAAGACTGCTTTGATCTGCATTCAGCCTCCAATTATTTACCTTTTAAAACCTAGCCATCCATATTCAATCAGTGTGTTTCTTCATCAGTCTTATTATAGTATGATATCATTGCTCTTAGTCTTTTAAAATCAAATTGAGGGTGTGAGAGAGGATTGTTATTGAAACAAAGATTATTTTCTTGATTTTTTGAAAAGACAAACTCTATTCTCCTTCTCTTGTCCTTTTACCTTCTGTTCAAGGTCAAAGTGTATGTTGTTAAACTCACCTTAAACTTCCCATCAGAAGAGAAAATGCTAACCCATTTATTATCATAATCTGCAATGATTATGTCCCCACAGGGATGAACTGCAACCCCTGTTGGCCGCTGCAGCTGGCCGGGAGACCGTCCTCGGATACCAAAACGACTTTTGAATTGGCCATCATTGGAAAATATCTGTTAAAAAAAAAAAAAAACATGAGAAATAGCACAAGAATTACTGGAGGGTGACATAAATAAGACCATCTGTTACAATTAATACATTCAGTCACACAGAGGAGGAACATGTTCCTATCCCTTGAGAAACATCCTGTTAATTCATTATCTAAGCTAGTTTCTTACACACAGACCATATTGCCTAAGTGTTTTCAATACTTAAGTATTAAACATTGGATCCAAATCCATTCTCTCAAAATAATCGTTTCAGTTTTTAAGTTCATTTTCTATTATGGGGATGCTTAGTGACCCAGTGGATAGACGTTAGACGTGGAGTCAGAAAGTTCCAAGTTCATATCTAGCCTCGGCCATTTTATTTAACGTGTCACCCTGGGCAAGTCATGTAACGTGTAAAATGGAGATGGATCAAGTGAGATAACATTTGTAAAGTGCTTTGCAAACCTCAAAAGCAGTGGTTCTCAACCTTCCTAATGCGGCGACCCTTTAATACAGTTCCTCATGTTGTGGTGACCCCCAACCACAAAATTATTTTCGTTGCTACCTCATAACTGGAATTTTGCTACTTTTATGAATCATAATGTAAATATCTGATATGTGGGATGTATTTAAATTGAACATAACCCACAGGTTGAGAACCGCTGATCTACACGGATTATATGAAGGCTATTAATAATCATTTTCATATCATACCTGCACACATTGGTTGTTGCTGTCTGCAATTAATATCTTTCCCGTGTTAGACGCAGCTACCCCTTGAAGATTTGTAAACTCTCCTTTATTTCTTCCTTTGGTACCTGCAAATAATCACAAAACAGTAGATATTAAGAACTAGATAATTAGGTCTCTCAATTCCAGCAGGAAGAACAATTAGGTTTCTTTCTATAGGTGGCCTTTGTTTATTTCATAATAATTTTTACTTCTCACCAGCCTTTGATAATCAAGAATGAAATAGGACAAAATCTAAGCCACGTATAGCAACACCCCTTTTTCTATAGTTAAATGATGTAGTGTCGCGTCTGCATTGGGATTCTTGATCTAGGATTGGAAGGGACGTCAAAAGCTGTCTAGTCCAATCCTCTGACCTGGGGACACTGACCTGACCATGGTCGCATGACACACCGTGTCAGCATCACAAGTGGGATTTAACCTCCTTCTGTCCTAGAACTTCTTCTCTGGACTTTACTACTGGGATGCTCTTCCATCTCAGTCCTGCTCATTTGTTCTCTGATTTGCTTTCCTGCCTTGGTGGTCTTTCCTTTCCTTTGCTTTACTATGTTCATTCTTTTACTCTATAAACAGAGGAATCTAGGTAGAGCAGGGAATAGAGTACTGGGTGTAAAGTCAGGAATACCTGAGTTCAAATCTGGCCTCAGAAAGGTACTTACTAGCTGTGTGACCCTGTGTGGGTCACTTAACTTCTGTTCGCCCCAGTTCTCAAACACAGAATGATGGTGATAACAGCACCTACCTCCCAGTGTTGTTTTAAGGGTCAAATGAGATAACTGTAAAGGACACTTAATAAATGCTTTCCTTCCTTCTGTCAGCATGGGTATGACTTAAATATCATCGTGGTTTCAACAGGATTTAGTTTCACAAATATTTCAGCAAATAAAACCCAATCATTAACATTTTTGTACACACATATGTTATGTATATATGTGTACATGAGAACACAGAGGATCACTCCTTGTGTGGGAACTTCCTCCATCCAGGTAGCGTGTAATTAATTTGAGGCTTAGTATATAAGTCTTAGAGATTTCCTTGAAATATCTAAGCCCGCAGCGGTTCTCAACCTGTGGGTTATGTTCAATTTGTAATAATGAAAACACATCCTGCAGATCAGATATTTACATTGCTATTCATAACTAGCAAAATTACAGTTATGAAGTAGCAACGAAAATAATTTTATGGTTAGAGGTCACCACAACATGAGGAACTGTATTAAAGGGTCACGGCATTAGGGAGGTTGAGAACCACTGATGTAGGGTTTAAGTCATTTGCTCAGCATCACACAGTTGGTAAATGTTGATGGTCGGTTTGAGGAAAGGTTCTCTTTACCAAATACCCTGCTCTCTATCCACTACACCATGCTCTCTTTGTAGGGTTCACGTACTGGAGGGTTGTAAGAAAATCCTGACATACACAAATGTTAGTTCTGCCTGAATGCAGGAGGACAATACTTCTGTTTTTTTAGGAGTTAGATTTTTCTCCATGGTGTAGGTTTCTCTTTACAAGGTGCTGAACTTGCAGTGGTTTATTTTTTTTCATTTGTTAGTGAGGTAGTGAAACCAAGAGCTATTTTATAAGAAAAAAAAAATCCTATTTCCCATCTGAGGAACACAAAGCAATCAGCCAGCACCAGTTCCTTGATCTTCACTGACCTTCTCATGGTAGATAAGTGGCAAGTATTTTTCTCCATTTTAGCAGAGAGAGAAGCTGGGCTGTCAGCAGCATTTACAAGAAAAAATAGGACACCTGACTTGGACTCCATTTCTCAAAATGTAAGGCCACCGAAAGTAAGAGATGAAAGCCTCAGGTGGGTTTATTGTAAGTGGGTTTATTTCTGAAGGATTGACATAGTAGTCTTTAGTACATTTTCTTCCTACATATATAAACGCTATTCCAACAATGTCCATTCCAGATTAATAAGAAAAGCATAAGGGACTTTATTCAACAAAAGGATTCCTGCAAAGTACCAGGAAACAAGATGAAGCAAGAAGAAAAAAAATGTCAAGGGGCCTTAAAGAGTAGCAGATGTTTACTGTATTTCAGAGACATTTGGAACCCATTTCAACTGAATTGGGAGGCAGCATGGTGGTGGTGTTTAGTAGTTTCAGTCACATCCAACTCTTTTCTGACCTCATTTAGGGTTTTCTAGGCAAAGATACTGGAGCGATTTGCCATTTCCTTCAGAGGTGAGCTGGGGTCTTTCCGACTCTAGGCCCAGCACTCTGTCCAGGGTGCCATCAGCAAAGTGCAGTGGACAGTAAGTTGAGCTGAGTCAGAAGACCTGTGTTCAAGTGCCATATCTGACTTGTGTTTAATAAATGCGGATGATTCTTTGACTGACTAAATGATAGAACTAGAACAAAGCTAGGGTACTGGGTTTGGAGCAGCTGAACATGGCTTAAGTCCAGAATCAAGTTATTTAACCTGTGGGACTATGGACAAGTCACCTTGCCTCTCCAGTGCCTTCAGAAACACAAAGTGCTGACCTACACTGGTAAATGGAGTTTTCTTTACAGTTGGGAGTTCTTTATAGCCAAAAAAAAAAAATCACAGGTACAATGATCCCCTTCAACTGAACAACATAAATATTGAAGGGGGGAAGGTAGCTAGGTGGCACAGTGGATAGAGGAGCACAGACCCCAGAGTCAGGAGGACCTAGGTTCAAATCTAGCCTCAGACACATACTAGCTATATGACCTTGGGTAGAGTCATTTAATCCTGAGTCGCTCCCCCCTACCCCCAAGACTGTTCATGGGAAAAAGAAGAAACACCACTCTAAGAGGACGGAGACATGTGTCTTGGCTTCAGGGCCAAAAGGCAGACAACATTTTTCACAGTTCAAAGTAAGAAAATCCCATTGCCACTTGATGACTTCAATGACTATCAAGTATAATGATGAAGTCTGATGCTTTCCTTAGGGAGGGGGAAAATGACACAAATCTTTATAAATGAACAGAGAAGGATAGGTCAGTCCTGGCAGCATTCAAGTAACTGGGAAGGGTCCTCAGAAGAGCCAGGATGTAATAAAACAGGTATTAAGTGAGATGACTGAAAGCAGAATTTATCTCTACTTTGTCCCAACCCAACAACAACAGAAATAGGGCCCAAGATGGACCACTGACAGAACTGATGTTCAGCAAATGGCAAGACCGTTCACAATCGATGTATCGGTTTGTCTGTTTGTTTGTTTATTAAGTGGAAGAAGGATAGGCCACGTGGTCTCTAAGGTAACCTTCCAGGTATAAAGACATGATCTGTGATTCAAGTGTTGAGGTTGGTATTTAGCCAATATGAAGGACCCAGTCAGAGCGGATGTGATTTGTGGGAAGATTCCTTTCCCTAGGGAGGCTAGTACAACCAACTTAGCTTTTACCCAGAGGAATGGGCATAAGTCAGAATACTAATAGAAGAAAGCAACAGAGCAGGAGTTTTTAAACTAAGGGACCTGTAGATAGATTTCAGGGGACTGTGAAACTGAATAGGGAAATGTGTATCTTTATTTTCCTTAATTTTGAGTTGAAATTTATAATTTCCTTTAATTACAAATGTAGACAACAATCATTCTGAGGCTTCCATAGGTTTTGCCAGAGTGTCAAAAGGGGTCCAAGACAAAAAAGAGTTCAGAATATCTGCAATAGAGGGACCATGTCATTAAGAATGGACTAAAAGGTCAGGAGCCAATAGCAAGATTCCTGAGCTACCTGAACTTTGAATCTTGGTCCCAGGGTCAGAGTAGGGGTGAGGCTATAGGTGGGATGGGGGAACAGGGAACCAGGCCAATCATAATACTGTGTAGCAACACAACCTATTCCTGAAACCCTAGACTCTGTTAACCAATAACCTTTAAGCATTGTCAGTAAGCTAGAAGGACGGTGGCCCAAGTTCACAGAAATACAGATTCTAGTCAATGGAAGAAATCGACATATTTTGTTTCAAAAGAAGGAAGACAGACATAAGACATTTCTATGGGATTCCTAGGTAGCTTCATTTCATAGACAGCTGTTCTTGTGTGGATTCTCATGAAAGGCATTGTTGTATAGTAGAAAGAATACTGGATTTGAAGTCACAGAACCTGAATTCAGATGTGGGCTCTACCAATTACGACCAGAACAACCTTGGGCAAGTGACCTCTCTGATCCTCAAGCTTCCCTCTTCATCTCTAAAATGAGGAAGGTCACAGAGTTAGAGCTTAAAGGGAGGTTGGAAGTCATTGAATTCGTTGCTCTTATTTTACAGACATGAAGGCAGAGTGGGGAAGTGTTACTTACCTAGGATCACACAGGTTGTTAAGTACCAGAGGCTGGATTCATAGTCTTTTTGACTCCAAGTCTAATACCTTGGCTTCAATCCACCTCTAAGTCTATCAATCAATCAACCAACCATCAGGCATTTATTAAAGATCTATTACGTGCCAACCACTGTGTATGGCAGGTACTAAAAAGCATTCCAAAGTGATGTGTCCAAGTTCTGGTTTCTACATTTTAAGTGTAGGGACTAGATGAAGGAGTGCCAAAATTCTAGATAGGTGATAATAGGTATAGGTTGTCAACTAATGAGAACAGGAGTATGTTATTGTGCTGACTGTCACACAGGGGAGCCATTGTTCAGATATGGGGTACCAGAGTGGAAGGCATGGCAGCAATGCCTACTCAACAAAAATTAGCTAGTGTGACATCACAGGCACATGGGCCAAAGGCATGCCAGTCCTTGGGGCCCAGGATATTTTGGTCTAGTCCCACTTGGCTTTAGCTTCAACCCCTAAAGATACTGACTATAAATAGGGATGTAAAAATGAATAGAACTGTAAAAGTGATTGTGCCTTTCCTATACCCACCATCTATCAATGCTCTACTCTCCTTGTATCTCTATGGGGTATCCTCTCCTTACTCCCCAGACCCCCAAAAGTAGAATGTTCCTTGAGATAAGGTATTATTTCATTTTTTATTTTTATCTCCATCTCTTAGCATACAGTAGGAGCTTAATAAATGCTTGTTTAATTTTTTTTTCTAAAAGACTATGTTGGCATATCTAGGACTTTTGAGAATTAAAGTTTACTTTGACAAAAGCATTCTAAAGAAAATTGAAAAGCCAAAAAGACTTGGGTGAAAGACAGGATCATAGAATCACAAACCTAGAGATAGAAGAGATGTAAGGAAACTAAGAAAGGTAAGAGGTAACCAAGAGCTGGACAAAATGAGATAGGGATAAAGAAAGAATGGAGAGTCACTAAATTCACATTTTTCAAACATTTTCAGTCTGTGGACCACTTAACTAGACAAAAGATCTCACTCATCCACCACTTAAACCCCTCCCCAGAATGAAAGGGAGAAATGGCACTGTTTTTTGAGACACTAGTGAAGTTATGTCTGATTTTGGACGTAAAATTATTACTTTTGCTAGAAGCCAAAGAAGCCAGTGTCACATGACCGTATCTACTTACTAGGTGCTCCCTCTTTTTGTTGTTGTTGTTGTTCAGTTGTGTCTGACTTTATGGATTTGGGGTTTTCTTGGCAAAGATATTAGAGTTGTTTGCCATTTCCTTTTTCATCTCATCTTACAAGATAAGGAAACTGAGGCAAACAGGGTCACACAGCTAGTATCTGAGGCCAGATTTGAACTCAGGTCTTTCCTGACTCCAGATGCTCTGTCTGCTGCCCTCTTTTGTCTCCCTTATTATTTTCACTATAAAATGAGAAAGTGCTGATGGAGAGACCATCATTATTTGGATCCTGGATCAACAAGCCATCAGCAACCTTAACTAATTTTTAAATTCTTCCCTCCTTTTTATTTTTAGATCTATGTTCCAATTTCTGAATAGGTTGGATTGGTATTATTGCTATCTTCTAATTCTCTTTTTTTCTTTTTTTTTTAAATTGACTTGTTTTTTTACTTTTAGTTTACAAGATTCAGTTCCAGAATCACTTGAGTTTCAGATTTTTCTCCCTTTCCTCCCCACCCCCCACCCCTGCCATGGTGGAATACAATCATGAATAGGATCTGCAAACTCTATCACATTGTACAATAGTCTGGTTGTATAGGTGTTGTGGCTATCTTCTAATTCTCATAAATATATTTCAGTTTCATTGTGGAGAGACTTTATCAGGGAATGCCTATCACATACTGGTGTTTTCAAATACATATGAATATACAGGGAAGTCACACTGTTGTCTTTGAAAATGAATATATTCTTGCATCAATATGTTCCTGATGGATAAATAAAAATATGTTCTGTTCTAGCCAAAACAAGCTAGAAATAATGATCTGTTGTTGAATCATAATCCAGAGCCATGGCTGTGTTGGATAATGGAAATAATGCTAGATTTGGAGTCGGAGGACCTGGGTTTCAATTCTTGCTACTGTTGTGCCACCAAAAACCCCATGCAAGTTTGAAGGTCACCTGAAAGACAGCATACGATGATGGGTGCTGTGGAGAGAAAGATGACTCCTGAATGGCTGAGAGAATCCTGAGTCCATATGGACGACTGTATCGAATATGTACTTCAGGGAAAGGGATATTTTGAGAGGGAGACAGAAAGAAAGCATAAACTGTGGAGAGGTTAGGAACTCCAGAATCACAGATATATGGAGAAAATCAGTCCTGAACATATCCCTTGGTTTCCAGTGCCTGTATCCCCACAGACTACTAAGCGCTGACTTCTCTGGTAAGTGTGTTCTCTTCTTGGTTGAAATTTTATCTTGCTCCTGAGTCAAGGGGCTCATTTATTTTTGTTTATTCTATTGTCCACTCTAATTTGTGTAACTTCCCTCATTTCTGTTTCATTACTTGCTTGGATAAAAACATGTTTTAAGCTTTTCATGATTGTTTTTTCATGATAAGTATCTGGTGGAAGGGAGTGTTCCTCCCTCTTGTCAGCTAACTATTAACCTCTTTGTCTGCAGTAGGACCTTAGTGAAAGTGATGAGAAAATGGCTTTTATCTTGAACTCCCAAAAGAGCATTGCACCTCTGGACTGCACACATCTGTTCTGTAGTAGACAGATATGATTCTAGGCTAATATCCCTCTTGGAGGTAAAAGGGAGAAAGAGTGAGCACTGAGACACAGCCCTGCTATTCTGCCCTAAAGTAGAGACAGTCTCCCTTGTAGGGGGTGGGTGGGTGGGGAATGGGAGTTTTCCACATTCTAGGTCTTTTCTATTGAGTCTAAGCAAATCTCTGCAACACCTGCAACACCTGTGGCCAGGATTCAAATCATTACCTGCAGAGCAGCCAAAACCATTACAATAACTAATCTATATTATACTACTTACCACCTGTGTAACCTTGAGCAAATCTCTTAACCTCTCTGGACCTATTTCCTCATCCATACAATGAGCAGACTGAACTAGATGACTTCTGGTGTATACATATGTCTATGGACTCGGAAACGTCTGGGTTCAAGGCTCGGACCAGCTAATTACTGCTCATGCAACCTTAGATAGCTTACTGTGAGTTCCCAGTTATTCAATTACCTCCTTTGTAAAACAGAGATAATGCTTGTATTATCTATGTTTCACAGAGTTGTTGTAAGGATTAAATAAGATGTACCTAAACTGCAGAGTGCTACGTAATGGAAATTTCTGTACTTATTTCAGTTAGGAACTAAAATAAAATAAGATGAACTTTCACAAGATGAGAATACTTTGTGTTTCTTTAATTTTAAGTTAACTCTATAAGATTATAAAAGCTTAGATAAATCATATTTTAAGTCCTACATAGACACGGACGCTTATCTATATTCTGTCCTGAAGCTTGTTAATGTGATGTATAATTTCCATAGGCTTTACCCAGGTAACCTTTTAGATTTTACTTCATTTATAAGATTTATAAGATTTCATTGAAAGATCTCAGTATTAATTTGATAAATGCTAAGTGCTTTTAAAGCTGATTATTAAAGGAGTATGCAATTAGTCCCTTAAACTATAAAGCAATTCTTCCTGAATTGTTTTATCTTAGTCTAGTTAACAAGATATTAATTGCTTGCCATATGCCAGGCAATGTGCTAAGCACTTAAAAAAAGGCCCAAAGAAAGCAAAAAAAATAGTGTCTGTCTTTGAGGGCTTATATTCTTATAGGGAGACAAACATGGAAGTAATAGCAACATGCAAGCTACATTTAGAGTCGATATAATCTCAAAGGGGGAGGCACTGGCAGTCAGGAGACCTGGAGAGGGCTCTTCTGGAAACTGGGATTTGAAATGTCTTGAAGGAAATTTAAGAAACTGTGATGAAGACAGAAAGTATTCCAGGTGTAGGGGACAGCTAGGGCAAAGATGTGGAAGTGGGAGATGGAGCTTGGTCCAAGGAACAGTGAAAAGGCTAGTAGAACTGAACCATGGCAGGCATGGAAGGAAGTAGAGTGTAAGTAGACTAGAGAAGTAGGAAGGGACCAGAATGTAGAGAGCTTTAAATGACAATGGACTTTATATCAGATTCTGGGTAATTAGGAGATAGGGAGACAATGGAATTGATTGGGGGAGGAGGGGAGAGATATCGTGGGCAGATCTACACTTTAGAAAAATCATGTTGGCAACTGACTGGAGGACAGATTAGAGTGGGGAGAGACTTGAATGAGAGATGTCCCATTATGACGAGCTACCAAACAAAAAGGAATTTGTGAGTGGACCTAATGCTTCTCCGCTAAGGACAGATCTCTGCTCTACCATGAATTAGCTGTGTGCCTTTGAACAAATCATTTAACATCACTAGGTGTCATTTGTAAAATAATGAGGTTGCACCAGATGGCCTCTAAGTTGCCTTCCAATTCTAGCAATTTCTGAATTTATAAGTGAATCTGATGACCAATCTAGCTGGCCAACCTTGCTCAAAGATTAACCATAGCCCATCTCTGAAAATAAAGGCAAAAATCCAGACTTCAAATAACTTATAAAAATAGACTAGGACAAATACTAGGTGATGATAACAATATCCCATATTTCTAGAAGGACTTACTATTTACAAAGCATGTTAATATATTTTATCTCATTCATTCCTTCAAACAGCCTCGTGATACAGGTCCTAAGGCTATTCCTTGTTGTACAGATGAGGACACCGAGGTCAACTGAGGCCGATGACTCCCTCAGGGTTATGCAGTTAGCACATGGCAGAAGCAGAACAAGAACCCAGCTGTCCTCTGGGCCTTGCCTCTGCTCTGATCCACCCAAGTACTACCTGGCTTTTGCATTTGACATGAACTGGATGTGATCCAGGGCTTAAACTCGGGCACTGATATGACTCTCCTCTGCCTTCTTAGAGAACACAGAGTGAAGAGTAAACAATTTTTCCACCCATGAGAAGTCTCATGTCAACCACTAGTTTTGGGATCCCAGGACTGTATTCCCATGAATGTAAGATTGCCTTTAGTTAAGGGGCGGCTAGGTGGCTTAGTGAATAGAGCACTGGCCCTGGAGTCAGGAGTACCTGAGTTCAAATCCGGCCTCAGACACTTAACACACACACACAAAAAACTAGCCGTGTGACCTTGGGCAAGTCACTTAACCCCAACTGCCCTCCAAAAAGCAAAAAGAAAAAAAAAAGATTGCCTTTAATTAGACTATGACTTCCTTGAGAGCAGGGATTATCTCATTTTTCTATTTGTATCCTTAGCATTTAGCTCAGCACTTGACATAGTTAATGTTTAAAAAATACTCTGTTACATCCCATTTCATGTTCTGAAGGGCCCTACACATCACCACAGGATGGATTTACCTGAGTTCTTTGAAACATCTGATTTCAATAATGGAGACAATCACTCTTTTGGTTCACCATTATATCCCCTCAACTTTCATTTCTCTTATGAATATTTTCAACCTTTATTTTATTATCTTAAAAGAATGAAAAAGCAATTATTAAGTACCAGTTGCTTATGAGCCAGTCACGGTGAAGGTACAAAAGATAAGCCCATTCAAGGGATGGAATTTGCAGGCCACATATAGTCCTCCTTAGTAATGGATGAAGCATGACTTGCCATCTGAAAAGTGTGCATGTGCGTACTTGGTGGGGTGGGGAAACCCACAGGAAGCCACAAAAATGATAAAAGAATTTCTTCTTTCTAGGTATTTGAATTTAATCTAAATAACCTGAATGATTCTATCAATCCTGTTTTAGACGGAAAGGCAAAGTAGAGTACAAATGCTGTTACTAGGGATGCTGTTACTTTCCCTTCAAAAGCCTTTTTGTGCACCCAGGGAGGCAGCATATTAATTACATATTTAAATTGCACCTGACTACACTTTCACAACTTCCCACAGCTTCCAGTTTCTTCTCTTTATTCAGGGATTTTCTTGAGGAGCTGAGAGAGCTAGCTTATGGTGTCTAGTCAGCAAACTGGAACACTGAAGAAAAGAATTCCTGTCATTTCAAGGCCCTCTTATCTTGCACAGATGCTCAGGTTACTTATTGAAGACATTTCCATTTCAAGGCAGTTTTCTGAGATGGTGTTAGATCCCAATCATCATTCATTCATTAAGGCAACATAATTAGATTTTCAGGGGAGAGAAGGAGGAGAGTGTATTAAGTATCTCTTCTTTAGAAAACAAAAACAGTAAAAAGGCATTTCAAATAGGAATCAAATTCTAAACTCTCCAAATTTTGTAGCCAAGTTCAAACAAACCAGACACACCCATTGATGTCATGGAGAGCTTTAGTGTAAGCATGGTCTATTCGTTCTAAATAGAATAATAATAAATGTAACTGACACTTATTTACACAGTTCTTTCTAGTCTATACGGTTTTATACAATCATCTAATTTGTACCTAAGAACAGCCCTGCAGAGAAAGAAGGGTGAGCATAACTGTCCCCATTTTATAGATGAAGAAAATGAGGATCAGGGTGGTGAAGTAATTTGCCCAAGGTCAAACAATGAATAAATGCTAGATATGGGACTTGAGTTTTGATCTTCTTTTGAGAAATCCAGTGCTCTTTCCATGACACTACAAGTTAACAAGCATTTATTAATTGCCTGATACTCACCACTGTAGCTACATAGTGTCCTCATACAAATCTTTGAGCTGTGCACCGATGATTAACATATCATTAGCATGAGCTAAATGTGGTAATCAATTGAGTTCTAAGGAAGGGTGAGTAACTCTCAGGGAAATCTTTATCTCTGTATGTTTCTCATCGAGAACAACTGGCTTCTGAATAATGACAAAAGGCTTTCCCATTTGTAATTAATGTGAAGAGATTTTGAGTTATGCTTCTAGAGTGCCTAGCAGAGCCCCAGGCATATATAGGCAGCTCACACACAACTGCTTTTCTTTAAGCCCAGCAAATTTAGTTCAGAAATATTTGGTATGCACCTATGTCTCACCCAACAGTAGCACCCAACAGCATGGAGGAAGAGCATGAAGTCTGGATGCTCATAATTTAGTTAAGAGTAAAAAAAAAAATCTTTCACTCTCTGCCTAATAAATGAATGTTGATTGATTGATTGCACATCTCAGCCACCTGTGCACCCAAGCTGCAATTAACCCAACAGCTGCTCTGCCAATGGATTTGTTACATCATCTCCATTATTGAGCGGATGAAAAAAAAAATAGTGTTATCACAGCCTTCATGAAGATTTAGCTTTAACCATTAAGATACAAGAATCAACTAACAATGAGAGAGACAGATGGAATCATGGGATTTTTAGAATTAGATCATTTAGTTCAGCTTCCTATTTTTACCAAGGAAGTAACTGAGGCTCAGAGTGGCTAAGTCCAATCATACTGGTGTTCATTTTTAGAAGGTAAGTTCTATGAAACAAAACTCTCATGAGTATCATTGGGAATTTCAGAGTAAGCACAGCTTATTCATTCTAAATAAGAAGGAGGAGGGGGGAGGGGGAAAGGGAGAGAAAGGGAGAAAAGGAGGAAGGAGGAAGAGGGAAGGGGGAGGGCGGGGGACAGGAGGGGGAAGGGGGGAGGATAAGAGGGGGAAGGGGGAAGGAGGGAAAAGTTGGCTTATGGTTGAAGAAGGAAGAAGAAAAAGAATACTAACTGCCTTCTCTTCTCCCTTATCCCCCCAATTTCCACCTTCGGCTGTGGAATTTCATTAAGTACCTGTTACTATAAAAGGCATGTCAATCAATTCTCTTACGGCTCCACTGACCATTCCCCAACTTTTCAGACCAAAGTATTCTTCCTAGATATGACTACCCTGTATTTGCTGTCTTCCACCATTAGAATCTAAATTCCTTGAGGGCAGGGACTATCTTGCTTTTGTTCGACAAATGATAAAAATTTCATTTCACTTATTCATTTATTCATTCATTCATTCACTCACTCACTCACTCATATAAGTATTAAGTTATAGAGCCAGAATTCAAACCCAGGTTTTCTGACTCCAAATCCATCTTTCTTTCAATTATACCACGATGCCTGAATAATAAAATATGTTTTCCAGTGACCAATGATAGATGCCGATGTATAGTTGATTCTCAATTATTTGGGAACTGATTAGCCACACCCTTTGCTTATTACCTATCTCCTACCTGCCTTTTTATTAATTCTTTTTGGTCCCCTAACTGCAGAGTTTGAATGGGCATGAAACTCAAGCCAATCAACTTAGCTGTCTTATAGTTCTCATAAAAGGTGGGTCAGACAAGGAGGCTGAAACTCACAAAATGTTGGGACTATCGGCCATTCAGTTATCCACACCAATTCTATTCCTCTATAGCTACAGGTTGTATTTAAGACTCAATTCACTGAAGTGCACAGCAAAACAAAAAGCTAATTCTACCCAGAGGTACATTCAGTTCAGTTCAACAAAGTGACTTGTCCAGGGTCACACTGGTGTTAATTTTTAGAAATCAAGTGAAACCAAGTGAAAAAGTCACATTGATTGTCCTCAAGAAACCTAGGAAATATGATGTACCCACAAAACAACAGGAGACTTGATAATTTCACATAATTGGACAGACTTGTGTCTTGCAACAATTTTCACACAGGAAGTTCTTTTTTTTTTTTTTTTTTTTGCTTTTTGGAGGGCAATTGGGGTTAAGTGACCTGCCCAAGGTCACAGGACTAGTGAGTGTTAAGTATCTGAGGCTGGATTTGAACTCAGGTCCTCCTGACTCCAGGGCCGGTGTTCTATTCACTGTGCCACCTAGCCACCCTCACACAGGAAGTTCTAACTTTCAATAAATTTTGCATATAATAAAACTTTTCAAGCTACCAGACAGAAAGAATTTTTTTTCCCCAATGTCTGAATCAGTAACCTTCCACATTTTCCTTACCTACACGAAAGATCAAATCATCTTCAATGGGATTCTCTTTTCTTTTTCCAGTGCTATACATGCTTGCAGGTCTTTTCACAGCTTTTTGTTTCACGTGACCACTTCCTGGAGACTTAACACGCCTCTTAACACCTTCAGTTGTGGGAGACACATCTGCTGAACGAATCACTTTGAGTTTAAATGGGCTGCCTCGAATGTGCTGGTCATAGAGTCTCAGGGAGAGGGTAAAATCGCCTTCCTTCTGTACAGTATACAAGAATTCATAAGTACCGTTTTTGTTGTCAAGTATTTCTCCATCTGCCACGCTGCCATCAGGAGTACTCAGCTCCGCAGTGATATAGGCATTTCCAGATTTGCACAGCTCCCCATCTTTGTCCTTGGTTGTTATAGTAACTGACATAGGTTGTCCAATTACAGTCTGCCTCAGACCTTCTCCTGTAGCAACTGTCTCAGAGGCCACAGCATTGGTGGTTAAAATAGTCCCCAAGTTGTGAATAGATTTCTTAAGTCCTTCAGTCTCTACAATGAAATCCAGTTGATCATTTTCCCGAGGCTGCAAGGGGAAGTCTTGATCGGCAAGTTCATTGAGCTTCTCACTCATCTGTTTTTTAACTAGCAAAACTTCTGTTTCGGTGCCGTGGTTGAGAGCCTGAGCGGTAAAGTTGCTACAGCTTTTGATGTTCTCCTGCCCCTCCAACAGAGTATCCAGTTGTGACTGAAGGACCTGCAGCAAAACAAGATGCCCAATTAGCGAAAGAATAAGATTTGACCTTACAACTAGAAAACATTTCATTATCAGACAAGCAAAATGAGATTGGTCCAAGCAAGGCTAAGGAGGAGCACTGGTGGGAAGAGATGGGGTTCTTTGGGGTAGTGCCTTTGGCAGATAAGGAGAAGGCTACAAACCTGCTCACTGGATGGCTCTTAGAATGCTTCATTTTACAGGTGAGGAAACTGAGTCCCAGGAAGAATAAGTGACTTGTCTAGAGTCACCTGGGCAAGTTTATAAGTAAGAGCAAGATTTAAACAGAAAGAAATAGTCCACCTTCCTTATAGTTCCACCATGCACCTTCCATTCATACTCTCTATGTCTTGGATGTGCATAATTCTTTGCATGTCTTCTCTCCTATCAGATTGGGAGCTCCTTGAGAAGAGTCTATGACTTTTTGCCTTACTTTTGTACATCAGTGCTTAGCCCAGTGCCCTACACACAATAAACACTTAGTAGATGCTTGTTTTGGTGTATTTGGCATCTTTGAAAATCCTCAGTGCTTCAGCATCCTTGAAGGCTCTCCTCCTTCCCTTTCCTTCCTCTTTGTCTTTTTCAAAGTGAGCAGGTGGGCACCGCACTATAAAGATTTTGGCAAGTAAATGGATCCTCTTGACATCCGAAATATTCATCGTTCCAGGCCTTTCCTCTCATTGCAGAGATCAAAACAAACAAAAAAACACCAACAAAAATGCCTTTTGGGGTTAGAGGTGCCACCTACTTTTATCCCTGGTTTTGTTCTTAGGCAAACTATGGCACATGGAGATTGCTTATCTGTGCTTAGGCTGAAGCTTATTTGTAGGCAGTGGTGTAGGCGTTAGTGAGCAAACACTAAAGATGTGGCAGTCAGGCTTTAGAAGTCTGATTAATGGAATGATCCACCAGGGGCTCAGAGGACCAAAGATGACTCATACTACCCACCTCCTGCCAAAGGCGTGAGGAACTTAAAACCCTGAGAGAGACATGAATATTTAAACATGACAACTGTGGACATTTGTTTTGAGGGACTATGTATTTACCGTGATGGTTTTGTTTTTGTTTTTTAAATTATTCCATTGTGAGGAGATAGTGGGAGGGAGAGGCTAAGTAAATGTTTAAAATAATTTTTTTAAAGTGGCAATCATTCATATATTAGAGTGATGTATGTGTGTGTGTAGCACACAAAGTACAGCATGACCTTCAGTACCCATTAGGGAATCCCTCTGTACTTTTGGAACCTAATAAGGTAAATTCCTGACTCACAGATAATATGCATTTACTTGAAAAACAAGAAAACAAACCTCATTTAAAAAAAAATTAAAGACCTGAGCACTTACTTTGTGTTTAAGGCCGTAATTCACTTCCAGCTCCATGAGCAGCACACTTTTGCGCACATTTAGAGTCTTCTGGAGCTCATCGAAGGTGGAATGGATGTCATCGACGATGCTAGCCTTCTGGTTGGTTAACTGGTGGATGATTTCAGATATGAAATGAAGGGCAGAGTCTATCTCTGGGAGTCTGGGGAAGAAAATCATGACTCAAATTTGCTGCCTTTAAAAACAAAGTTCTAACATTAGGTTTTGACTTCTTGGGAGAAGGGGCTTTCTTTTGTCTCTTCTAGTATCTCTGGCACTTGGAATAGTGAGAGGCACTTAGTAGTGGACATTTAGTAAATGTTTATTAGCAAATAGCACTAAACTATAACGTTGCTAGTTCTCCAAACATGATGTATAATCAGAAAATCACTTCTATGTCTTTCAGCATGATTGCACATAAAGAGCTTTGTAAAGCTTGAAGGCTCCTATGGAAATGGAAAATTGTGATTTTGGGGGGTATCAGGAGGAGTCGCTGGACCTGTGATTTTATTGATATAGGGAACTATCAGTAAGGAAACTCATTCTAGATCAGTCCTGAGCTCTAAAAGAAAACTATCTGCATAAAGAGAGAAGCTTATATAAAAACAACACTGTAAAAATAAATGCCTTTGAAAGATTTAAGAACATTGATCAATGCATTAACCAACTCCACTTTCAGAGAACTTGTGATGAAGAATGACTGACAAGTGATGGACTCAAAATGCAGAATTAGACATACAGTTTTGGACATTCCCAACGTGAAGGGTTTTTTTTTTAAATTTTTTTTAATTTTTTTAATTTTTTTTTGCTTAAAGACACCTATTTGTTATATGGGTTTTATCTGTCTTTCTTCTCCTTCCTTCCTTCCTTCCTTCCTTCCTTCCTTCCTTCCTTCCTTCCTTCCCTCCTTTGGGGGGAGAGTGGGTGAAAGAAAATAAATGTTTGTTAATTGAAAAAGTACAATTAAAAAAGGTTTTCCCTTAAAAGAAACAAAAGAAACCTAGTTGCCCAGATGGTATTTTTCTCTTCAGAATGCTGGTAAATAATGAACCGACTAATCAAACCCAAGCTCATCAAATAGCAATAACATATTTCATGGGTAACATTCTATTATAATCAAAAGCATTACAAAGCAGAAGTCGATTGTGGCATAGTGGGGAAAGCCCTGGATTTTGACTCAGAGGACCTGAGTTCAAATCTCAGCTCTGCTATTTCCTGTGTACGGTGACTTCCCATGAGTAACCTTTCTTGACTTCACTCTCCCACTGTAAAATGATGGAGCTGCATCAGATATCTAGGATCTCTTTCAGTTCTGTTATGGGCTCATCTATCAACATGAAAGCCTCCTTGAATTGAGAGATCTCTGTGTACTTTTCCTTGCTTTCCAAATTCTTTTCTAATATGAAATACTACTCTTTCCCCACTGTATCTTTGCTTTACAAATGCAGTTTTCCCAATATTCTCCATCTATTTATAGGACTATAGGCTTATAGGGATAGGTAGGTGGTACAGTGGATAAAGCACTTGGTTTGGAATCAGGAACTCATCTTCATGAGTTCAAATCCAACCTTAAACACTTCCTAGCTGGGTGACACTGGGCAAGTCACTTCACCCTGTTTGTCTCAGTTTCATCTATAAAATGAGCTGGAGAAGGAAATAGCAAACCTCTTCAGAAACCCTTGACAAGAAAACCTCAGATGGGGTCATGAAGAGTCAGGCACGACTGAACAACAAGACTTATAGAACTAGAGCTAGAAGGGGCTTCAGAAGCCACCTGGTCCAAACTCCTCATTTAACAGATGAAGACACTGAGACTCAGGGAGCTCACATGATTTACCAGGCAGTGTCAGAGGTGGGATCTGAACCCAGGTCCTCTGGTTCTAGGGGCATGCATCATACTATCTTCCACCACTTTGCTTTAAAAGAAAAATGAGAGTCTTGCTGTCTTTCATCATTGTTTGCCTTTGTATTATTACAGGCATTATGCACATTGTTCCTTTGGTTCTTCTGACTTCAATAATATGATCATATATGATTATATGATATTTACAAACCATTTTTACGTGCATAATCTTTTATCATTACCTGTGAGGCTGGTACTATAGATACCCATCTTACAGATAAGGAAACTGATACA
>CM053601.1:85867268-85883107 GCA_028646575.1 Pseudocheirus occidentalis
GAGGCTCAATCCTGATATGCACCTCTTAGTTTCTTTGTAAGCATGCCCCACCCCTTGAACATGCTGAATAAGTTGCACAGTAACACTCCTGTTCATTACACAACCAGGCTTGAGGGCCACATGGAAGACCTGCCTCCAACCCAGCTGAGTAGCCACAAAGCCAGGACCTGACCCACAGTTGTTTCCATAAGCAGTAGTGAAAATGGATGCTGTTAACACCAGTTCCTGGAGTGGTAACATGACTCTACTAACCTACTTTCGATGATAGTCAATGAGGAGAAACATCACACTTGTGGCAGTGAATCAGGAAGGAAAAGTGAGACCTCAGAAGTGCTTACCTTTTGTTGACAGCATCGAGCTGGACTTGAAGAGAAGCTTTATGCTGTTCAACCACATCCTTGAGTGGGACGGTGGGGTGCTCAGCGTGCTCCCCTTCCGTGCACTCACGACACATGGCAGTCTCACAAGACTGGCAGTAAAATTCCATCACCTAAGGGGCACAAGATGGATTCCACATTTGACATATGGACAGATACCAGCATGTCGGTTTTTTTTCCCTGTCTACAGGGATATATTATATTTGCTTGAAAACAACAACAGTAATTAATAATACTATTATTATAACAGTATAATATTATATATTATATAATATACAATAAATAACAGTATAATATATTATAGATAATATAACATATTATATTATAATAGTATAATAATAATAATAACAGTAATTAATTAATAATAACATCGAAAACTGGACTTGGTAGTCAGGAAGGCCTGAGTTCAAAACCCATCTCAGTTATTTACTAGCTAAGTGCTCCCGGTCAATTTAATAATCCTCTGTCTGCCTCTGCTTCCTCTTCTGTGAAATGCGGACAGTAATAGCAAGAACCACCTGACAGGATTGTCATGAGGATGAAATGAGATGATGAATATTGAGATAATGAAATAATGAGATAAATAAATATTTACTTTGTGAACCTTAAAGAACTATATGAATTCTAGCTATTACAGTTATAATAGATGGTTTTGTTTTATTATTTGTAAAATATCTGCTTTATGCCTTTTATATAGTAAGCGCTATACACATTATTATTTAGTAACTGCTTTGATCAGAGTTCTGCTGTCTTTTTCTGGTGCTTATCCTTACATTATTGTCAGTTCTATGCAAATTGTTTCTGTGGTTCTGCTTACTTTGATAATTGATATTTATAAAGTGCTTTAAGATTTCAAAGGGCTTTGTGTATATTATGTTTTTAATCTTCACAATGGCCCCTGGGAGGTAAATAATAACTTCTATAATGCCTACTATGAGGCAGGCACTGTCCTAAGCACTTTACAAGGATTATCTCCTTTGATTCCCAACAACCCCAGGGTGAAAGAAAGTTAAGCAAAGAGTCCCATCCAGCAAATGGAATCATCAGTTAAAAGGGCTGCACATCCTAGGAATCATTTTCCAAAACTTGCCAAGGCTGACAATAAGAAATGACCTTAATTAGGTTAAAGGGTTCCTGCTCTAAGTCTGGTTACCACCTGAATCCATTTGCAGGAGCTCAGGGCTCTTTCTTCAAAGTAAAAGTTTGGGGCCAACTAGACAGCACAGTGAATAGAACACAGCCCTGGAGTCAGGAGGACCTAAGGTCAAATCTATCCTCAGGAGCTTGACACTTACTAGCTGTGTGACTTTGAGCAAGTCACTTAACCCTTGCCTTCCCCTCTCCAAAAAAAAAAAAAGTTTGGCCAGTTTCCTCAGGGAAAGTAGTTATGCTATAGTAGTTATGCTATAGGGGTAGGTGGTGACGGGTTTAGTATAGGGCATTATTTGATTAGAAGTCTTATTCTGTACTAAGGTTTCTACATCCAGGTAAGTCTATGGTTACTGTCTCAAGTGGGGGGGGGGTGAAGGACAGAGGGAAAGAGTTTGTAACTCAAAACTTTAACAAAAAAAGTTTAAAATGCTTTAACATGTAATTGGGGAAAAATAAAATATTATAAAAAAAGGACTTCAAATTTGAGAAACGATTACTTCTTAGTGACTCAAATGCTAGCCTTCTGGCCACTATGACATGTTGCTTCTCAATCTTTTTATATAGTATTTCCTAAATCTAAATCTGTGGCAGGCAAATGTTATTTACTCTTTGAAGGCAACTGGAAAGATATGAGATTATCAAATATTGCATTGAGGTAAAATTCCATTACAATCATGTCCAAGATATTGTTTCCTAAGGCCAGAATATTGTACTTTTTGCTGCTTAAAATGAGCCACAGACTGGGGTCTTAATACCATTTTTTGTTACGTAGAGAATCGATTACATGTATTTTATCCCTTGACCGACTTGGGGCTGGTGCTGAGCAGCAGAGATTCTCCTCTCCTCATTCCATTAAACAGAGCTTCCTTTGAATAAACTTCCATTTGAAAATATTACCAGCGGTAAAAGAGTCCTTGCAGATTTGGAAGGAATGGACAGGCAGCAAAAATGCAGCAGTATAGCCTGTACTGAATTGGTTGCCCTTCCAGTGGGGGTGGGTGACAAGGGAGGAATTGAAAGAATCTAGAATTTAAAGCTCTGCAATACCTGTAAACTAGGAATTAAGATATACAGGAGCTGGGGTAGGGAGACCCTCCCTGGCCTATCAGAAATTTAGAGAGCAGACCAGGGGAGAGGCTCTACAGTGGGATCGATGTTTTGGGGTTGGGGTAGGGGAAAGACAGGGAGAAAATTTGTAATTCAAAAATCTCATGAAAATGAATGATGTAAACAAGAAACAAATAAAATTTATTACATAAAAAAATGCATCAGTACTTTTTACTAAGATTTTGCAAAACGTCTTTTGTTAAACCTCCCCCAGAGGTATCTCTCAATGGCCTTCAAGTCCATCTCCAGCTGCCTTTCCCACTGTCACCTCAAACTCAATGTATCCAAAATGGAACTGGTAATCTTTCTTCCTAAACTCATTCATCCACTTCATCTCAGTATTTTTGTCCCTTACCTGAAATTCACTTGACAATTCTCCACCTTTAAAACATTGGCATTATCTTTGATACTCTGTCCCCCTGTCCCTCATCCATCATACCTGTCAATTTGACCTCAGTGACATTGCTTGTATTGATTTACACCTTTTCCTGGTCACTATTTCATTTCATCCCTAGACTACTGTAATCACTTCCAACCAGGTTTCTTGCCACTGTTTCCCCCACGAACTAATCCATCTTTCACACCATTTCACTCTTAAATATATGCAAAGATGTCAATTCTCTTTTAAAAAATCTCAAACGGTTTTCTTTGTTTTTTGTTTGAGTGGGGAAGGCAAGGCATTTGGAGTTAAGTGACTTGCCCAAGGTCAAACAGCTAGTAAGTGTTAAATGTCTGAGGTCGCATTTGAACTCAGGCCCTTCTGACTCCAGGACCTCTATTCACTGCTCCCTCAAGTGGTTTTCTACTGCCTAATGGATAAAATTCATACTTCTCTGCTTTGCAGTCAAAGTCCTCATAATCTGGCATCCTTATAATTTTCCAGCCTTATCTAACATTAATCCCTTCCACGCATCTCATGCTCTAGCTAAACTACTTATTACCCTCCAAACACATCCTTCATCTTCTTGCCTCCAGTGTCCGTGCCTTTGCTTACACTGTCCCCTCTGCTTGTCATGTTCTTCATCTTCTTCCTCTCCACTTGCTGAATTCCTACTAATCCCTTCAGATCCAAATAAATTGCTTCTCTTCTATGAAGTCTTAACTGGTCCTTTCTGGAACTGCTGTTCTTTTTCTCTTGGACCTTACATATAGCTTAGTCCTGGACACTTCCAATGTATTTATCACACTGTGTATTTAAGTTAGATATGTCTTAGTGCTTACCAGATTTTAAACTTCATGAGGGCAAGGACAATTTATAATCTAAACTCCATACTCAGTAAGTGCTTAGTAAATATTGGACCAACTACATTGACAATTTCTGATTTTTGTGATACTTGGTTTTTATCATTTTCATGTACTTATGAAAATGATTTTAAAACAAACTATTCTACCATTCTGTGTTGCTACATTTGCTAATGTGGCAAATAGGTTAGTGTTCCTTTCTTCCTGATCCATCTGTATGGGGTCCAGGAGGGATACAGAACATGGCAGCTTACGGAAGAATATGACATTTCCCACGAGGTGCTGGGCCTCAGGGAATTATAGCTGACTGAATGAAAGCAGTAACCTGCTTCTTCAAGGCGCTGACCTAACCTGGCAGGCTCTGATAAGTGATGAGAGAGACAAACTGTTGGAAGAAGGAAGATATCAGTGAGTATGAGAAAGGCAGTATGGAGGCTTAAGAAGAGCAATGAGAGATGGAAATTTCCTGCTTGGAGTAGAACAAGTAGATCCTGGCTTTGGAAGAGCTGCAGATTCTAAGAGCAACAGTTTTAGAGCAGGGATGCCAAGGCTGTCTGCACTGAAATCTTTATCCTCAGCCCCCATCTCCTCCTCTGAGACAAACACTGGCTATGAGAAACCGCCCAGTGTTCCCTTATGGAAGCTGGGAGACTTTGATGGAAATGAATCCCAAATTATTCAGGAAAGAAGGGACAAGAGAAACTGTAATCATAGGGAGCACAGGTTATGATTACTTTCTATTGTTTTGCTGTTCATTTCTATCCCAAATAAATGTTTTAAGTTTCAATTTCAACTGTTGGCCTTTGTTTTCCTGATAGATGAAGTTACTGAACATATGAGAAATAAGCTAACTGGAGAAGATTCCAAGAGTTTTCGAATCTGAAAAGGGAAGAAATGAACCAGAAAGATCTATTTATGATTATTTAAAAATTATTCTTAACTAAAACAGACATGAAAATTTCCATGTACCAAAAAAAGAAAAGAACAGAAAAAAGCTCGTTATGTATAGCCCGTTATATGTAAATAATAAAAATATATTTATATTAGAAAAAATTTAATAAGGAATATGCTATACTCATTCAGTATGTTAGTTTCAAAGCTGTTTTGCTTGTGTGCTGCCCTTCATGGCAAGGTCTATGACACACAAATCCCCTGGGAAGAACTAAGAGAATTGGGAGTAAAGAAGGACCCAGGAAAGGGTTAGAGTAGGGAACATGTGGCTCTCTGAGGCCTCAAGTGCAGCCCTTTGACTGAATTGAAACTTCAGAACAAATCCTTTCATTAATGGGATTTGTTCTGTGAAGTTTGGATTCAGTCAATGGGCTTGAGGATACAGAAAAACCTTTGGTTCCCCACCTCAGTAGACCAACAATAGGTATCAATTTGAAGTTTGGTTAAGTACTGGGAGTGGTAATATATAGAACATGGGGCTAGTGATACCACTCTTGATATTGGCTATCTATGACACCCCAGATCCAGACTCTAGTTACCCCACCCTCATTAGTGCTATGTTGAAAAGGTGATTCAGACCTTCAGAGGATGCATTAATTTGGTGTCATTCCAAATAGAAGAATAATTTCCTTCATTTGTTGTGGAAAATGGAGGAATCTAAATCAGGCTAGAAATAAAAGTAACCAGAGACTGTCTCGTGCAAAGGCCTCTTGGCAATAGGGTGCAGGATGAATGCACTTGGCATATTCCCAGGCTTTATTCCTGGCCCAAGCATCAAAGATACTTTCAACATTCTGTAGCACTGGAAAGAGTCTTTCCAAAAGCAAGACCTAAGTGTATTCTTTTGCAATCCAGTCAAATTCAGCACGCTATCATCGCTTACATTTCCATCTTCAAGTAAATTGATGCTACACTGCTGGGATCCCAGTAGAGTCACCAACTTCTAGATCAAAAATCAATAAAAGCAAGGTTTCAAGCAAAGAATGTTGTCAGCCCATCTCCTCTTATTTAATTGTCAATATTTCTTTATGTGGTAGCAAAAAACTACGAAAAGGGAGTGACCACTAACTGAAGAATGCTGAACAAATTTTTGTATATGAACATAATGCAGTGTTATTGTGCTATGTGTTTTTCCTTCCTTCTTGAAGAGGACTATGACATCAGGGAATGAACTGACTTGCAGTTGACTTGGATTTGAGTGAAGTAGGCCTGTGCAACATCACCAGCCTCACTTTCTCCTCCAGAACCATCTGGGTCCAGAAGCCCGGTATTCATCAGGATGATTAGAGACGGCCCACAATGCAGTGGGAGACCCTGGCCTCTTTAAGTTAAGGTCTTTTTAGGTTCTCATTTTGAGTGAGGTGATGCCCATTCAGTGAATAGGTCTCTTTAAGAAGTATGTCAGTAGATGGTTCCTTTAATAAAAAAAAAAAATCAAACTGGGAGGGGAAGACTCTCAGGGTTGTTGACCAAAAGAGAAACAGTTACTATTTACATTGTGCTATAAGAAATAATCAATGTGAAGAATTCTGAGAAAAACGAAGACTTATATGAATGGATACAGAGTTAAGCAGAGGCAGCAGGATAAGAGAGACAGACAATAATTAGGATACTGTACACAAAAATAACATTAAAAGGCTATCACAGAACAATTAATGTTGATGGCCAATCTTGGTCCCAAGGAACCGATAATGGATCACACCTCTTTCATTTCAGTAGTGGGGGGTTATGGATAAAGAATATGGTATACACTGTCAGACACAGTTGTTATATCAGTTGGTTTTACTTAACTGTTTTTCTTCATTTCAGGGAGAGTTCAATGGGGATGAAGTTTGAGGTAAAAAAAAATGTATGTAAAAATCAAATAAAACTTAAAAAAATATTGCTGGTGCCTGTTAGAGTCAAACAGACATTCTGCTCTTGCATTTGAATTATATCATGCTCTGGTCCTCTGTGTACATAAATTATGATGATCTGATATTACAGAATATTTTATATAGAAATAATTTAAGCAGTTAATATTTTAAAAATCACACAAGGGAGAGTAGTACTGTCTTAAGTGTTTTAGTTATTCTAAAAATATTAATAACCCACATTTTTCAAGCTAAACAAAAAACAATATTGAAGAAAGTAGGGTTTTCCCCCTCATATGCAATTTTCTCCTTTGTCTCTGCTTGGGGGACTTTTGGGAACATGTCATTAGCCAATGTAGTTCCTATGGGCCTGCCAACTCTGGTTTGCCTCTAAAGATGAATGCATTATTTCCAGTTTGTTCATACCCAGCAATTGTAAAATGCCTTCATTCACAATTGTTCTGGCTCACAATAATCCTGTGCTATTACTACCAAGAGGGGACCCAGTTTGAAGATGGAGGTTAAAGTCACAGAAAATTAAAGAGATCTCTCCCCACAAGACTTGGATCATGTGCACTAGCAATGGGAAGCTTTTCCTTTGCTTCCTACCTCCCATAGAGCTAATGGGATTTCTTCCCATCACAGCATGTGTGTGTGTGAGGGGGGATGGACGGAGGGGATAAGTTCTTTTACCTCATCCTCACAGCAACTAGAGAGTCATAGGAAGAGGTGTAAACTTGTCCACCTGTGTGCCTGGGCTATTGCCCAGATTCAAAGGGGCATTGGGGGAATGGGGTAGGGGATGTGGCCACCATCCCACAGTATTTCAGAAGTAGCCAATTCTTATACTTCTTTGTACTATAAAATACAATATAAATGCCAGATACTATTATTATTACTAGCTAGCCTTTGTTTTTTGAGTTGTGGCTGCTAAAAATGATATGGTTAATAGGGCTTTGGGACAGACCTAGAGGCAGCAAGTCCTGCTATAAAGAAAGAATTTGGAGCTGCTAGGTGGTGAGTGGATAGAGCACAGGCCCTGGAGTCAGGAGAATTTCAGTTAAAAACCAGATTTAGACATTAACTAGTTGTGTGAGACCCTGGGCAAATCACTTAACTCATGAATTCCTCAAAACAAAAACAAAAACAAAAAGGAAGGAAGAAAGACCCAATGGAAATAATCTAGACCTGTGGGGTAGTGGCATAAAAGAAAGGATAAAAGTCAATAATCTGAATAGACCTTACAATAAAAAAAAACAAGTTTTCAGCGTTTCCTTTCTCCAATTCATTTTCCACATAGTTGCCTAATTGATATTCTTGAAATTTAAGTCTGATCATGTCAACCCCCTTACTCAGTCATCCTCAGTGGGTCTTTGTTGCCTTCAAGTTAAAATATAGACTCTTCCATTTGACATTTAAAGCCTTTTACAATCTGGGCTCCAGGAAACCCTTTTATGCTTACTGTACATGACTTCCCTTTGCACATCTGATAGTCCAACCAACTTTGTTAGCGAGGTGGTCACTGTACAGGATGTTCTATCTCTGATGTATGTTCTCCCTCTTCATCCCTGCCCAAAGAATCTTAAACTTCCTTCAAAGTCCAGCTCAGTTCCCACCTCCTACATGAAATCTTTCCTGATGTCTCCCCTGTAATTAATGTTCTCTATTTCTCCTGAAATATCTTTTGTATGTATTCTGTGCTTATTTATCAGTATATGTGTTGCACATGACCCCTACACCCTCAGTAGAATTCAAGGACCCTGAGAACAAAGATTTTTTTTGTTTTTATTTTCATTTTTTTATCTACATCCCCAGTGCCTAGTACACTGCTTTGTATGTGCTTATGGTGGTTGCTAGGTCATTTCAGTCATGTCCAACTCTTCGTAACCCCATTTTGGGTTTTCTTGGCATAGATGCTGAAGTCGTTTGCCATTTCCTTTTCTAGCTCATTTGACAGATGAGGAAACTGAGACAAAAAGGGTTAAGTGGCTTGCCTAAGGTCACATAGCTAGTAAGGGTCTGAGGCCAGATTTGAACTCAGGAAGATGAGTCTTCTTGACTCTAGGCCCAGAAATCTATCTACTGTGCCACTTAGCTGCCCCTCGTATGTGCTTATTAAGTGTTTATCAGGAAGACTTCTGGGAAAAATGAACATCAAAATAATTTTCTCTTATCCCCACAATCTCTCAAACCTTTCCAAAACAGAAGTTACATGCCAAAGATAAAGCAACTTCAGTTATCTCCATGATTCAGGACACTCAGAATCCAAAAGAAGGTTAAAAAAAAAACCCACGAACTTATGCTCGCTGATCCTGAGCATCGCCTCCCCCTCTTCTCACATACAGGTTTACAGGAAAACCCAACCCTACGTCCATCCCCTCTCTCTTTCCAGCGTTTGTGAAGACCCCAGATCCAGGGTTCAGTCTGCTCTGCCACGACTGCCAGCATAGTCAGGCAGCCCTACAGTATCAATGCTGCAAAGATCTGAACAGGTAATGGAAGGCAGTAGCATCAGAGGGCAGCAATCTGAACAGCCAGTGCCGCATCAGAGAACTAAGAAACAAATAGAATGGAACTGGATGAGAGGACAGGATGTGATGTGTGGGTGTGCATGTGCATAAGGGGCTGTGCAGCAATGCACTAAGTCAAAGGGAAAGAGTTCAGTATCCAACTGGGATTAGACCTATCTACCCAACAGTCACTTAGGGCAGACACCTAAGCCAACAAACCATAAATTTCCCAGAGTAGGAGGAGACTGATATGCTTTGAGATTCAGCTTCCAAGGAAACCACCATCATCAGAAGAAAGGAAGTCAGAAACAGACTGAAATTACCAAAGATTTCAGTAAGAAGAAAACTCAAAGACCTTGCACATAAGCAGATAAATCAACAGAGAAAACAATAACCACAGAAGGAAATATGGCCTCCAGATCTAGTAAATGAGTTCAGGCAACTATGAATTAATACTGTGAAATAAAGGAAGATGATCTAATACTTTAATGAGAGAGGACCATGGAGAATGTGAGGAGAACACAGAACAATGCACTGTTCCTAGGTGGTTCAAAAGAGATATGAGCATTACAAGAATAGAATTTATAGCCTGCATAGCAAAAATGATGGGCAGAATAGAAAAACTGGAATCTGCAATGGCAAGTCTCACCAAAGAAACAAAAGAGAGAACAACAGGCTGGGAATATGGATACACAGAAGAGGACAACCTGGAAGGAGCAATAAAAAATGTTACTAAAAGAAAACATTCTTACTACACAAGCAAAACAGACAGATCTTGAAGACAGTACGTGTAGAGACAACCTAAGGATCACAGGCCTCCCAGACCACGACAGAACAACAATAACAAAGTCAACAACAATAACAAAATATAGTAATTGTTGTTCAGTTGTTTCAGTTGTGCCCGGCTCTTTGTGACCAAATTTGAGGTTTTCTTGGTAAAGATACTGGAGTAATTTGTCATTTCCTTCTCTAGAACATTTTATAATGAAGAACTGAGGCAAACAAGGTCAAGTGACTTGCCCAGGGTCACACAGCTAGTAAGCATCTGAGGATGAATTGAACTCTGGTCTTCCTGACTCCAGCCCCAGTGTTCTATACACTGCATCACCTAGCTGTAAGAACTGCCCAGAACTTCTGAGAGTAGAAAATGAAATATCATTTGAAAAAGTTCATAGATCACCCCTAGAAAAAAATGCATAGTGAACAGAACCCCACCCCACTCATATCCAACTCCTGAGCATAATTTTAGTACCTACTGTCTTTCCTTAGCCTATCTCTTAGAATTCACTTTGACAAAAATAGAATTGCATTTTTGAAAGCAGAGAAGTAGACCTAGATAGTTCTACTAGGGTAAGGAAATTCAAACCCACGTCCTCTGACTCTAAATGCAGTCTCTTTCACAAAATACTAAACCAGACCTCTAAAATTAGTTCTAGGGACTGAGAATGGGTCATTTCAAATGAGTTATCCATTTTTCTTTTGTGTTTGTTGTCGTAGGTACTTCATGCATATTAAGTAATTTAACAAATGCTTATTGGATTGAACTAGATTACACAATTTAATTTCTTTGTTGGTCAGAGACTCAAGCAACTTACCTTCTTACTTCTTTGGTGGTCTGAAACTCAAACAAGTAGGTCTGTATAAAAGGTGATCTGTGTCCCCTGGTTGGCTTGTGAGGCATAGAGCTAACTAAGAAAGAACATGGCTGTCCCGTGGGCAGAGAACCCTTTCGGTCTATATGTTCTACCAGGACAGGATTCTCATCTTTCTACTTTTTATTCAGGCTGTGTACCAAAATAGTTCAATTAGAAGTCAGATAGCATCAGAATATTTCAAACAGATGATGGGATCTGGTCCCCATGTCCTAATCTATATCAAGCAGCCTCCTGGTATATTGTAAATGGACCTGTTTTACTAACTTTCAGACTCCTGAATGGTTTTAAGTGATTTACCCCGGCAGCTAGTTGCAGTGATTGATTTATCTGTGATGCAGCAGAGCAGATCTAGTTCCATGTGGGTATATATATGGAAGCCATCTGCCTAGAAACCACAGTGGCCCCCAACTGCCCTCCTCAAGGAAACAACAAGATAACTCAAATCATATGCTACTAATTTTTCAAAAGCTCTTCATGGGATATAAAATTTTACAATGTGAAGAACCCCATCACTCAAAGACTTATGTGACTTAACAAAGAATGAGTTTATTTTTCTCTTGGGGAAGATCTGTACTTCAGAGAGGTCTAAACTATTCAGACTGAGGCAGCTGGAACGGTGATAATGATGGCATATGATTTCTGGTACAAATAATAAAATAAATGCTCTTTTTAAAAGGCGTTTTTAACTCAGCTGAAGTTGAAACTCCTTAACCTCTTCATAACATGGCATATAAGCTAGGGATTCAAGGCTTGGGGCTAACTCTGCAGACCTGTGATTTCCAGGATCCTCCCTCCCTCCTGTAGCTTAGCTGGGCTTCAGGATCTAGCAGAACACCTCTTTTCAATTCTCTGTCTTTTTCCCCTCCCATACTGTCCTCTCTTCCCTAAAGAACCAGAGAAATTGATGAAAGCTGTCAATTTTAGCCATTCCTACATTGCTGTGGTAACTTGAAAATTCAACCTATAGAAAATTTTATTCTCACTAAATTCCACTAGCCTTTTCCACACTAATAGAAATTGTGGTATAAGAGAAAAGCCACTGCACTTGGAATCAGGATACCTGGGTTCAAATCTCCCCTATGATACATACTAACTGTGGGGACCATATGCAAGTCACTTGTCTCTCTAACCTTCAATTACTTCATCTGTAAAGTGGGTAGAATAAAGTCAACCCAAAGGTTTAACTGTAAGGTCACTTTGAGGTTTTTACGTTCTATGAATTTGTACATTTGTATAAATACTGTATATTTGTACAGCTATTATAAAATTATGGTGATATTAAAACAACCATATGTGTAAAACTTAGCATGTAGATTATATATTATAGACATACATGTATATATGTATATACCTACCCATGTGTATATACAGTGTAATTACACGTATACATTCACGTACACAGCTTAATCACACATGTATATGTATATACACATATGTGCATGTATATATGTGTATAGACAGACAGATAGATAATACTTACTCTGAGTTTTAAGATAAAATGAAACCTCCTTAGTTTGACATGTAAAACCTTTGCTGTCTGGTTTCATTCTGTGCTTCCAGAGTTATTTCACACTAACTCACTCTCCCTACTTTTTAGGCACACTGGCCGATTTCTTTTTTTCCTGTAAACAATCTGTCATCTTCTGAGTCCATGTTTGGAATGCTCTCTTCACTTCATAGAATCCCAGGCTCCATTCAAGGAGCAGGATCACCCTTCCCTCCCCGATCATTTCGGCTTGTGGGGCCCCTTCCTTCTCTAAAGCTGGCCACTAATATAGGAAATACTGAATAAATACTGATTGAATCATACCAAACTGTCAAATATCATGAAGAAAAAAAAGAAACTTTGAAGTGTATAGAAAAGCATGTGTGTATGTTTTTTTTTTCTTTTTAAAGCAATAACTTCTAATTACTCAAAGATGTTGGCTCAGGAATTGCAAACTCTCTTCTGCTAAATGAGATGAACAGGACTTGAGGGAGTAGGTCATAGATTTTTCTGCCCTCTGGCTTGCTGCCTGGATTTGATTTAACCTTCTTTAGTCCTTATAAATTCTGTGTACTTCCTGGTGTTTTCTTTTAACTCCATCACCCCCAGTTTGTGAATGTTTGCCACCTTCTCCTCCTTGGGTGTATGTTTATCACCATCCACTCCTTCCATGGAAGTTGCTTTATTGGCATTGGATGTATTTTAAGATTTCTTTTATGTAAAACAGACACATATTGCTACTAGCTTCTATGTACTTCTCTCTCAGAAACTCTCAAATGGAATCACATCTTTGAAATGGGTGACACCCCATAGGATAAACGCAGTATATATTAATCTAGTCCTCTAAGGCTTACAAAATACTTTCCTTACAACAAAGAGGCAGCTGATTGTTTCATTCCCATTCTAAAAAGTGGAGAGAGAAAAGAACAAGGACAGCTACAGTTTACTCTTATCTAGATTTTTACACTGGCTAAAACAGGAGTAAGATGCACAAATCTGCATCAAGGTTATATCCTGACTCTCTTCAATCTGCTTTCAGGATCTCCTATAGATTCACATGCTTCTACCACTTATAGGATTTCCATGGGATCATAGGTTTAGAGCTAGAAGGGACCCCAGAAATCATCAAGTTCAGTCCCCTCATTTTACAGATGAGGAAACTAAGGCAGTCCCTTATGCTGCTCAGTAATTCAAAATAGTGTAATTATGTGATTTTTAAAATGAATAAAAAGCTGAAGAGAAAATATAGTGTAGTTGCCATGTGACCTTGGGCAAGTCACTTAACCCCCAATTGCCCCGCCTTCCCCCTCCAAAAAAGCAAAAAAAAAAATAGTGGAAAGAGTGTTGTATGGTTTTGAATCCTAGTTCTGCTCCTACTACTCATGTGACTGAGGGCAAATCACCTAAACTCTCTGGGCCTTGATTTATCCATCTGTAAAATGAGGCAGTTAGGTGGTGCAGTAGAAAGAGCACTAGCCCTGAAGTCAGGAAAACTCATATTCTTGAGTTCAAATCACTGGGCAAGTCACTTAATCCTGCTTTTCTCAAGTTTCCTCATCTGTAAAAAATGAGCTGGAGAAGAACATGGCAAACCACTCTAGCATCTTTGCCCAGAAAAACCCCATAGGGGTCAGTCACAGAGAGTCGGACACAAATGAACACGAAAAATTATACAAAACAATCATGGTCTCTTTTAGCTCTAAAGGCGGAGCAATAGGGAGTCAAAAAGAGACTAGGGTCTTTTGGGGTCAGATTCCCGTACTGTGTGAGTCCAAAGTCTTTGGGGGGTGGGGTGGGCGACCAAAGTCATTATTAAAGTCCATTAAATCCATCAAAGTCCTTTTACAGTGCTTTGTCAAGGTGGCAAAGTAGGTACAACCCTGGAACTAGAATGATAAGAGTTGAGTTCAAATCCAGGCTTGGATACAGAGTACTTCTATTAGTGCCTATGTGACCCTGAGCAAGTCACCTCACCCCTCTGTCTGACTCAGTCTCCTCTAAGGTAAAATTCGAATAAAACTAGCACCTACCTTCAGGGTTGTTGTGAGGACCAAATGAGATGATATTTGTATAGTTCTTAGCACAGTGCCTGACACATAGAAGGCACTTAATGAATGCATCGTCCTCATAGTTACTAGCATGTTATCTGATTGTTGTGATACCTCACAACAACCTTGAGGGAGGTGCTTAACAACATTAAGAGGTGAGGAAATTGAAAATGAGAGAGTTACATGATTTACCCAGGTCTCACAGCTAGTAGATGTTTGAGGCAGGATTTGAACTCAGATCTTCCTGACTCCAGGTCCAATACTCTATCCATTGTGCCACCTAGTGGCCGCAACCTAGGAAAGGCTTTGAGAATAGGAAGGGAGGGATTATGTCCAAAAACCAACCAGTTTTAGTCAAGTGCAAAAACTTTGTCAACAAAGAGGTAACCACTAGCTAATGAGATTTTTTTTGTCATGGGAAGAGGGGGTTTAAGGGCAGGCTCATTAAAAATGCCTTCGAAAGGATGATGGACTTGTAATCTGCACCAGTAGATACCACCTATCCTTTCGACGCTCAACAGCCATGTCCCAACATCCTGGGGTTCAGTATCACTGGACCAAATTTTCTTAGCCTTTGCAGGTGTCCATTTTCCCACCTAAAAGAAATAACAATGGAACTATTCTCTGAAAGGTACTAGAGACCCACAGTTCAATTCAGATAATATAATGAATATTTTTTGGATCTTTTGTCATAATCTATAATGAAGAAATAATAGAAGCCTTAAAAAAAAATGGGAGATGAACCAAGAATGTCTATTGTTGCTACTGTGTTATATGGTTCTAAAAATACTGCCTATAAACATAAAACATGAAATTGTGGGGATTCCCATACTATAGGCAACCAGGACACAAAAGTCTTTCTCTGTGCAGATGATACGTGGATTTACTGAAATTCCAATTAATAACAAAAATTAATTGAAACAGTTAATAGCTTCAGTTAAACAGGACAGAAAACAAACCTACATAAATCATCAGCCTTTCCTTATATTACTAACAAAACTTAGCCATGTGAGACAGAAAAATAATTTCCCTTCAAGTTAACTATACAATTAATTTTTAAAAATCAGGGCGGGGCGGGGTGTGGTGTCAGTCTATGAAGGCACTCCTAGGACATGTGAATAAACTACAAAGCATTCTCTGTAGCAATAAAGAGCTTAAATAATTGGAGATCTTTTCATTGATCAGAGGCAACATGGCCCAGCAGAGAGAGAACTAGTAGACTTGAGTTCAGGTACTGCCTTTGATGACTACTAGATCTGGTAAGCTGGTAAGCTGCTTAACCCCTTAATGCTCTAGGCAATTCCCTATGACTCTAAGTTGTAGGGGAGATATCAACCTGTTTTGGTAGAGAGACCGCTGAAACTATAATTCAAAGCCTTACCTCATCCCCATTAATTGTTTATGATTCAGTGATGCAGTATAATAAAAGGACAATGCTCTCCAAGTTAGAGATTGAGC
>CM053601.1:85883607-85914554 GCA_028646575.1 Pseudocheirus occidentalis
GAATCTAGTATTTAAAGCTATACAATCAAATGCAACTGGGAAATAATACATTCAGGGATGGGGGCAGAGAGCCCCATCCTGCCCTGCTAGAAAGCTAGAGGGGTGTTGGAGGAGGGCATAAAAGGGAACAGATTGTGGGAGGGGCCTTACAGTGGGATCAATGTTCTGGGCTGGGGGGTAGGGGCAAAAAGGGGAGAAAATCTGTAACTCAAAACCTTGTGGAAATGAATGATGTAACCAAGAAAATAAATTTTAAAAAAACTTGCAAAAAAAATATAAAAGCATTAATGATATTGCTTTTACTGATTTACAAAAAGCAGTGTTTTATCTAGCACCTGCCTTAAGGAGTTGTTGTGAATATGAGATAAGATACTATTCACAAACAGCGCTCAGGGCAGATTTTATATATGTGCTCATTCCCTTCCCTTCCTTGATCTGCATATGCAGCACTCTATAGTAACATAAAAGAATAATAGGAAGGGAAGCCTAGGACCATTTCTGCTTAAATCCCATCAAAAAAGGTTAACTGGCAACATCCTTGACGTACATGATCTCATTTGAGCCTCTCAACAATCAGGGGAGACAGGTATTATTATCCCCTCCCTTACACATCGGCAAACTCAGGTTTCAATGGGTGAAATGGCTTGGTTGGGAATATACACATGTCTGAGACACAATCTGAACCCAGGTCATTCTGACTCCAGGACCAGCACTAATGCTGACTCATCAGTTCTAGAAGCTAAAGAGCTTCCTATTTGAGTTGAGGGGCAGTGGGCATAAGCCTCTCTGATGCTGGACTTGGCCGTATGGCCTGTGGGCTCGATTTCTGACTCCCACACTAACAAGCTGTACAGTTGTGGGCAAGTGATAACCTCTCTGAGCCTCAGCTTTGTCAGACACAACACGAGGGTGAGCCCTTCCTACCTGTGATGAAACAATGGTAAGTCCCATATAAGTTAGAGTTTTTAGCAGCATTTTGGTTGATCAGGGAAAAGAGCAAAATTCTCAATGGCAAGAAGTAGATTAAACACACTATCCCCTGAGCCAAATGTAAACCCCTTGATGCAAAGCCTGTTTTCATTTTATGTTTTGCATCCCCAACATACAGGCCTGCAGTTGGTACAAAGCAGATGCTTAATAAGTGCTTCTTGACTTGGATTAAGTATGCTTCTTTCCCATCCCTCCACAGTGCCTAACACATTGCTTAACACAAAGTAGGGATGAGAGGGGAGTAAGGCAATGGGATAGCTGGGCAGAGGCTGGACAGCGTAATTTATAGTTTAAGAAGAGGATTGGTTCTCCTTCCCATAACTCACCAACACAACCTTCTACAAGTGATAAGGGCAAGACCAAGTCTGAGTTCAGCTTCAAAGAACAGCTGTGAACTTCAGGTGGGAAAAAGAAGAAATGGCTATGCAGGCCACAATCTGGCCTCCCCACCCTCTGCCTGTCCCTGGTTCTTTACAGAACATAATGTCCCTTCTAAACAAATGAAGCTATGACTTTTAAACTTTTAAATAAATAAAATTGACATCAATTTTAAAATAAACCAGATTACTTAAGAAAAAAAAGTTTGCATATGGAAGAAAAAAAGAAAAAACATTTCCACAATCATTATTATTATTTAAAATCAATAGCAAGTTGCACGTAATAGATGTGCATTTTCATGAGCAAATCATCTTTTTTAAAAATCAATACTGTGTTATGGAAATGCTTGTTTTATTCCATAAATTAAAATTTAAATAAAAATTTTGAGGAAAAAAAGAGTCAATTCATCAAATGTTTATCAAGTACTTCCTAGGCACCAGGAACCAAGGATACAAAAAGAGAAAACAGTCCCTGTCTTCACTGAGCTTATATTCTAGGGATTAATACTCAAAGTTCAATGGTTTACTTAGAGTGAGACTTCCAAGATAGGGCACCTACAAATATAGATGGCAAAGAAAGAGTTAAGGATGCCGTGGGTGGCAGGATACCAGCACCCGGCTGGGAGACAGCATCATTGGAAGCAGCCGAGGAGGGGAGTCAGAGGGAGGCCATGTTGCGCACAGATTCCTGGGGAGTTCTGACACACACCCCAAACATTGCAAGCCTATTTAGAAAACAGCTGCAAATTACAAAACTAGCTTTCCATGTGTCCTTTGCGAAAAGACTCTGTCAGGACAGAGTTTTCCCTCTAGATACATGTGAAGACATGGAAATGACAGTGGAGTTGGGGAATTAGTGTGGTACAATGGAGAGAACAGTAGCTTTGAAGGCAGAAAACCTGACTTCAAATCTCAACACAGATTCCAACTAGCTTTGTGACCTTGGACAAGTCAGTTTCCACATCTATTAAGTAAGGGGGTTGGAACAGATGGCCTCCTATTAACCTAACTTCAGTGTGAAAAGGCTGCAAAATAAAATTCTATTTCACAACACGATATAGACCAGAATAACAATAACAGAAAATTCCCCCACCATCCCTTGGCTCTTTAAGCCTTCCAGAATAAACCAATTATCATAACATTTCAGTCAGGAAAAGGCCAATGTAAACTAAACCTTTGGATGGAATGGATAACTTTGACAGGCCTTGATTTGCTAAAAACCCATTTCTCTCTCTACAGTGGGAAGTAAAACATTTTCAAATTATGTATATCCAATTGCCATAGAAAATGTACTTTTACTATAGTTAAATAAATGTTTTAAGAGAAAAAACAATGCCTTCATGCTGGATGAATGTCAAACTGCTATCTATGATCAAAAAGAAGGCTTGCTTGATAATTGCAAATGTTCATTAATAGAAAATTTTTGTGTTGCATTAATAATATGGCAAAACGAACAAAAGAGAGAAATATTTTCTTATTCTTCAGAATGGACAAAGTGATTTAGGGGAATTTTTCTATTTGCAGTGGGCCCTCTCCATGTAGCAGGAGCTTAGGCAGGGTCTCTACAAAGGAGGCAGGTAGGAAGAGCTAGGATGTCCTGAAGCATCTTACAAGGGGATCAGAAAACAAGTTTCCACATAAACTGCATATTTAGAACGCACAAACAGGCTTGTTGTTCAAATACAGCACACAAAAATAAAATCTCAGTGTACAAGTGCTAAAGTTTGAAAAATTATCTTCTGAAGTATCTTTTACAAATCCATAGATGTTTTCATCTGACTTAGCCTGTGGGCGGAAGTGGCAGGTTGTTAATTGATCCTCACTAAGAACTCCCCACATGGCACCAGTGGCTAGCAAAAGCAGTTTCAAAAAGAACAAAGATAAAAGTGAAATAAAAATTTTCAAAGATGACTAAAACGATGAGCGTCTCACACCCTCTATCCCTCTCATCAAAATAAATTGTCGGATATTTGGCAGGTGTTTCTTAATTGCAGTTGTCTGAATAAAGCGAATAATTGCCAACTTATGATTATGTGACTAGATGTTTTAGCAAGAGAACAAAAGGCTCATTGTCTCTTGGAGTAACTAGAATTCTGGGAAAGCATGGCTGCTTTAGGTTGAGGAAGGACACTGGACTGCTGCCTCCATCACTATACACACACACACACACACACACACACACACACACATCCAGGATGCTTGCTTACCTCTCACAGAAAGTGTGCAGACAGGGAAGTACCTTGGGATTCTTGTAACGTTCCAGGCATATACTGCAAATCAGAAACTGCTTGTCAATCTGCCGCACCACAGGACTGGGGATGTTAGAGCCTTCACTGGCCATCCTAGACCATTGGCATATGGGTCCTGATTCCTTTTACCCTGCACGATGCTGCTAAGGCAAATAAAAACCAAGAGAGACAAAGAAAAGCATTTTTAAGTCACTTGGAAACATCAAAGCTATTGCTAGCACGCTCATTTCAGACATATAATCATCAATTTTGATCTTAATTGATCAGGAGGGATCCTGGAATCTTGGTTCTCAAGTCGGAGGAGACCTTAGAGGTTTCCAAATCCAGTCCCCTCATTTTATAGATCAGGAACTCAAGGCCAGAGAGGTGAACTGTCCAAGGCCACCAAAATTTGAATCTATATCCTTTGATTCCAATTTTAGTATTTTTTCTACTGTACCATCTACCTCTACCAAAAGAATGAAAACAAAGCGCCTACTATATACCGGGCACTGTGCTAAGTGCTTTACAAATTCTACTTCATTTGATCCTCTCAACACCCTTGGGAGGTAGGTACTATTATTATCTTTATTTTACAAATGGGGATACTGAGTTAGAGAGGCTAATAATTTGCCCAAGGTCACACTGTTAGTAAGTACATGAGCCTGGATTTGAACTCTGGTCTTCCTGACTTCAGGATTAACACTCTATCCATTGCACCACCTACCTGTCAAAAAGATTTATCACTTCATGCCCGAGGTCCTGGTGATGAGTCATTTTGGACATAATGCTACTGATACCAGGAGAATCTTGTTAAGGAGACTGGTGAGACATCAGAATCACTAAACTATATCCAAACCTCATAAAACAGGAAGCCTGTTGCTGCAGGGCATAGAGAGGGTATACTCTGTTGCTGGTTATTTCATTTGTTTTCAAAATAATTTGATTTTATGAAGCTCTCTTATGCACTTAAATACATTATATTTCTCTACCTTCCATTCTCTCATGCTTGGCTCATATCAAGAGCCTAGTAAATATTTGTGGAATTGAATGGAAAAATATTTCCATATATCATCTTAGAAATTATTACAAATTCTGTTTGGTGGGGGCACCTGAGAATGCAGTAACTCAGCTTGATAATAGGATTTAGAGCAGAAGGGACCTTTTCTCCCCCCATTCCTTTAGTCTCTAATTCCAAACATTTTCTCTCTCAAATCAGCCTTCAAGAAAAAATCTGATATTCATTTATAGTAGCATTTAAACAGATGATAGTTTGAAGTGTTACTTCTGGTAGGGCAATTTGCATTTTAAGCAGGGATCCAAGACTTAAGCGATGGGAATGAAGTTCTTACAGTGGACATCAGGTGGCTTTGTACATTCTCCTGTACATGGTGGGAGCTGGGACAAAGGGGGGTGGGGGCAGTAGCAACCCATAGTGGTCCATTCCAAAGCTCCGGGTATCTTATCAGTTTCCTAAGCACCACGACTTGGATAATCTCAGCCCCTAAGGTGAAGAGGAAGCAGATGCCGGGGAGACAAATGCTTGAAATGGTAGCCAGTCAACACACATTTATTAAGCACCTACTATGGCCATGTACTGAGCTAAGGAGATATAAAGAAGACTAGACTCTGGACCTGTAAAATTCTGATTTCAAATGAAAGAAAACGTTCTCTAGAGTTCAAAGCCCACTCCAGATAATTACTTATTCCTACGACTTTCACTTAACCTCCTTGGGCCTCATTTTCCCCATCTGGAAAATGAGAAGACTGGATTAAATGGCCTCTGAGGTCCCCTTCCTCCTCTAAATAAAAAAAAATCCTTTGATCCTATGAATTCACTCCCAAACAAAATGGGGAGGATGGTCAGAGAGTTCAACTAGTGTTGATTCTTAAGGAAAAGGTCTGAGCATCAAGACCGAAATGATTCAATCCAGAGAACTTTGAAACAGCGTTCTTTCTTAATTCTACACCTTTTCCCCTTGTATGCTCCCCCACCCCCGCCAATCTTGGCACCATTATTTTTTCTGTGATGGTATCTAGTTACTCATCATGTAAAATAGCATAGTCTTTGAGAGGGCAGAGACTTTTGTTTTTATTTTTGTCCCTAGTGTCTATCTATGCCTTGTACTTTGTAGATGCCTATTAAATGTTTATTCAGCTGAAATATGCCTCTGAAACTTCCAGGGGCTAGTTCTAACCTACTGACATAAACAAAAAAGTCTAATCCCTCTTCTATAACATATCCTTTCAAAGAGTTTTTGACAGCTATGATATCTCTAAGTCTTCATTTTCCCATTAAGCCATCTCAATTCCTTCAACTGACCCTATTATGTCATGGTTTTAGGTTTCCTCACTGTCCTTTAGCCTTACAGGTTTTCAATGCTCTTCCTAAAGTGTGGTACCTTGAACTGAATACAAGACCATAGATGAAGACTGATCAAGGCAGAATGATTGAATGGAACCTCTATGAAAGATCTCCCTTCAAATTCACATGTATTCACCAAATCCTCACTCAGTAGATCTGGTCCAAACCTACAAAATGTACAGTCACTTAGTGTACATTATCTCTAGCTTGTCTCCAAAGGTATCATCATCCTTCTCTGTCCGAGCTCAACTTTGTCAATGTCCTTCAGAAAATGTGATGCTGAAAACAGAACACAATACTCCAGAGGTGATTTGATCATGGAAAAGTGCAGCAGTCCCCTGTTATGGACACAGTGCTTTTAATAATATAGCATAAGGTTACATTAACTTTTTTTTTTGCTGTCAGATTATACTTTCAATTCATCATGATTGAGTAAGTCACAAAAATTAACAGGAACTGTTTGTTATCTAGCCATATTTCCCCCATTTGGAATTTGTACAGTTGGCTTTTTTTGAACAAGTATAGTACTTTGCATTTGACCTTTTAAATTTTATCTTATTAAATTTGGTTCAAAGTTTCTGCTTATTAAGATGGGTTTTTTTGGGGGGGAGACTGGTTTTGGTCATTTAGCATATCCCTCCCAACTTCATGCCATCCAAGAATGTGAGAAGAATAAATCTATACTTTCACCCAAGTCATCACTAACAACAAAGTAAATAAAAGAGAGATGTAGCCCTCTATTGAAGAACCTATTTCTAGGTGAATAGACACTCCATTCATCACTGTTTGGATTTTTTCAATTCTTCAACTGGTTCCAAATCCACTTAACTGTGCTGTCATCAAACCCGCAACTCTGTATCTTGTCCAAAAAGATATACTGAATGTCAAAAGCCTTAGTGAAATCCAGGAACACTATGTCCCTGACAATCCCCTGATCAACAAGTTTCACAAGCCTGTCAAATAGGGACAAAGGATTTGACATGGACCATTGTGTAACGGAAAGAATGGGATTTGGAGTCTGAAGATTTGGTTCAGGTCCTGGTTCTACAACCTATTAACTATATGTGTCCATGTAAAAGCAACAGCTGATCTGGACCCCAGTTTCCTCGTTTATAAAAAGATTGAATTAAAGTTGATTTCCAAGGTCTCATTAAGTCCAACATTCCATAATTCTAAGGTTGTACAACTTGTTTACGACTTGTAAACTCATTAGTGATCATCTTTCCTTTTTGAAAGTTTATAAATTATTTCATTTAAAAATTTTATTGCTTTTCATTTTTATGTCACTTCAATTTCTATACATCCTCCTTCCCGGTCAGGGATCCTTCCCTTGTAACAAAGATTTTTTACTAAGTTCAATGAAACCAGTCAGTACATCATCCCACATGTGCAACATTCCACAACCATCTTTTCAACCTCCCCACATCTTCAACAAGAGGAGGTAGGTACATTTATTCATCTTTTTTTTTCTCTAAACCTGGCCACAATGTTTTCATTCTCTCTTTTTCATCTGTCTCTCCTCTCTTTCTCTCTGTTTCTCCATCTCTCTCCCCAGTCCTCCCCCTTTTTCATTGTTGTAGTAATTGTGTATATTGCTTTCCTGATTATCTCCCTATTTACTTCACTGTGAAACATTTCTCATATATTTTCCCAACAAACTATGTTTTTTAATGTTTCCTAGAATTCTGCTGTGAATTGAAGTCAAGTTCATTGACCCACAATTTGTAAATTCTACCTTCTTCTTTTTGAAACCTCTCTTTGGTCTTGTGGCACCTTTCCTGTCCTTCACTACTTTTCAAATGAGTCTCATTTCCAACAAAGAAGCATACAAGAGAACTTAGTAAGAAACACTAGGTATAAGAGCCCCCTTCTTTTCAAAATAAAAATGTCACTCAGCATTAAATTCAGAGAAAAAAAAGCCTTCTCCATACAAAGTGGTTTGTAGTGGAGATACACTTGTGCTGGGATTAAGATGACCCAGATTTTAGTCCTAGGTCTGCCAGAAGGTAGCTGTGTGACCTGGAGCAAATCAATTCACCTCTCTGGGCCCCAGTTCCTCACCTGTAACATAAGAGAGGTCAGATGAGATGATATCTAAGCTTTATTCCAGTCCTAACATTTGATGAGTCAAGGGTTGGATGGTACCACTATTTTCAGGATTCAATGAATTTTTAAAATGAGCATTAAGTACATGGCACTGGGCTGGTCTCCTTACTCTCTAGGTTTCTGAAATCTCAGATTCTCTTTCCTTTCACATTGTCAGCAAAAATAAGAGATTGTTGGGAAAATAAAATGGAGTGGTAGTAACACTGCTCTGCCAGAGATGGAGAAAGAGCAAAACTGCAGCTGATGTAAGAGACAAGTTAAAACCGTGGGTGTGACAAGCTTCGTCTTTGTTATATTCTCATAGGAAATTTGTCACTGGTAGGACCTGTACAAGGTCAGTAGGAAGGGAAATCGAGTATTGGAGAACAGAAGGATCAATGAAACAGCACTTCCTCCCCACCCACTACCCAAAAACAGAAAGATCAGGCTGATACTACATTAGACTAATGTCTAATATACCAATTATGGGAGTTTAAGATCATATATCACACAAAGAAGAGAGATTAATATTCATTGTCAATGTCATTGTCAATGTAAAACAAATATAGCATTATTACAGTGTAGCACCCTAATTGCAGGATTGCTATACACAGAGAGAGATGCTTCATGTGCTCTGGTGTTAAATTGGGAAAAGGAACCTGCCATGGCGGGAGGGGTAGGAGAGATCTTTGCCACAATTCTATGGCACAAAGGAATACTATACCAAATTCTATAATTTGTTTTTTCTTTGGTATCAAACATTTACCTGCTTCTCCATGCAACATTGTTCATTCATTCATTGCCATCACTATTCAAAGTACTCAAATCAACTGTGCAAGTATTAGCTAGGCACTTGTGGGCAGGCAGAGATAATTAAAAAAAGGCCTTATTATATTCATAGAACTTAAAACCAGGTAATATTCAACATTCACCTGATGTTGAATACCAATGCTCATAAACACATTTAAACATGTCCCCAAAATAAATACATTTAAACACATCACCAAAAGGATTTAGATTTTTTTTTTAAGAAAAATATCAGAGAGATCTTTCAGTGGAAAAAAAAGGTGCCAATAAAAAGACAGAAGCTCTTTTCTCTTGTGTCTGCAATGATAAACCAAATTCCTCACGGAGAAATTATGTACTAAACATAACCTTGGGAAAAACACAAAGCCTTCCCAAGCATTTTTTCATCAAATAGCATCTCTGGCATTCTTCCTGACCCATTCCACTCCCAACTGTCCCCCCACATATAACCCACAATTCTGTGGGATTGAGGAGAAGCAATGAAGAAGAACCCGGTAGGAATGGAGATAGTAAGAACAAACTCTTAAGTACATGTTTTCTGAGATTTGGATTCCTTTGAGAAATCAACATATTTCATATGGCTGGTGAGTTAGAGGCAGCATACTGTGGATTACACAGAAGCCCTAGGCTATTGGATCTGGTTTTTATAATTTCATATTTCTGGATTGCTACTTTTTCTTTCTCTGCTGCCATTTAAGATTTATATCTCCATGGTAATAATGTATGATCTGTTATTACTGAGTTAATGACAAAAGCCAAGAATCTGCTGAATCAAGAATTTTGGAATACTAGTGGTGTTTGGAGAAGGGGGGGAGAGGAGGAAGAAATTTGCCTGATCAGTAATGGCATAGGATTAAACAAGCATGATTGCAAAACAAGGAACTATCATTAAAGAGAAGATGTATGGATGCATATTATCATTCACAGGCAGTTAGTTTCCATTAAGAATGAGGGTTGAACATAAGAAACAAAGGGCAAATCAAAGAGAAAAGTAAAATAAAGTGGCTGATTTATATTGACTTCAGCTAAATAAAACTTATTTCAGATGGGTTATTCTGTAAATTATTAGGTCAGATGTTACATCTGTCCATACCATATGCTACTTGTACATAAAATATAGGAAATCATAGAATCCTGAGACCAGAAAATTGGTCAGTAGGTTGGCCAATCCAATCCCCTCCTATAGGAAAGAATATACACAAGCCATACAAAAATTTCCAGTTGAGAGAAAGCATAGTGGAGAGAGGAGCATAGATTATAGTACTTAGAGATGAAAAGGACCCTCCAGAATCTGACAGGGATTTGTCTCCTGCCACTTAGAAAGTCACTTAACTCTCTGAGCTTTTGTTTCCTCATGTAAAATGGAAGGGGCAGGAGATAGATGTATTAGCTACTTTCTTACTGGTTTGATGTAATGAATCAATAAATATTTATTAAGTGCCTACTATGTCCAAAGCACTGTCCTAAGTGTTGGGGAATAACTTTGCAAACTCTGAAGCACTGTTCTGTTTTCAAGAACAGAGATGTCAGAACTTCCCTGATAGCTTTGCTGTTGGAAGGAAGGAGCTTTCTCAGCCCAAAACCCACACTTTTCCTTCAGCTACATATGCCTATTTCTTCCAACTCTGACCTCTCTCTGTAAAGTTGAGAAATAGCTCATCAGTATCACAATACCTTTCAGATTTGTAAAGTGAATTATTACATTAACCTTCAGCTTCTTTCCACCTCCTAAGCCTGGGTCTTTATGTTTTTGAGCAAGCAAGCCAGTTTAAATGTAGCCTGGTACCATGGGGCAATAAAGACAAGTAGGGTCTCCTGGCCCCTTATCAATCACATTGCCACTTCTCCTCCCTTTGCTATCCTAAGGTGATTGGGAAGGACACAGAGAAACAGAGCATCATGGGACTACAAAAGGCAGAAAGGGTCACAGCAAACCAGACTGTTTAGCATTAGACCCTTATTGTCTGTAGCAAAAGGGGATTACCATTCTTGATTTGGAATTGCATAAGGCACAGAGCCTCAATGACAGCTATACTATAGAGAAAATATCTTGTCTTAACCATTTGAAATCTGTTTTGCAAGTTAATTAGGCTTGTGCTATTAAAATAACAAGTTTTTGAGGAAAATAAGAAATGTGTTTAATAAAAGGAAAGCAGAGGGTAGAAAGAAAAGAACAGGAGATTAAAATAAGGAGAAAGATTTCTTTTTTCTGGGCATAAAGAAAGAAACCATGGAGAGTCTCTTCAATGACAAAACCATTCTAACTATCGACCTAGACCCATCTTCTACTCAATTTCTGCTCTAATCTAAAAAAATCCAAATTCTAGGGGGAAAAAAACCAAATTCTAAGTCAAATCTAGTCAAATTCACATAGTCAAATGGCAGACATCTTTTTTCGAGGACATATGGAAACTGCTCTGTGAATACAAAGCCACTTACATCAGAATACAGCATACAGGGTTTAACATCAGAGCTAAAAACATAAAGCAACTAATGGCCATTTGCTTGCAATTTGCCACAAATAGAGAAAAATTAATTTAATCTGCCACTTTTAAAAAAGAAAATAGCTCCTAAAATTAATCATTTTAAGGAAAAGTATCTTCAAAAAATTTTAGAGGTGGAGGTAAAAAATGATATGATATATTTCTGGTCAAACATGGCAGCTTTAAATGTCAGATATTGGTTTGAGGGGGGCAACTAAAGAAATGAAAGTGAAGATTTTTTTCTCAAAATGATCAAAATTGAATATTTTTATTTTTATCTATTGGACAACAAAATCCAACAGGTTTCTGCCACTGTATAAGTAAAATCTTTACTACAGCACTATAACTTTAACTGGAAACAGGTGGATAGGTTTTGCTCTTATTTCTAAAAAAGGCGCAGTCCAACATAAAAATGTACAGGTCTGTGCAAACTTAAGTATTGACTGAAAATCCATGTCTTTACAATTTTTTTAGAAGGAAAAATTCATTGAATGAGGAAAGACTTTAGTATGGTTTAAACTGAGTTTGAAATCTCCAAACTAAATAGTCATTTGTATCTTTCTAGGAGAAAATTGGACAGAAGCCTTTGGCCTTTCATTACATTGGGAAAGAAAGCTGCTTTCTCATACCACACACACAAACTTCTCATTGTGTGCTAGGGAGGGGCATGCATTATTTAACATCACAGTTGGTTAGACATGGAACTCTCAAAGAATCTGTGCTGAAATTAATGAAAGTCATAGGGAAAAAAGAGATTCAGATTTGGAGAACTCTTAGTCACAAAAAGCCTGTATGTCATGAAAAGGGTCCCCCAAATTAATCTGGGCTCATACAGATGCTCTTACATATTCTCTAAACTAAAGGATTAAAAAAAAAGGCTACAATTTATTCATGAGCAATAGAATTGCAGAAACCTGATCTATGCAATGAAACCAAAGGGTAAAAAAGAATTTTAAAAATACTCTGGCTTGAGCCTACACCTGTCACTTAAAGCCTGGACACCAAAATAGTCTTTTTCTCTTCTCCTTTCTTTCTTCTTTGGGAAATGGGAATCTTTCCCATATCTTTTAAGTTCTAGCGAACATTTATTGCATTTACTTCATTTAAAGAACAACAACGTGCTTTTGTCTTCGCCCTTTTCCTTCCAAAGTAACAATAATTAAAATTCACATACAAAAGGAATAAAAACTCCAGAATCCCATTAGTGTAAGAAATTCAGCCTGCTGTTTCTGGATTCAATACCCAGCCCTAAGACTCTTTTCCCATGCAACCCTGCTACAGAACTCCACCCAGATGTGAGGCACTCACTACTTCATGGCTGAGAGAATCATTAAGAGAAAAAAAAACCCCAAGCCCCCAAATCATCTGCAGCATATTATTTTGCTACTTATCAATGACATTTAAGATCCAAAGGGGGTCAAGTCATGCATTATATGAATGAATGGGTTTCTAATGGTAACTTCAGGGCAGGGCTTCTCTTAAGAAAGGAGGTGGGTGGGGGATGGGTGACTTTAAATATTCCCTTTCACCCTTGGAAAACTAGGGTGGAATTTAGCAGATGAAAGGTTTCATCCCTTTCTCTCTGCCCCCAACAGAAAAATAATCAAAAGGACCCCTCCCAGCAGCTCAAAACAAATTAAGATTAAAAACACACACACATCATAAAGAATAACAATAATAAAATTCTAGGAACTCACATTAGAGGCTTGATAAGCACAATCTTGCACGACTTTTCTCCCCACTCTTGTTAATCTGGTGCCTTTGTTTAAGCATAGAGTAAGTCTCTCTCTCTATTTCCTATAGTTACTGAGCATGCAGCATCACCATGAGAGAGAGGGAAGGGGGGGAAAAAAAGTCAGAATAGAAAAGGAGAGATCAGATATCCACCTGGCATAATATTGAGCAAATCTGAATAGTTAAGACCTACCCATCTCTGTAGATAAATAGATTAATCAACGAAGTAAAGTATTAAGTCTTCCCAAGGGCTGTGGCTGCAGTTAGCTCCGCAGTAATCCAAAGGAACAAAGCATATTCCAGCTAATGTCTCAAGTTTGGAAGCACTGCTTAAAATGCTCTACCATGCAGCACAGCCATGCTTAGCGACAGAGAGCCTAGCTTGGACTCTACATGTAGTGATGCTCCAATCCATGAAGAGGACAGATGAAAAGAAAAAATGGAGGAAAGAAGAGAAGCCCCACTGAAGTCGTCATGAATTTTTTTTTTCTGGGGCATTAACAAGTGGGAGACCCCCTTCAGGATTCAGACCAATCAATCTTTATTGAGTACATCTTTTTCTCACTCAGCTTGTATTGAAAAGACTGCAGCAAAGAGGGCAAGGCATTGTGGGATAGGGATGCAGCAGAGAGCTGCGATGAGATTCGCTGGGGGTTTTTTCCGCCCTCCCTCCTTCCCTCCCTCCTTCCCTCCCTCCTCCTCCTCCTCCACCCCTTCTGAGTCAGCAATCAGCTGTTTCAGTGCTTTGCTGCGGGAGGGGGTGGGTGGGGGAGCGGAAGGATGGGGCCCCTGAATTTGGTCACTGGATTGTTAGGACCGTACAAGATTAGGAGGTACACCTCTCCCAGGGCAACGCCGCCAGGAAAAGCCTTGCCTGAGTGACTCATTGGTTGGATGGAGGATTTAGCCGATCTGGGGAAAGGAACAGGGAACGGGATGCAAACCGACAGATTCTAGGTGGGATGCTGAGTACACAATGCTTGCTTCGGTATTTAAATTGGGAATTTTCATAAAAAAGAGGCCAGGGCGCATGTGTAAAAACACGGGCGGGCGCTCAGCACTAGTAGGGAAAAGATGGTTACTGAAACTTACGATAAAATCTGAAAAAAAAAAAACCAAACCCAGACAACAATTCCCGCCCCCCCCCCCCAAGAAATCCTAAACCATGTTTTCTCAGCAGATACAATGAAACCCAGGACTTGGAATCATGAGAGCCTGGGTTCAAATCCCACCTCAGACTCTTAGTAGCTGTTACTCACGCCTCTGTTTCTGCATCTGTAAAATTGGAATAATAACAGCATTCACCTTACTGGGTTACTCTGAGTGGTAAATACGGTAATGCACGTAGAAAGCTTTTCAAACCTTAAGGCACAATATAAATGAAAGCTTTGGTAAATTGCGGGGCTATGAGGCAGGGCATCCAATCCACTCGTTCCCGGTGAAGAAACTTTCACCAAGTAGAAAGTTAGAGGCTAATGTTCTCCACCTTGAATCTTACTTGGAGAGGAGCCTGGGGCCCTGAGATGTTGAGGGTCTTTCCCAGGGCTACGCACTGTATGTGTCAAGAGGTGAGCCCAGCTTTCTACTTACAAGGTCTTCAAAATGTCACTTAATATTGTTTACCTAAAAATGGTCATGTAACACAGATTTGCCAAATAAAATTATATTAATATCAAGGTACCCTCCCTCACTTTGGGTGATCCCCACTACCCAAAGAATCAGAATCAGGATAGTCATTTAAAAGAGGGCTGTGTCTTGCTTGTTTTCTCTCTCAAAGTAACAGCATGGAGTTACATAAGGAGAAACAAGGGATGTGGTTTAAATATTCTATTTCCTAATTTCCCTAACAGGGCATTAAATCTAATTACATAGGTGCTATCCAGTACCTTGAAAAGGCTTGACCAGTAATGAAATCACATTGATTTTGTACTCCCCAAAAGTAATTAATATGACTCAACTCAACAAATATTTATTAAATATTTCCTATGTGCAAAGTACTGTGCTAAAAGCTGGAGATGCAAAAGAGGGGCGAACCCCCAGGATTTTAGCCCTTAAACAGCTTGCAGTCTAGTAGCAAAATGACACACAGGTAATATCAGTGGTTTGAGAGAGTTCAAAGAGTGAAGGATTATTTTTACCTGAGGATAGCCAGAAAGCTTCATGGAGAAGGTGACACCTGAGTGGAACCTTAAGAAAAAGGATGTCTATATAAAGACAGTCAAAGGTTGAAGAGAGGAGTACATTCTGAGGCTGGGGGTGGCATGCATGCACGAAAGTATGGAGATGGGCAAAAACAGACTGAGATCTAACAACTATGAACTATCTGGTGTGGCTAACTGCACAAAGGTAAATTCACTGAAATAAGATTGGAAAGGTAGACTGCAGTCAGATTACAGAAGGCCTCGAACGCCAGACTTATTCCAGAGGTAACATGGAGCCATGAATGGTTTGGTGGTTTTGTGTGTGTGTGTGTGTGTGTGTGACACAATCAGACCATTTCCCATTTACTATGAAATTATTTTTGATAGGTGTATGAATGTTGCATTGAAGAAAGGAGAGATGACACAAGGAAATCTGTAGTGCAAGAATTAGAGGTAACTCCTGACACACTTAAATACCTAGCAGAGTGATTTCCCTTATACAGGATATTAAGGAATATGCCACTCCTTGAGTACACCAAGTGCCCCTTCCCTTTGCCCCTGGTTGCCTCCCCTGGTCCACATTTTCCATCTCTCACCCACTTCTTTCTGACTACTTCCAGAACCCCAGTTACACTCTCCCTCTCCTGCCTCTGAGTCTCTGTCTGTTCTCCCACTCTCCTCTACTTTCCTTTTCTCTTTTGCATCCTCTTCCCCAGTTAATCACAACATGATAACTATTACAGTAACATAGGACTTGGCATCAGAAAGAAATTAATTCAAATCCCACCTCAGAAACTCTCAAGCTGTGTGATGCTGGCAAAATCACTTAAACATTCTGTGCATCAGTCTCTTCATGTGTGAAGCGGGAATAATAACATCTACCTCCTAGGATTGTTGTGAGGGTCAAATAAGTTAACTCATGTAAAAGTCTTTGCAAATCTTAAAGCCCAATATGAATGCAAGCTCTTGTTATTATAGAATCAGAGGGTGGAGCCAGAAGAAAGCCCGTCCGGCCCCTCGTTTTATGGATACTGCATCTCACCACATATTGCTCCCTGGGTTTTTTTTTTTTAAGTTCAAAAATTGGCTTATAATCTTTTATCTCCTAATCATTGCGCAGTATGATTCTATTAATCAATGTTGTTGAAAAGGTAAGTAGAACAGCAATGTATTCACCAGGGGCATATGGATATGCATTTCTCTCTTGAGCATTGAGAGCAGGGAACCTAGAATTCTCAATGCACCTGCATTGTCAGTATTCCATTTTAGCCTATATTCATGAGCATTCCATGTATCCTAATGTTGCACCAAAGACAGTTTAGTAATAAATGATTTTTTAAAGTAATACCAGCACAATGAAAAAAAGAAAGAAAAGTATAAGCTTCACATAATGGCTGCACTCTTTTTTGCAAAAAAAAAAAAAAAAAAAAAGGCAGAAAATTTGCCATAATTATCTGGTGAAATACAGCAGGCCCAGAGAGGTTCAGTAATTTGCCCAGGGTCAGATAGAGCCGGAAACTGGAATCCAGATCTTCTGATTTCAAATCCAACCTTGCTACTTTCAATAACTGCTCCCCATGTTCTCCAACCCCAGGCTCCACAAGAACCTCCAGGGTCCCTATGTAGCTCCCCAGCTCTGGTCCCTTTGTCTTTCTCTTCCAAGAGTGTCTGACCCTGTTCCTCTCTGCCGTGCTAGAATTCTTACCTTCAGCTATGGGAGTCACCACCAGCTGTACCTGTTTTCTTTGTTGGAAGATTTTTTTTTTTTTGTTGGGGGGGAACAGGTAGTGGTGGTGGAGGGTGTGTGTGTGAGTGAGAGGGAGGGGACAAGGAATGAAAGGGAAGTTCTTGCTTTCTTTTCTGGCAAGATAATGCAGTAGAAAGAACATCGGGTTTAAAGTCAGGATACCTGGGCTTGAATCCAAGTGCTACTGCTGGGTGACCTTGGGGGAACGATGTAACCTCTCGGAGCTTTAGTTTTCTTATCTTTATAAATGAGAAGATTGGATTAGTATCTCAAAGGTCCTTCCTATGCTCTTTAAACCTATGCTCTTCTGATATACCTGAAATTCACATATGATTTTCATGTATTCAGAGCATGATACAAAACGATGGACTTGGGTTTGATGACGATCTTGAAACTGCCTTTACCTAGCTAAAAAAACCAGGAAGAGGAATCTAATTCTAAGTTTTCTCCTCCTTCTCCTCCTCCTCCTCTTCCTCCTCCTCTTCCTCCTCCTCTTCCTCCTCCTCCTCTTCCGCCTCCTCCTCCTCCTCCTCTTCCTCCTCCTCCTCCTCCTCCTCTTCTTCCTCCTTCTTTTCTCTCTCCCTCTTATTGTTACTCTCTCTCCCTCTCAAATAAAGGTAAGTGACTGATAGGCACACAGGCAAGAATACTACCTCTCAATGAATTCATGAGCATCTATTAAGCATTCTAAATTCTGGAGATTACAAGGAAAACCAAAGCCAGTCTCTGCCCTCAAGGAACTTGCATTCTAAAGAGGGAGTCAACATGTAGGTAAACAGGTATAAAACAAGATATATATGGAATAGATAAAAGATAACTCTAGAGTGGAAGGTATTGGTTGAAAACAACCTGGGCCAAAAACCATTAGAGACTCAAGTTGCAGAGCTGGAAGGGACTTTAGAGGTCAACCCCCTCTCATTTTATAGATGAGTAAACTGAGGCAGAGAACTGTTAAGTGACTTTTTCAGGTCACACAGCTAAGTATCTGGGCCAGGACTTGAACTCCAATCTTGACTCCAAGTCCTGTACCTCATTCCTTACATTATCGGTGTCAAGCTCAAATAGAAATTGGGATAATTAGTTGACTTTTGTTGTTTTTTGTTATCCAGTATTGTCTGACTCTTTGTAAGATTATGTGAGGTTTTCTTGGCAAAGATACTGGAGTGGTTTGCTATTTCCTTCTCCAGCTCATTTTACAGATGAGGAAACTGAGGCAAACAGGGTTAAGTGACTTGCTCAGGGTCAAACAGCTAAGTGTCTGAGGCTTGATTTGAACTCAGGTCTTCCTGACTCTAGGTCCAGTGCTCTATCCACTGAGCTACCTAGCTGCCCCTGCATACTGACTTAGAAAACCATATATTAACATTATCTCTATTCTATTATATTTTCCTTGTTTTGGTATTTCCAAATTACATTTTAATCTGATTCCCGTTGCATTACAGAGTGTTGCAGGTTGAAATGCAGCTGGAGGACCCTGTGTTTGGCCTCAGCCTTCTATCAAGTTGCCTCCCTACTATAAGGGCAAAGAACAGTGAGTAATCCTGGAAGGAACAAAGCAAGTAGATTAGGCAAGGGACATGATGGTGAAATGGGAATTAAGAAAAGTACAACCGAAGGAAACAATTTTACAGCCAAAGGTTAGGAGTCTGTATGACTCTACCTAGGAGATCCAGTGATTTCCTTTTCTCTGAGAACTCTAGAGGGCTTTTTTTATACAGTCTCATCTAATGGTCTTGGAGAGAAGGTGGTAAAGGACCATTTCAAAATTAGGAGGGCAACTAAAATGTAGCTGCCAGAGCAAAAAGGTTCCCATTCAGTATTATAACCCATGCCTCACCCAACTTTTCCAATTTCATAAAGAAAAAGAAGAATTCTAAGCAAAGTACAACTTTAATTGATATATGTATAAGTAATAATATGCAGGGAGCAGTGAGAGGGTACAGTGGATAGAAAGCTAGGCCTGAAGCCAGGAAGATTCCTGAGTTCACATCTGGCCTCAGGCTCTTCCAAGCTATGTGACCCTGGGCAAGTCACTTAACCCTCATCTGTAAAATGAGCTGTAGAGGGAAATGGCAAACCACTTCAGTATCTTTCCTAAGAAAACCCCAGATGGGGTCTTGAAGAGTCAAAACAACTGAAAAATGATTGAACAACAATAAAAATATGTGTGTCACATGTGAAGTAAAGTTTGCTTTGCTCAGATTTTTTTTCTGCATGAAATTGCTCACTGTATGTCACAATTTTTTGTGCATGGCATTGAAAATCATCTTCCACTAAAATCATCTTCCATCTCCTCCTTCAGTGGAGATGACCCTGGGCCATTTATTATAATAATAAGTTCATATTTGTATAACGCCTTAAGGTTTACAAAGTGCTTTACAGATATATCATTATGTTTGGTCAGAACTCTAGGTAGTTAGCACCTATTATTATCTAAGAGGAAACAGGCTTAATTGGATTAACAGCTTTCCCAGGCTTGGAGACACAGTTATATTATTAAACCACCACTACTCCAGGCTTTTGGATGGAGATGCCTGGGGACAGCCCAGTTCACTTTGGAAAGGCTCAGTAACAGCTGTAGAATATCTGGGGCCACCACGGCTCTAGAAACCCTCTTGCTAAAGTGAACGTAGAGTTACAATTTTGCATGGAGGAGGGAACACACATAGAACTATGGGATCTCATAACTGGAGCATTGGAAGGGTTGTCAGCAGCCGTCTTGGCCAACCCAAACTTAAACAGAACCCCTGATATACCTAGCCTGCCAAGACTATCCAGCCCCTGCTTGGATTCTTGATGAGCTAAAGTTTGAAAATCTTTAAAGCTAAGTTATTTGAACAATGATTCACCATAAAATTATTTTTGCATGTAAACCTATATCTAGATCCTATACCTTTCTATATGAAGAAGTTAAGTAGTGCAGTAGATAGAGTGCCTGGGCTGGCCTGGGGAAGACTCATCTTCCTGAGTTTGTGTGACTTCCTGAGATGTGTGACTTTGGGCAAGTCACTTAATCCCAATTGCCATCCAAAAGAAAAAGAAAGAAAGAAAGTAATACATCTATATGGAGAGAACCTATTCCTTTAAGTTGGCTCAATGTCTAAAAAAAACCTCAACACAGACCACTCTGTTGTAATTTTATGATTTGAGAATGAATTTGCCAAAGTGAATGTTGCTGCAGCAAATAAAAAAATATTTTTGACCAAAAAAAATCCTTTTCCTAAAGCCAGTTCTTTTTTTTTTTCTTTTTGGAGGGCAGTTAAGGTTAAGTGACTTGCCCAAGATCACATGGCTAGTAAATGTGTCAAGTGTCTGAGGTCAGATTTGAACTCAGGTCCTCCTGACTCCAAGGCCAGTGCTCTATTCACTGCACCACCTAGCTGCCCCTGAAGTCAGTCTTGACAAGAAAAAGTAGCCTTTTCCTGATGCCATTTTCATCACTTTCAATATGAAATGGGTTTAGGCGCCACTAGGATCTCCTATTAGCAGGAGCTTTGGGGAAGACTTTGCCCCTAAGTTTGAGGCCATTTTTTTTTTTAATGGTTGGAGCAAGTCTCGAGGCCAAACAGTTTCTGGGCCTGTGGAAGGATGATACAAGCTTCATATGAGGACCTTGGGCTGGATAATTCAGTTGACTATACCTGGTAAAAGTTTGGCCTATCCAGAGTATAACAGAATGATGATTTCCCAGCTTCCAAGGTCTGTTCTCTCATCTACACAGATCATTACAAAGCATTTTGTTTTCCTCAGAACTAGGTTGCAAGATCATGTCTGTAGTTCTGAGAATTAATCTCCAGGAAATGCTAAAATGCCCGCTCAACTCAACTGTGCACTGATTTAATTAATCAGTGTTGTAGAAATGACTGCAGTCTGGGAAGCAGGGATTCTGAGCTCTGTGGCCTGTGGTAAATTGTCTGTTTTCTCTGGTGAATGGTCTTGATTAAAGTAGACCTCCCAGATCTGCCCTGGACAGATGGGATATCCTGGTAGCCTTGAAGTGAAGGAGGGGGGGCAAGAGGAAGCAGATTTAGGGCAAACAGCCATTTGTTTCATTTAACTCCATACCATCTCAATTCTACATTATTTCCCCTCTGTTCCCTAAAGTTTACTGGTTAAAAAAAAGCAAGAATTATTTGGTGAATGCAACAATGGGCATAGTATTCTTTGGGGTTCTACTTCTTATATGGAAGGAGTATAAGATATGATTTTTTTCCTTCAAAGAGCTTACAATCTATTAGCAAATACCACATCCCACCATCATTTGGGGCTAGATTTGGAGTCTGAATTCCTAGATTTCAATGCTCCTCTACCCACAGGCTGTGAGTCTAATTCACTACCTGGGTGGCTTTGGGCAAGTCACTCTGTCTATGAAAAAGAGATACATGAGAACACCTCTAATATCTCTGATAGTTTACATCAATGATCCTATAATCTATATGTAATAAGAAAACACAACCATAGCATTGGAAAGCTTTCTATAATATGCTTGGACAAATTTTCCACTTAAACCATCCTAACAAAGGAGATAACTTGCCTTTATAATGGCATTTTATCTAATGTGTATTTTTCCTGGAACCCTTTAAAGACATGAGGTAGGTTATACTTGACAAATCAAGAATGGTTTAAGTAATACCCAGCTTTGACCCACTACTCGTGTGACCTGGCCAAATCATTTCCCCTCTCAGGGTCTCAGAACGAATTTTGGGTTCCATTTTGGGGTTTCTTTATCTGTAAAATGAGGGGTTTGGACTAGAAGACCCTTAATGTTCCTTCCAGTTCTATGACATTATGAAGTAATAGAAAATAATATGAATAGAATCTAATTAAATCCTGGATGTAGCTTGTGTGTGTGTGAAAGATAGACAAGAAGGAGACAGGCAGATAGAGAAAGGATGGACTGAGGGGGCAGCAAGGATGGGAAAGAGAGGGGAAATTCACTTTAAGTGCTGAAGATAGAAATCCATAGAGGATGGAGGAAGGAGAAATCAGAGTGGCATGGGGCACAGAAGACCAGCTAGGCCTTGAAGAATGGGTAGACTGTGCGTGGGCAGAAGAGAAAGGTGAGTAGGCCTGGCCTGGAGTAGAGTGTGAACATAGATCAATACTAACCAAAGTGACCTTTTTTCTCTTGTAGTTTGCAGGTTTTAGGGCTGAAGGGACCTTAAAGGTCTTGGCCATTATTATTCTGGTTTTTGAAATGATTCCCAGGAAGCATAGGGCTGGTCCCAGAGGATTCCTTTTTCTCTTCATTTTCCTCATCCTTCAGCTGGCCTCTCACCCTCCCCACCCAGGGTCACAGCAGGATCTTTATGCACACCATTGTAGTGACTCTTTCCCAGCAGAGTTAGCAGTTACCATGGTGACAGTGCTTGCCTTCACAGGGAGAGGAGCTCTGCAGCTCACTGGAGGAATCTGCTCAATGGAGACACCCTGGTTTGGAATGGGCTGCTGCTACCCGGTAGCTCAGGGTTAAGGCTCTCTTTTCCTTCATATCTAATATGAAAGCAGGCTTAGCCTGTGCCCGGTGATTTAAACTGGAGGAGAGAGAGAACAATCAGGTTGGTGGGTGAGTTCCAGTCCTCCTTCATAGAAAGCATCAGACTCATGATACACACCCAAGATAATCCCCCCTGCCTCAGGAGCAGCAAACAGCAGCTTCTCAGCATTTCCAGGCATCCCTCTTGCTCTCCAGGTACTCTGGGAGTATGTCCTGGGAAGGACAAAGAGGTGACAGATGTTTCTGTTATGTAAAAAGTCCATCTGTCCTCTCCTCTTCCTCCACCACCATCATCCCTGTTCTTCCTGCCCACCATACCATCTTCCTTAGTGCCTTTGCCATTTATATAATAAACCAGTTGGCACAGATTACCACATAATGCCTGGCAACTGTCCCTTACAAGGCTTTCCAGCAAACTTTTCCAGCCATTTCTGAGTTTGAAAATTTAAGGACCTAGACAAAAGTATTAAAAAAACAACAACCATAAAGAAAGCCACCCTGACACGGTGAGCAGAGACCTCGGAGTCAACAACCAACGTCCTGTACTTAGCCCCCAAGTGGCCCTTTAAGACTCAGGGTTATGAATGAGATACCAATCTGCATTTGTAGAAGTACGGTCCACTCTGGGAGCTGCTGATGCTGATGAAATCATAGTTTTGCTTCCCCCCTCACCAAAAGACACGGACATTACAACAAATATTTATGAAGTACCTACTACGTCCAATGAAGGCACTGAGCTAGACTTTGAGGAACGATAACATCACAAGGATAGTAACATTAATTTTGTACTTAAATAAATTTAATAGAGCTAAGGGAGGGAGGGAAGCCATGCATACAAATATCTATGGTACAAGTGAGACTGAGAGGTGGATAGAGAGAAAGTCCAAGCAAAGTGCAGGAGGAAGAGAACTGTTTTAGTTACAGGCAAGAGAGAGGCCGTCATGAAGAAGACCACAGCTGATCTGAATCTTTCGGGAAGTGGGGGGGGGGGGGCTTCATAAGGAGATTTGAAAAAGATGGGGAGGTAAAGTCCAGACCTGTGGGATGGCATGAGAAAAGGCCAAGAGAGAACAGAATACGTTTCAGAATAGTCCCATTTGGTTAGAGCATGATGCCCGAGGTCAGTGGGGTAGGGAGAGAGACTCATTTGAAATAAGACTGGAAAGGTAGGTTGGAGCTAGAAGAAGGAGGCAGTGGGGGGAAGCATTTGCACAGCAATATTTTCCATTACACTGTACACAGTATAAATAATATATTTATAAATATTATCTCGTTTGATCCTCATAACAGTCCTATGAGGTAGGTGCTATTCCTTCCTCCATTTTAAAGTTAAGCAAATAGGCAGACAGAGGTTAAGTGACTTGTCCAGGGTCACATAGCTAGGAATTATTTAAGACTAGATTTGAACTCAGGTTTTCCTGAGTCCAGGTCCAGTGCTCTCTCTACTATACCACATAACTAACTTTGTTAACTCCAGTGAAGAATTACAGGGTAATTTAAAAACGTTTTTAAAGCTCATACAGTATTAGGTTGCTTTAAGAAAAGTATAGTGTCCTGGATTAGGGAGATGATAGCCCTGTGGTATTCTGCCCTGTTCAGGCCACATGTGGAGTATTGTGGTCACTTTGGGGAGTCCCACTTTAAGAAAGACATTTGCAAGATTGGAGACTATCCAGATAAGGGTAACCACAATGCTGAAGAGGCTCAACTTCATCCCATTTCATTATCAATTGAAAGATATGGTGATGGTTAGCTTGGTGAAAAGAAATGGTGGTGGCAGGGAGCAAGGTAGCTGTCTTCAGGCCCTTAAAGCTTATTCTGCACGACACCCAAAGGATAGATCTAGAAGCAATGGGTGGAAGTTGCAAAGAGGCAAGTTTGGCTTGATTTCAAGGGAAAAAATTTCTTAAAGTAGAACTATGTTGTTGTTCAGTCGTTTTTCAGTCATGTCCTACTCATCCTGATCCCATTCGGGGTTTTCTCAACAGAGATACTGGGGTGGTTTGCCATTCCTTCTCCAGCTCATTTTACAGATGAGGAAACTGAGGCAAACAGAGTTAAGTGACTTGTCCAGTGTCTCACAGCTAGTAGGTTTATGATTTGAACTCAGGTCTTCTTGACTCTAGGCTTGGTGCTCAATCTACTGAACCACAAATGTGAAATGGTCCTCATTGGAAGATACTGGATTTCATTTCCCTGGAGGTCTTCAAGTACAGAAGGGACACATTTAAGTATGAGTTGAACTAGGTTACCACAAAAGCCTTTTAACTCAGATTAGGCGAGTAAAAAAAATGTGAAAAATGTAGTCAAAAGGCATAGTTGGAAACCCTATACAAGCTAGAAAGGAGGTAGGATGGGGATGTAGTAAGAATGGGAGACAGTACCTGAGTGGTACACTGGTATTCCCAAATGGTGTCCAGCATCTTGGATAGAATCTCTGTGAAGGACTTGTGGGAGAATGGATAAAAGAATCACGTAGGATGAGGAGACTAGGAGGACTGATGATTTTTGTTAGCAGGGAAAGTACCACTGCCCAAGAATTCATACATAGGTCCAACACAACAAAGCTATCGACAGCCAGCTGGTCCTTGGCAAAATCATAAAGGCCACGAAGCTTCTCTTTGTGTCTCCTTGAAGGCTGGCACCTCAATTCCCAAGACTTATACACTATTCCAGACTAGCTAGGGAGTTCTATAAGGTCAGGTTTCACCCAGACCTGACTTCTCTGTGAAATAAGGAGGTGGGATCACAGAATGGAGTTCTAGAAGAAATCTTAGAGATCATCTTGTCCAACCTCCTCTCTTCCATTTTACAAAGAAGGAAAGAGAAGCCCAGAAAAGTCATGTGACTTACACAAAGTCACACAGGAAACAAATACCACAGCTGGGGATCCAACCTAGGTTTTCTGAGTCCAATTCCTGTGATCTTTGATCTGTAAGATTTCAAAACTAATTGCTGACATTTGCACAGTGCTTTAAGATCTACAGAATACTATTATACACATTATCTCATTTGAGCTTTACAGTTTTGGTTTATGATTCCCAGTTTATAGAGAGGGAAACCCTGGCTCAGAGAATTAACTCACCCAAGGTCACACAACTATTAAGCAGAGAAGGCTGGGTTCCAATTCAGGCTTCACCACACTTCAAATGTAGCCCTATTTTCACTGTAACGCAATAATATCCCTGAAATACCTTAATTAGAGTCTTACTAGCCTCTCCCTAGCAGGGTCTTACTATTTAAAATAATGTGATAATTGTTTAAAAGTTAAGATGTTAACTCCTATAGGTAACATATTTGATTATTTCCTGGTGCTTTCTGGAGACACAATACCTTAATCCAAAGGACTGAGTCTCATGGTGGGGATTTCAGGCACTGAGTAGGATAGGGGAAAACATGTGGGGGACTGGGATCATTTTGACACTTCCTAGGTCAGTTTTTGAGAGAGGCAAGGCAACAAGTACTTATTCTGTGCCAGGCACCTTGCTAAACACTTGGGATACCAATACTATGTGAGCAAAAAGATATCCCTTGCCCTCAAGGAGTTTACATTCTAATACTGGAAAGGAATCCACAAAAAGGGAGCTGAAAAGTAAGAGGGTGTAGAGAGAAGATACCAGCGTAGGAATATACAGAGCGTTGGAGTCCATAGAAAGTCAGAATCAGAGCCAGAAATAGAATAAAGGTTGGCCAGCCTGCACCCCTACCCAAAATGGCGGCCTCTAGGAAGAACTTACCAATGGGAGGAGGGGGTTGGGATTGGGGAGTCCTTGTAGGGAGATAAGGCTGCAAGGGCAGAGAGATTCTCCAGTGCTGAGGAAAGGTCCAGGGTGAGAGGCAGCTGAGGCCGTGGCAAAGTCCAGAACATCAGAAGCAGGGCCAGAAGGGCAATGGTGAGAATGGAACATAAGGCAGAAAAGTGTGCCCCCTAGTGGGGGGATCTGGGTCATCTTTATTCATATGTACCTATGCAGGTAAATTTATCTTCCACAAAGATATATAGGAAGGTAATTTACAAGTACAACAGCTAGGGCAGGATCAGCAAAGAATAGAATTCTACTTCTGTAAGTAGTCTGAAACATCTTTAGGCTTCACTGTTACTTTTGTACATGTGGGGAGACTGAAATGAAATGTTATTTTGTTGCTTGTGATACTGCTCCAAATGAGAGTCTTGGACTAGCTGACTTCTCAAGCCTCTTCCAGGGCCAACATTGTATTCTCTTCTACACGCTTTCATCTATTACACAGCCCTAAATCACAAACCTGCCACATGAAGGAAGGGGCATTTTATGTCTACTTTCCCTCCTTCTTCCCTCCCCCCCAAGAAAAACAGGATACTTTTCACTAGTCAGTAAAAATAATGATAATGGAGGTAGCGAAGTGGTGCAGTGGATAGGACACCAACCCTGACATCAGGAGGACCTGGGTTTAAATGAGACCTCAGACACTTACTAGCTGGGTGACCCTAGACAAGTCACTTAACCCCTGATTGCCTCCAAAAAAATTGATAATTATTATTGACATTAATTGACATCTTTAAAATTTACATAATACATCATATACAGAGAACAGCGCTAAGACTTTTGGAACATTGTGTTTCATCCAAGTCTTAGCACAACCTTGTGAAATAAGTGCTCTAGGTACTATTATACCCATTTTACACAGGAGCAAGCTAAGGCTAAGGAAGTAAATTACTTCCTCTGGTCACATAGCTACTAAGAGTCAGAGGTGGGAACATTCCAATCTCCTGATTCCAAATCAAATGTTGCTGCAACAAATCCTGATTTTAACCATCTCAAGGAAGCCAACTGGCCACAATCTTTGCTGTTTGTCCTTTGTTTTAGATTAGGACTGTGACATTCAGGAATTAGATTTAAGTGAGGCAGAATTGTGCAAAGCCATAAGCCTCACTCTCTATCCCAAAGGCATCTCAAAGTCCATTTGCAAGACAAGAGTCAGGGTGACTGGGGATGGTGTGGGACACAGTGGAGGACCTTGCCATCTTCAGTGTCTGAACAACCTCTAAGTGGTCCGTAGCCCCTACTTCAATGGCCTTCATCACCATTGGAACAAATTGTTCTCATGTGCCTCTTCCACCAGGGAAGTCTTTGTGTGCTTGGGGTAGACACCCCCCAGCTCACCCAAGGGTTTGAGGTTCATTGGTTACCTTTAACCTGATTCAGCCCATGTGCCAAGGCAGCTTTACTGGATTGTGGCCACTGTGCACACTGTAGCTCCTTGGAGCCGCAGGTGAGAGCTGACACTGTCTGAAAGGCAGACACCAAAGTAGATGTGCAATCCTGAAAAGGGCTGGACAGCCCTCACCACAGAGGGCCCAGTCCTCCTGAACACCACACACACCTGGCCTCAGTCTTAGGCTACATTAAGAGAGGAATAGTATTCAAGACTAGAGAAGTATTTAGTCTGGTGACAGTCTGCCCTGGTCAGACCACCATATTGTGAGTATTGTTTCAGTTCTGGGTGTTGGGTTTTAGGAAGGATATTGACAAGTTGGGTAGTGTCCATAGGAAGAGGAACAAGATGGTGGAAGGCTTTATGAGCATACCTTATGAGTATTAATGAAGCACCTGTGAATGTACAACCTGGAAAAGAGAAGACGGAGGAAGGAGATAGTAATTATTTTCAAGTATTAGGAAGCTATGTGCCATAGTGGATAGAGTGCCAGGTCCCAGAGTCAGGAAGACTCATCTTTATGAGTTCAAATCTGGCCTTAGACATCTACTAGTTGTATGAACCTGGGCAAGTCACTTAATCCTGTTTGCCTCAGTTTCCTCATTTGTAAAATGAACTAGAGAAGGAAATGGCAAATCACTCCTGTATCTTTGCTAAGAAAACCCCCAAAGGGGTCACAAAAAGTTAGACATGACTGAAAAATGACTAGCCAACAAATTTGAGATGAGACTTGTTTTGCTTGGCCCCTCAAAGCAGAATTAGAAGCAATAAATTTGTTAAGAGGTACATTTAGGTTTGAGAAAAGGAAAAACTTCCTAATAATTAGAGCCCTCTAAAAATGGAATGGTTGTTTGTGTATCATTGTTTGTTGTTTGTCTTTCATTGTTGCTTTTTGTTGTTTTTTGTCTTTCATTCTCCATGAGGACCATGACTTCAGGAAGGTGATGTCATGACTTGCAAGTGAATTGAATTTCAGTGAAGCAGGCCTGTGCAAGGTCACCAGCCTTACTTTCTTCTCTGGAGCCATCTGGGTCCAGTGGTAAGATAGAGATCAAGATCACTCTTAGGAGATAGTGGATTCTCTCTCTATGGAGGTCTTTAAGCAAACTATGTTACATACAAAAGGGAATTCTTGTTTAGGTATAGACTAGACTAGACGGCTTCTGTGGTCCCTTAAAACTACATTATGTGATTCTGTGGCTTACAAATGGCCCTAAGGCTTATGGGTACTTCTTCCTCCCACTGGCTTACAGTAAATATCATTTAAAATAATAACCTTTTCTTGGGATCAAGAATTGTCAGTAAATCATGGTAGGAAACTAGAGTCCACCTGAAGAAGTTGGTGGGCAAGACACAGGGAAGAAAGGAAAAATAGGAGGAAGCTGGTAGACTGGTCTCCACAGGTACCATCTTGGCCTGGAAATGGAGATAGCTTGGAAGATTATAATAGCAGGCATAAGCCTGCGGCACATTCAATGTGCAACCCAAAGGAGTTGGCACAAAAGATAAGAAGGCTTCCTGTTCTTTCCCTGGCATGTAAGTTGGTGTGCAAGTTCACCCTCTGGGCAATCTATTATGCCATTGTCACTATAGTAGCTAGGGGGTATAGTGAATAGAGCATGGGACTTGGAGTCAGGAAGATCTGAGTCTGAATCCTTCCTCAGATACTAAACTGCATGGCTCTGGGAAAATCACTCCCTCCAGTCTCTGATTCTTCACATGCAAAATGGGGATAGTTTTTGTGAGTCTCAAATGAGATAATAAGCTTAAATTATCATGGGAACTTTGAAGTGCTTATATAAGTGGTAGCTAATAGATACTTATTTGAGGGGACCTGGTTCTATCACTTCTTAGGTTTTTCTTGTTTACTGGAAAGTGATGCCTCCTCTCTCTTCTTTCTCTTTGTAATTCATTTCATTTTTGAACACCTCTAATTGTTAGTGCTGTGCAATTGCTTAAAAAAACAACCACCCCTACAATACATTAAAACATGTTTACAAGCTGATAACTAAAATAGATTTTGCTCAATGAAGAAAGGAAAAGTAATCAGCTGGTTTCAGTGTTAGCTGTGGCCATTATCATATCACACTCGGTAAGATTTCTCCCACCAGGAAGAAATGCAGCATAAAAAGCTGGCTTTTCTAGTTAGGTTCCTAGATAACATGCTGGTTCCTTACATACTTATCTCCTTTACCTTTAAATGCCTTCTGAGAACAAAAGAATAAGTTGGTTTCTCTTCAGGCTACCTAAGAAAGGAAGCAGGGAATGGGAATGGGAACTGGATAAACAATTTTGGCCAGGAATTGACCAGTCTCTATGACTTAGGAAGTGACCTCCTTTCTTTGATTCTTCATTTCTACATCTGTAAAATGTAAAATGTGATCTCTTTCCAGGTTGTTTCCAGTTCTGTCATTCTAGGATTCTAAGAAGTATGAGCCTATAGGCCATGGAACCTGTCTTCTCTAGTAATCTACTTCATCGGGGCCCTGGAAAGAAATTTTTAAAAGCATCTGCTTTTGCCAAACTTGCTTTTACTCCCACTTCCAGAAATTGATCCATATATTTGTTTCATGCTCTATCATTTAACAAAACCGAGGAATGAATGGTGCATTTTGATAACTGTTAGGAAAATCAGCAGGATGGCACTGACGGGCAGTCTACTACCTGGCCTACCTCCAGCTTCTAATTTTTCCCTGCTAGTGCCAGCTCCAACTCTCCTCCCAAGCTACCAGAGCTAATTTGCTTTAGGAGGCAGCATGGTATGGTGGGATAAGCCCTGGATTTGGAATCAAGTTCAAATCCTAGGTAACTCTGCTTTGTACTCTCTGGGTAACCAAGTCATTTTATTTCTAGGTCTCAATTTCATAATTTATAAAATGATTGGATGTTCTGAAAAACAATTTGGAACTATGCCCAAAGGGCTATACAACTCTGCATACCTTTGATCTAGCAATACCAATACTAGGTCTGTATCCCAAAGAGATCAAAGAAAAAGAAATAGGACTTCTACGTAACATATATATATATATATATATATAAAATATATATATCTATATATTTATATTTATATATATTTATAGCAACTCTTTTTGTGGTAGCAAAGAAGTAGAAATTGAGGCACTAACCATTAATTAGGCAATGGCTGAACAAGTAGTTGTGGTATATGATCATGATGAAATACTACTCTGATAAAGAAATGATGAGGAGAGGTGTTGAGAAAAACCTGGGAAGACTTACATGAACTGATGCAAAGTAAAGTGAACAGAGCCAGAACACTGTACACTTTAACAACAATATTGT
>CM053601.1:85915054-85929251 GCA_028646575.1 Pseudocheirus occidentalis
TTGCCTGCATGCCTACTAAAGGTATGTGGTCAGCCCAATTGTTTCGAGAAGAGTGTCAATATGGCAGTGGGCCTGTTCCTTGGCTATAGACAAACTTTGGCCAGATATTTTGCAAACTTATGCCGCTACTCTCAAAGAGAGCTCTGTCAACGAAAAGTGTGATGAATGCAAACAGGCTTGGGGAGCACAGGGTTATCCTTGCATGTAAAACCTCGTCTAGATTGTTATTCTAGCTACTCATTAGACCTGATTCACAACACCCAACATTATTAGCTTGGTTGCAATGAAATCACGAGGCTATAAATTACACGTGAAGTCAAAGGTCAGGTACAAAGTTTGATTTACTGTAACTGAATTAACTAGAAAATGTATAGCTTTCAAGGCTAACCCCAAGTAAACCATAAAACTATCAAATGTAGCTCTAAAACAGAAATCAAGTGTATTGTGGTGTATGTATAGGCTCAACATATCTCCTGACTACTCTATTAAATTCTCTGAAAGAGAAGCAGAACTTAACTGCCAATTTCACATGAGGAAGAGCATTAGTAGTAGATGGAATGCATATTTTTGGTAGGTCCGACTAGCTACTAGCCCTAAATTGCTGGACTTTTCCTGCAAAATTAGTCCCTTTAATCAAATTTCCTAACATATAACATACTTTGTAGGCCTCTATTTTTAAGTGGTTAAATTTCTTCCATTTTTCTTTAAGGCCTTCAACCTTGGGTTTCAGTTACTGATTCTGGCATCTCCTTGCAATGTTGTGGGGGTATGGAAGTGTCCAATCAGTCGATGAAGGTTTTTAAGATTTAAGTTGTTAAAGAGAAACAGCAATAACAAAACATGCTTTACAGTAAAAAAAAAAAATTCTTTATAATGAGAATTTGTAACAGGGAAATATATCTAGCCTAGGTTTCTGAGATCCACGTGTAGCAAAGGGTTGCCCTATTAATTAAGTCCTAAATTGTGAAATCTTGAGAGCCTGAGTACGTATTATAAGAGAAGCTGGTAGCTGTCACCTGAGGAGAGACACTGGTCCCCTAAATGTTACTAGATCAAGACATTCCATCTCTCAGCTGTGGGCATTTTCTCTGGCTGTTTCCCCTTCCTGGAATGTTCTCCCTCATCACCTCCACCTCTTGCTTCCCTGACTTCCTTCAATTCCAAGCTGAAATTCCACTTTCTATAGGAAGCATTTTCCCTCTAGGAATAAATAAAAGAAATTTCCAATTAATCCTGTATATAGCTTGTTTGGACATTGTTGCTGACACGTTTTCTCCCCTGTTAGACTGTAAGCTCCTTCAGGACAGAGACCGTCTTTTCCCTTTCTTTGCAGCCTCAGTATCTGGCACATAACTGGTACTTCACAAATGTTTACTAACAGAGTGCTAAGTACAAAATCTCCCAAGTTACATCTGAGTGAGGGTAATGAGCTGGATAAGAGAGGTTCCCAGAGTTTGCCTGGGCTCTTTGAGTCAGGAGGGGTCTTTTGACAGGGGTTATAGACAGAATTAATTTAGAGGAAAACATAACATAATGAGATAAGTAAGTGGAGAGTGAAAATCAGAACCAAATAATCACACAAATACACAGGGAGACCAGCTAGCACTTTCCTATGTGAAGCTAACCAACTAGCTTGTTAAAGAACTGATTTAGGTGGAAAAAAATTACCTAGGAAAACAATTTTATAGACTTTCATCTTGCTATTATTCTTGGAAGAAATTAAACTAACAGTATATACCCTAAAACAAAATAAAGCTCAAATGGATGAATGACTTTAATGTAAAAAGTCATATCTTAAAAAAAAAAGACAAGACGAGAATGTTTAGATCTATGGTTTGGGGGAGAGTCAATAACTAAAGAGACAAAGGAGATAAAAAAAAGACAATGGACAATTGTGATTACATGGAGTAAAAAAAATTGCCACTAAGTTTTAGGAAAAATTTTTATAAAACTATTTCCAATAGTGGTCTGATATAAGGATTTGATATAAATGCATTAGAAAAAGAGTTCCCTAAGAGAGAAATGCTCAAAGGATATGAACAGTTTTCAGAAGATGAAATCCAAACAACCAAGAGCTATATGAAAGAATTAGATTTAAAAGAAATTAAATAACCATAACTACGTAACTAAACGACCCCAACAGTAACTATGTGAAGTATTTAGAGAGATACAAATGAAAACAACTCTTGGGTTTCACTTCATACCCATTAAATTGGAAAAGATGACAAAAACAAATAGTCAGTGTTGGTGGGGCTATGAAAAGACGGATACTAATTCATTATTGGTAGAGCTGTGAATTGGGCCAAACTTTCTAGAATACAAGAAAGTGAGTCCCATTTCTGACACTTCTAATGTATGTGACTATTAGCAAATAAGCTTTCTAAACCTCAGTTGTTTTGTCTGTCAGATGGGGAACACTGTACTATCTGTTTTGTAGGGTTGACCCGTATGTGGAAAACCCATTTATAATCCTTAAAGCAGTTAAAAAAAAAAGAGAAGTTAATCATAATGAGCCTAAAAGCAAACATGGTACAAATATACTTCACTGCATTGTGAAGGAAGAGTAGCCCCTAGGCAGATGGGGTTTAGAATCGCTTAATTCAACAGTCTCCTTCTTATTACAGAAGCTGTTTTGACTATTCAGATGTTAATTCTCAAAAATTATTCCCAATTCTTGATATTTTGAGAGGATTTTAAGAAGGAATTATGAGATTAATTTTCAGTGGACAAATATGTACAACTCTTATTAAGAATTCGAGTTCAACCAGTTTACCTACTAAAGGAAAAATCCCTTCTGGGAAATCATGACTGTTTTGTTTTAATGGACTTTCGTTAATATGCTACAAATCACATACCCAGTATGAAGGAACTAGAGAGAAGCAGAGCTGATAGCTAGGCCACTCCATAGTGAGCCAGCAAGTGAAAAGCAGAACTAAAAATCACAGAAGAATCATACAGGAGTATTGATTTAGAGCTATGAAGGACTTAACAGGTAACTGAGTCCAGTTCTCTCATTTTATAAAACTGAGAAGAGGCAGCATTAGAGAAGTGGGACTTCAGAAGGCTTTCTCTGGGGAGACCCAGACGGATTAAACAACTTTCCCAAGGTTATACAGGGACAAATAACAGTCAAGACGAGTCCAACCAAAATCCTCTGACTCCAAATTCAATACTTTTTCCATACTACTGCACTGTCTTCCACCTTCATTCCTACCATCTTCCTCCTCCAATGGCTGGATCTTGTAATCTATGTTGTTTTAGTAATGGCTTTACCACTGAGAATGTATGTGCATGTATCATTGTATATTGATTATAACCAGATTAACCAAAATTTTATCAGATCACCCCTACTAATATTGCTATGAAATAATGTGGTTAATGCATAACAACCAAGCCCCACCACAAAGGAGACAAACCATTTTGTAAGAGTTGCAGATCTGGGGCAGCTGGGTGGTGAAGGGAATAGAGCACTGGCCCTGGAGTCAGGAGGACCTGAGTTCAAATCCAGCCTCAGACACGAAGCACTACCTGTGTGACCTTGGGCACCTCACTTACCCCCAATTGCCTTGTCTCCCCCCCTCCAAAAAAAATGAAGGCAAAAAAAAAGAGTTGCAGATCTGGAAAGATTCAAATCTTCTCTGGCCTAAGACTAGTGGAAGTCAGTGAGTTATAGAGAAAATAATCATGAAATCTAGTATTTATATAGGGGTGTGCTGTGCCCAGCTCAAACCAGCTCATTTACAATGCAAGTCTCTACAACTTAGAAATTGGCAAATGCTACAAATCAGGGCTCGATTTATTGTTTTGTTGATTATCTAAACTGAAGAAAGGTAATGGAGAAAATATTAATAATGCAGATTAAATTTAAAAGTGCATATGTGCGTAATTCTTTTTTTTGAGAGCTGGTTATTTGCAATATACCTCTGTTTTTATAATCCTTTATATATATCATTCTCACTGGATGTTCATAGCAATCCTGTGAGACAGGTATTATGTGCATTATCATCAGTGTTTTACAGATGATGAAACTGAGACTCAGAGGTTAACTGATTTATGGAAATGAGGTTTGAGTCCATGTTATGGGTCATAAATTTAGATCTAGCAGGGACCTTGGAGCCCACATCCCCATTTTCCAAAGGAAGCCCCAAAGTCCATGCTGCTGGTCACTGGTTTCTGACTCTTGGAAAGGCACTGCTTTGTGCATAGTCTCAGCACGACGTTAGGGGATTCTCTTGACCAGCCCTCCCTCTACCTGGCCCACACGTGTGGGAGGGGAGGACAGCTCCTCTCATTTACCAGTGAGAAGCTCTCTAGGGCACCGTAGGAAGGAAGAATGCTGAGAAGGGAATCAGTATAACCATTAGAAAAATTATCATCTGTAGTCCCAGGTCTCTATAAAAACCCACTTTAAGTCCTTATCATCTGGGTTTTGATCACTCACGAATGTGTCCCCCTCATATAACCGTTCTGAGACAATCACCTGCCCCCTCCCGTATAGGTTATTATCTTCTGTCATCACATTTCCATAGCTGTAATTAACTCTATTAGATGGAGGGATGCTCAGCCTTTAGTTGTATTTGGTTGATTTGGACGTTTGATCTTAGAAGGGGTAACAGCAGTGAAAGGGTAATTGCTTCTTGGTGAAGAAAGGGAAGAGCTGTCAGAACAGACATAGATTTGCCTGAAGCTAGGGAGCAGGAGCAGAGGGAACACTAGCTTTGTGAGGATTATTTGTTGTGGCCAGATGAAAGAACCATTGATTTTCTGGGCCGAAGCACATGGTATATCTATAGTACATAGAAATAGATTTGTTAGGGGAAACCATTCTGTTTAATATGATTTATCACAGTATCACTTTAGCTAAGGTAGGTGCTGTTATAATAACATTTTACAGTAGAGGAAACTGGGGTGATTTGTCCAGGGTCACACAGCTGGTAAGTGTCAGGCTGGATTTGAATTCAGGTCTTCCTAACTCCTAGGGCAGCTAGGTGGCACAGTAGATAGAGTGTCAGGCCTGGAGTCAGGAAGACTCATCTTCGTGAACTCAAATCTGGCCTCAGACACTTAGTCGATATGTGACCCTGGGTAAGTCACTTAACCCTCTTTGCCTCAGTTTCCTCATCTGTAAAATGAGCTGGAGATGGAAATGGCAAACCACTCCAGTATCTTTGCCAGGAAAACCCCAAATGTACTCACAAAACATCAGATGCAACTGAAAACGACCAAACCTAACTCCAGACCCAGTGCTCTACTGTACCACCTAGATGCTTATGGAAGAGGCTTTAGATACCATTCAGTCCAATCATTTTATAGATGAGGAAAGTGAATCTCATAGTGTCAGCTCCTGAGAATGCCATGGAGTCAGGAAGCAAAGGAGGAAAGGCAGTTGCGATCTGGGGCTATCTAATCAATCAGTCAACGAATCACTGAGCAGTTCTGCCCCTGAGGAGTTTACATTTTCACAAAGGGGCAACAAGCACTTATTTACGGGCATCAGGAAGTAGTGCTGAGACTGGAGTGAGCAAAAGAACAGAGAGAGACTAGCCTGGGAGTGGAGAAGGTAGGAGCAGTGAGTGGACAGTATTCAGGCTGTAAGTGCATTTGGTTTGATTTAAGAGGTTTGAGTGAAGGAGAACCATGAGACCTTGAGCTTGGAAAGACTGAGGAGGAAGCATATTCAGTGACTGTGGAAGGGAGAAAGTGATTAGTCAGTCTCCAATGCTAGAAAAAGTAAAGAGGTGGGTGAATCCCAGCTGGGCTTTGAGCACTGATCTGAAAAAGAATGTTTGGGAGGGTGGGGTGGGGGTAAGGGTAGGATGGTGACCAGGGTTTCTAAGCTCTTCCTACTTCCCTATGGGAAGATAGGGGTGTGTGTGTGTGTGTGTGTGTGTGTGTGTGTGTGTGTGTGTGTGTGTGTGTGTGTGTGTGTGTGAGAGAGAGACAGACAGAGACAAAAGCAGAGAAGGGAGAGGGTATGGTAGCAGGGGTGGGGGGAAGGTCCCGGGCACCTAGGATCAGAAAAATCTCATTCTTGGATAATCTCTCATCTTTGGTTCACTGTTTGTAGCTTAATCCTCATTTTTCAATATGCAATCCTGAATTAAATCCAAGCTGTTCAGCACCAAGGGATAATTCTGCCTCTGTTTTATACAAACAGGTGTTTTCATGGCTGAACAGGATCTGTTTTTAGCCCCTGAATGAAAGTAAGGTTCGCTAACTATTCCTTTCATCTTTTGCCCTGGATCACTGCCCCCAAATAAGAGGCCTTATGCTTTACCTGGGGCCTTTCAAGGCACCTTGTTTCACTCAGGTTCACTGTTAGACTATGCAGGAGGCAGGGAAGCATCTCTATCAAATCAGTCAGCTTTCAAGTACTTACTATATACAAAGGACTGTTTTAGGGACTGACTATACAGACAGAAGTGAACAGTCAATCCTCAAGAGGCTTATGTTCGAATAGAAAAGACAGTGCATACATGATATGTAATCAAAATGAATACAAGGCAGTTTGGAAAGGGAAGGTGCAAACACTTGGGGGTGGGGGCAAGGAAAGTAGCACTTGGCTTGAGTTCTAGCAGAAGCCTAAATGGAGAGACCCTTCCTTCTATTCTGAAGGCACAATGGGTAAATGCTTCCTCAGACTGAAGCAAATGCCACTTTGCCCAGGAGGAGACAATAGGGAGAAGAACATTTATTTCCAAAGAAGAGCTGGATTCCCTGGTGAAGTACTGGCAGCTGGCTTTACAGTGTCATATGATTGCTCTTGATTTGGTTATCTCTACTAAACGTAGAAGGCAGTGAAGAGGGAGATAGAAACTACTATTCCTAAAAGGACTTGGATATACAAAATGAAGATTAGGGTACTATCTAAACATCTGAACTACAGGTAGAATTTGCCCACAGCACTGGCATGGTTACCATCTTCATGGAAACCCTAGCCTGTTTACATTTTCATTGCTTAATTGATGTCTTTCAGTATCACAACTTTATGCTAGACACACACACACACACACACACACGTATACAATTTTTTCTAGGATCCCATGCAATAAGAGGTCCTATATAAGCATTCAAGATTCCAAGATGCCAAATGCAGATGAGGTATAGAACAGCCTTTATTTTACCCTACTGAAAATACAAATGACATAAAAGGCTCATAGGAGCCCAGGAACAGATGCAGAAAGTAATAAAATAGCTGATTGGCCCTATTCCTCCGATTCCAAAACTTTTAACCTGAGAACTCTTAGACTTGGGGTTACTCATGAGACAACTCCCAAAGTGGGTATTGCTCAAGAAATCTCCTTTCCCTTGCTAGAAAGCTAGGTTCTGGCCTGATGCTGCCTAAGAAACTCAAAATCCCTTTACACAAAGGCATGGGCTTAAACCCCAAGAACAGTATTCTTGCTTCTCTTCTCAGTCAGGCCCACGTCACTGGCCAGAAATCACTATAAACTTCCTAGCTGATATTTATAGTGCAATGTAAGGTTAAAGAAAAATAGCTTGCATACATTATCTCATTTGATTCTCACAGTAAATCAACGAGGTGACTGCTATAGGCACGACTGTCCCCCTTTTACAGAAGAGAAAGCATGAAACGACTTCCCGTATTTCCACAACTAATCAGTGTCAGAGAAGGAACTAAAACTCAGATCTCTCCTGACTGCAAGGACAGCAGTGCAGCCATTACATACCAGTGGCTAGAACCAGCAGACTTCATAAAGTACACAGAAATATCTGTTTTGCTAGACTGATGAAGAGACAATGGTTATGATTAAACACCGACCTGCAAAACATTTTGCAAATTTTGAAGATATAAAACTCATTATTATTAGTAGCAGTTATTAGTTAAATAGGATTAAAGGAGCAAATAAATTTAATATTTCCATTTAAACTCTAATAAAGGTCTTATCCCAGTTGGCAGAAAGATCTGCAGGGACCAAAAGACGGATGTGAAGTGCCAAATAAATATGAATGATATCATACTAGATTAAAGGAAATGTCTTCTAAATATCAAGTATTATAAAACTGGAGGAAAATTTGCCACCCAGATAGAGTTAAAACAACAGCCACTCCCTAGACCTTCACCTCCCTCCAGCAGTTCCCTGTGGTGTGGCTCTTGGTCCCAAAACCTGCCTGCTGGAGCTGAGTCATTTTGGTGCAGCAAGGAAGCCATCTTGTCTTCCCGGGCTCAATTCAAGCACCCCCCCCCCCCAATGTCCTATGTTTCTAAACATGCAGCCACAGTGGGGACTGTATGTGTGACTCAAGGACAAAGTCCAATCCTCAAGGCCAGAGCTTTTACATAAACAAGTTCAGTCCGGACAAAAGAGAGTATGTTAGAGAAAAACAGAAATGTATTTAAAGTCCTAGAGAAAGGATATCTCTTTCTGAGGATTGAAACTCAAAGGCAGGATATGTAGCTTCTAATAGTCATTCTTATCATTTGAGACCTGGGTATCCGAAAGACAGAAGATGGGGAAATGAAAACTAATGTCCTCCCATGGAATTTTAAGTGAGCTTTCAGAAAAGACAGAGGGCCTGAGTCGTCAAGTTCTCATCCTCTAGAGGGAATTTACTATCACTTTGAATTTGCCTTTTTCCCCTCCTCAATTTCCCCTGTGCCTCCTCCTCTACTAAGGAGGGGCTTGGCAGTGCTGTCAACCCTGGGACAGAGTTTGTCTGTGGACGATAAATAAGCTTTACTACTTTGCTCATGGAGCGCAAGAGCAATCGTGAAATTTACAAATTAAATATAACTTGCAGATGTCTTCTAGAGACTTTTTCAGACACGTCATTTTTTGAATGAATGAACGAATGAATGGAAAGCCATTTAGTAAGTAATTTACTTTGTGCCAGGTACCGTACTAAGTACTGGGATACAAAGACAAAATATAAGAAATCTCTGACCTCAAGGAGCTTAGATTCTAATAGGGGAAGGAAGCATGTATAGAAAGTGGTGGCCAAGGAGGGATGTTTTAGGAAGTCACAGGAGATGGATCATAATACAATTAATCGACATTTCTAGGATGGAAGTGTTAATTTATAATATTCCCAGAGAAAGAATTGGAAAGGAGAGAGGTACGGAAGGAATAACATAGAAAGGGCGTAGCATTTGGATGTGTGAAAATACATTATCAGAAAAGCTTTAGGAGAATTATATGAATGGATGAGGAGTAAAGTGAGCCTTGAAAGCAGTTTATTAGGGAGCAGCATCATAAAGACAAACACCTTTAGCAAAAGTCTCACCAATTTAATATCCAATATCCAATATTTGAAAGACCAATGATGAAGGATGCTACCTATTTTCCTGATACAGGTGGTAGCATTAGGACACTGAATAAGACACATTTTCACATGACCAACTTGAGAATTTGTTTCAGTTGTTTATACCTATATCTACAAGAATTTTTCCTTTTTCTTCTCTTCCATGGGAGGGGACAGAAAATATATGCTTGTTAATTATATTCTAATCTAAGCTGATATTAACTTGTACAGTGACTATACATGAAATAAACTTGATTTACACTTTGAAAAATACAAAAGCATTTACATTTTGTGTAAGCCAGGAGTTGGGGAGGTAAGAAAAGAGGGAGTTCATTCACTGCTATTTCAATAAGACTGCAGATTTGGATGGTCTGGGAGGCCTAGAATATAGTTACCTCCAGGGTTAGGTTTGCACCTTAAAAGAGTCCAGAACAATTCTCTTTAGACCACAGTACTATTCAGAATTGATAAAAGAGTTAGCCATTATGGCTTTCTCCTCCTATCTTAGAAAAGTGAAGATTATCTCAAAAGAATCAGACAAATTCCAAGTAATCTAGTATAGTCTGTGCTAATGTTAATTAAAATTAAATTAATTATTAAAAATTAAATTAATTAAACCAAAAGACAATTCAGGAAAAATATATAAAATATCTTTGCAACATAATTAGCCTTGTTCATTCTTGGCCTATATAAAATCCCAGTCGTCTTCATCATGAAAATGACATGCCTGGGATACAGTAGGTGCTTAATAAATAAATGCTGATAAATGAAAGCTTCTAAAGTCCTTTACTTTCTTGTTATCTCATTTCTACCTCACGCTAATAATTTGAAAAGAGTACCACAGCTATCATTTTACTCATTTTACCTATGAGGAAACTGGCACAGAGAGGTTATATAATTTACCCATGGACACATAAGTACTCAAGTGTCAGAAAAAGGCTTTGAACCCAGATCTTTCCTGAATTTCCAGCACTTTTACCATTATACCACACCGTCTTTGGATCCCAGGAACAGGCTGAGGCAAAAACAATTAGTTTCCTCAATGGGATTTTGTAGGTCTATTGGGATTTCCTTGATTGATTATCCTTTCATTCAATCTGAGTTTGGCATTTGATAGAAAAAATGGCTTGCTTGCCTTTTGTGGTCAACCAGACAGGCAAGTGAGTGCAGCATGCTAATGGTGGGAGCTAGAAGGGCAGAGGAATCAGGAGGGAGGCTCCATATTTCCTTCCCATTGTGGCAAGGAAATATTTGTTGGCAGCATTCCCTCAAGAAATGAAAGAGGAAGTGAAAAGAAGATCAGGAAATATCAATAAAAAAGAACACTTTCTATTATCCAAAGAGACTTTTATAGTCAGAGGTAATAGTGTATTTGGATTATATTACCTATGTTACAAAACATAGTTTATCAAAGTTGGGAAAAACAGAAGACAGTTCAGGAAAAATACATTAAAATATCCTTGCAATATATAATTAGCCTTGTTCATTCTTGCCCATCTAAAATCTCACAGTCATTTTTCATCATGAAAACTTAGCATTTGTGAATACAAACCCAATTCAGTCAAAGGTCTATTCACTCTTGAAGGAAAGGAGAATTTAAGGCAGATTTTCTATGTGCTTTATAAATTATTCATCCAACACATGCTCTTTGGTTTGGGAAGAAGACCCCCAAGAGCTGCAAAGGCTTCAGAATCATTCTGACCCTTTCCTTCTTTTGACTAAGGTCTGGTTTTGCTCTAAGTGGAACCCAATGTAAATCATAATGAGAAAGGAGTCTTGATAGTTCTAGTAGATTCTGAATAAAGCAAAAGATGTGTTTTCACTCTCTGAAGTAAATGACAAGAAACAAAGTGTTTCAAAGAACCAGGGAATTCAAGCCAGGCTGTTTGTGAGCACTTATTAAAACACAGTTACACAAAGGAGAGGGAGATAGACCCTTAGCCCATTATCTCTCTATTATTTAAAAATTAAACACATACAGAAACAAGTGTAGATTTCTTCTAATGGGGGAAAATATGATGCTTAGATGTGTGTGGTGAAGAAGAGTGGGAGGGATAACTGTATAAGCACTGTCGACCACAAAGGTGATGAAACGCCAGTCTGCCTGGGGTCTCTGGAAATACAGGCTTTCTTCTGTTTATTTTTTTAATTTGGAAAAAATCAGAAAGCAGAAATGAGCCTCTAGTTCCTTGTCTGAGAGTGGGGATTCCTTGAGGAGAGAGTGGAAAGGACAAGGCTGACTGCCTTAGGGAAGGATGGGATGGCTACAGGTAGAATTGATTTGGAGGTTAGAGAAGGCTCCAGAGGCTGCTAGGCCTCATCCTTAAAGGAGTCAGTCTCCTTTCCCAGACTCTTCTCTTCCCTCCACTCAAACCAGACCAAGGCTTTTCATTGTTTTTGCAAACAGCCTTTTTACACTTCTGTGTTTACCTTCAAAACAAGGGTTTTGTTTTAAGCCCACACACACTTCAAGGTCAACATTTTCCCAACACTAACAAATGAGAGAGCCTCAGGATGCTGGCCGGTATGGCATGGGGAAAGGATAGAGGCAAATGGTGAGGGAATTAAATTCAGTTTCTGGTAATGGATGAACTACTAAAGTTAAAAAAAGAGGGAAAATAATTTCAAAGTTATCAAATCTACTGGTTTAAGACTCCAGGGTAATATTTTCTTGGAATAAATGCCATTTCAAAGCTCTGCTTCATGCTTTTCATATCCATACATGATATATTATTATTTTTTAAAGACACAGGGTGCATGTACTAGCTTCTTATTGCCATCCCTCTTGGCTCAGGTTCAAAGCTGCTTAATTTGGAGTCTTAGCACTTCCAACAGTCTGGCTTCTGACATGCAGACTAGAGCTGAGCTGAGCTGAGTTGGGCTGGGCTGGGCTGGGCTGGGCTCTCAGAAACCTTTTTCTTGTCTTTTTGCCAGCTCAACTCTGGCTTCTAACCACTGCAGTGACAGGTTCGGAAATGGACTACTTTACAGACTTCTTAAACACGCTAACATCCACCCAGGAGTGAACAAAAAATGGTGCCCAAAATAGACAGAAATTGGCAGCCCCCCAGAGCATTGCCTGACATGAGCAGAATAACAAAACACACACACACACACACACACACACACACACACACACACAGAGTCAAATTCCACAGCAATCTGGATGCAGCTCAACCTTCTGCGGAAGTATTTCTCAGAGCTCAATAGCACAAGCAGGCTAATGAATGATTGTGAAATGGTGACTTACTGCACTTAGGGGAAAAAACCACATACACACAAGTCCTCGGGAGAAAGCTGTTGCTATCTTCTTTCTGTCTCCTTCTCGTCCCCCTGCCTGCTACGAAAGGGTTGTATGCTGTTTTTTTCGAGAATCAGTCAGACAATCATGAGACATTCCGTTTCTCTTCTCCTTTCGTTTTTCTCTCTTTCTCTCTCTTTTGGGTTGCAGCTGCAATCTCTCCTTCTGATGGTACCTCAAGGTGAAGCTGCTCTATCCCCTCCCATTTCAGAGTGAGAGGGATTGACTGAAGGAGGGAGGAAGGTCGGTCCTTGGACGGCTATCAGTTACGCAGTAAAAATAGACAAGAGGAGGGAAAAACCCCCTTCTGGCTGGATTCCGAATTGTCTTAACTCAATGTTCTCAGTCCAAAAGGCTCTCTCTGTGTGAAGTTCCAGAACATTAAGACATCTGTTTTTCATAAACTGAGAGGCAATGGCAAATCTAGGATTATATTTTGTCAAACTGCATCAGCCTTCCCAAAACCCAAGTACGAAAGCTAATCCCAGGCACAAAGAGCTAGGAGAGAAACAGCCAAGTTTGTGCCCAGTCCCAAAGAGATCTCCTGAGTGCCGATGACTAAGTGTTCCTATAGCCAGCCTCCAGGAAGGACCAATCACATCACAATCCAGTTTATTAAGAGGTGTTTGGCTCAATTTTCATTCCTTCCCCAGAAAACAAGACTTTGGCTCCACCCAACCCCCCACCCCCAACCAAATACCACAAACTATGAACACACATGCAAACTACCCCTCCAGGGAAAAGAACCTGAGATGAATGAGGCTAAAACAGAGGTGAAGAGGATTGGCCTCTAGACTCGGTGCTAACAGAAGCACACTGATTATGATAGAAGCAAAGATCACTTCGTTCTCTCTGAACTGATTCAATCAGTAGTGGAGACATTGCTCTCATGGAGACAATGTTCACTCTCCCCCACCCCCACTGGTGCAGCGTCTCTTCGCCAGTCACAGCTCTGAAGCAGCTCCTCATGGCTAGACTTTGGCAACAGCCTTTTTTGGTTGATCTCCCTGCCTCAAGGCTCTCTCTACTAAAAACCATTCTACATTAAACCAACAAAATAAATTTCCTAAAAGATAGGTCTGACCATGTCATCCCTCAGCTCCATAAATTCCACTGGCTCCTTATTACCTCGAGGATCAAAGATGAAGTGCTCTGTTTTGTTTAAAGCCCTTCATGTCATTGCCACTTCCTATCTTTCAAGCATGTTGCTTTCCTATCTTCCAGCATGTTGCTCCCCTTTGGATTTGCTCCTTCGTTCTTTGGGGCCAGATTGCTTTGGCCAACTTTCCTTGTAGAGTTGACCTGTGGAACAATTTTGTCTCCTTCCAAGTAAACTCAGTATACAAAATTTCATGCTTATAGAATTAAAAAGTTAAGGAAGGGTTCAGAGTATTTTTTTTTTAGTGTAAAGTCTGCTTTAAAATTTTTTAGCCTGTTTGTATTGACTAAGAATTGGAAATTGAAGGGATGCCCAACAATTGGGGAACGACTAAACAAGTTGTGGTATATGATTATGATAGAACACTATTGTGCTATGAAGAAATGAAGAGGAAGTTTTCAGAAAAGTTTAGGAAGATTTTTATGAACTGAAGTAGAACGAAGTAAGAAGAACCAGGAAAACATTGTACACAG
>CM053601.1:85929351-85965863 GCA_028646575.1 Pseudocheirus occidentalis
CAAGCCAAGGCCCACTTGGTCACTGTTTGCACACTGATTGGTTCAGAGTGAATGTAAATAGCAATTGTTTCTGTTTTGGCCAGAAACCTTGAAGGTCTTCCCCTCCCAGACTGATTTTTTTTTTCACTAGGTAAAGAGGCCATTTTCTCCCTCATTTCTTACCTATCCTTAATCATTAAATGGGCATTGCCTCTGTCAAACTGAGACCTGGGAAAGACCTTAATTTAAAAAGACCAAGGCTTCCTACTGCATCCAGGCCATCTTTAGTCCTCCTGATCTATATCTTGCCACTGGATCCACATGGTTCCAGAGAAGAAAGTGAGGCTGGTGATTTTGCACCGCCCAACCTCACTTAAATCAAATTCTCTTGCATGTCATGGTGTCACCTCCCTGGTGTCATGGTCTTCTTCAAAGACAAAGGACAAACAACAAACAAAATCAACACCTTTGGATATACTTTATGATCCAGCTCCAATGGCATCTTTGCTGTTCATTGAACCCAATACTCTACCTCCTGACTGTGCTTTTTCACTGGCGGTCTCTACACCTGGAATGTTCTTCTTCACTTTCATCTCCTGGGCTTCACTGATGTTCTGCAAGACTCAGCTCAAACCCAACCTTCTCCAGGAGCATTCTCCCCACCTTCCCATGCCCCTACTTCTAGTGCCATTCCTCTGAGATCACCTTGCATCCATTCTTTATGAATCTCGTTTGGGATGAAAAACTACATTCTAAAACTTAAAAATATGGAGATAGATGTCTTAGGATAAAAACAGGAGTTTATTCTCTTCCCCATGACTCATCATGAAGAAGAGGTGTGTTACAAAAGACAGAACAAGAATTTATACCCTAATGCAGTCAAGCCCCCTTCCCCAACTGTCTCTTCTCTTGTTGGCTGAGAGGCAGACTTAAGTCTCTGTGCCAAAATCTTCCCCAATGGCAAGTCATAAGGAAGTCTGCCGCTATTTCCCAGTAGCTGGGAAATAGGCTTACGAAGAACAAGGATGCTGATTGACAGCAAGGGAAAAGGGGAAGGGTCCCAAAGCAAGGGAGGAGGAGTGAGTCTAGACTGCCCTTGACTTCCACTGACCGAGAAGAGTGGTCCGCAGAGGCAGGAAATTAGAAAGGGCTTGCTGCTGATTGACAGCAGTATTGGAGGGGTGGAAATTAATACAAAACTATGTGAGAAGTTTTCACTCTCCCCAGACAATCTTACATTTACATGGTTATTTTTATGTTGTCTCTCCTGTTAGAATGTTCACTCCTTAAGAGCAGCATTTTTTGCCTTTCTTTGTATCCCCAGCATCTGGAACAAAGATGACTTTTAATAAATGTGTATTATTGGGCTGACTAGATCCTTAGCTTGGAGCTGAATTGTACATGACAAGGCTAATGGGTGATGTAGCTGGTAAAGAAGTCTATTCATCCCTCCAACCATCCATCCATCCAATTTCTACTAAGGAAGACATAAATTGGCTATTTCCCCCATGTTTAGAATGCCCCACCCCCTGCACCCCACCTATACCTCTTAGCATCCTAAAATCATAAATTTAGAAGTAGAAAGGACCTCAGAGAGCATCGGTTCCAGTTCCTTCACTTCATAAATGAAATAACTGAGACCAAGGGGTTAACTGATTTTCTCAGAGACATATAGCCAGTGTGAGGGAGGATTGAATTCAGGATTTTTGGACTCCCTGTTAATAAACGCTTATTGGATTAGATTGGGTATACTCAGAAGAATAAGACATAGTCCTTGCCTTCCAGGATCTTATATTTTGAAGTGCAGATAAAATCCATGCCTGAATAACCATGCTACAAGGCAGTATATAGAGCATCCCACATTATAATAACTGGCATTTATACAGCACTTTCTGGTTCTCTTGCAGTTAGGTGGAGTAGTGGTAGAGTGCTGGGCCTAGAGTTCCTGAGTTCAAATCTGACTTCAGATACTTTCTAGTTGTGTGACCCCAAGCAAGTCACTCAATGCGTATTGGCTCAGTTTCTTCATTTGTAAAATCATCTAGAGAAAGAAATGGCAGACCACTCCAGTGTCTTTGCCAAGAACACCCCTAATGAGGTCATTGATATTTGGCAACCCTTTTGAAAACTGTATCCTCTGACTATTTATTGGGGGCATGGCTTTGGATCATATATCTGTGTTAACTCCTTATGTATCTTGAATAGCAGATATTTTTAGGAGATATTTTGATACTAAAATATTCCCCACTTGAACTCTTCTTATTCCATCTGCATTGATTTTTTTTGTACTAAAGCTGTTAAATTGTATATAATCAAAATTTTTTTAATCTTCTCTATCCCGTTGGTTATAAATATATACTTCTAGCCACAAAGCCCTAATTAGGTCTCATCCAAACTGAGGCAGAACCCTGCAACCTGGTCTTTCCATCTCTAATTTCCTAGTTGTCATTAACCTCTTTCTCCCTTCCCTCCTTCTAATCCATTGTAAACACTTCTGCCAGATTAATCTTCTTAAATGCAGGTCTGATTATGTCACTTCTCCCCACCCCCTTGATTAAAAACTTTCAATTGGACTTTCTTTTCATAGGGAAAAGGTCAAACTCCTTCCCCTAGAGTCCTCAACAATTAGGTTCCTACAAATCTTTCAAGTCTTATCTCATATCGCTCTCCTTCAGGTATGTTATACTCCAGCCAAAATGGGCTCCTTACTTTTTCCTAAACAATCCTAAGTGTTCCTGCCTCTAGGGCTTGTCTTTCTTCTTATTAAACCCTCCCCTGCTATTTCACTGCTAGTCAAAATCCTACCATCTTCTGAGACTCTGCCAAAATTCTCTATGAAGCAGTCCCAAATCGGGCTGATCAGATGGAATCTGCTTCTCTGAACTCGTTTTGACATATTTATTATGCCTCTTATGGTACATATTACCTCCTTGCTAGTATTATATCTATTTGTGCATATGTCTTATCTCTCCCTTCTAACTTGTATACTCTCAGAGGTCAGAAAATGTCTCTTATTCTTTATAACTTTCACAGTATCAAGGGTATAGCTCTGCTATGTATTGTTGGCCAATAGTGTGACTTAATAAATATTTGTTGAATGGATAAGTAAATAAATGGAAGGAGAGAATGGTAGTACCATTAACTGAAGTACATCACATGTTTTCTCATTTCTTCACATTTAATTGCACTGTTCTCAGACCCACTACTGGAAAAAGCAAAAGCAAACCCTTGTAACTAATATACACAGTCCAGCAAAACAGATCCCCACATCCATTTTAAGAAACATTTATCAAACACTTACTACACACAAGGGTCTGGGCTAAGCATTGGAAATATAAAGTCCCCATCCTCAGAGAACTGACATTCTATTGGAATTGGGATTGGGAGTCCTTCCCATCCCCCAGAGTCTAGTTTAAATGGCACTGCCATGTATAGGCTTCAGGAATCCCTCTAACTAGAAGTGATCTTTCCCTCATTTAATTTCAAAGGATTTTGTCCTATTATGCACATGCCATATTCTAGAAAGGTAGCCAGGCATAATAGATAGAGTATTGAACTTGGAACTAGCAACTCATGGGTTGGAATACCTTGTCAGACACTTACTAGACACGAAATAATGGGCAAGTCACTGACTTGTCAGCCTATTTGTGAAATGAGGCTAAGAATATCCATAATACTTACCTCACAATTGTTGTGAGAACTGAATGTAATAAAATGCTTGGCAGACTTTAAGGATTATATATACATCTGTATATAATCTCCATTATTATTACTATTATTATTTGTATTATATTTACTTATGCTCATGTCATATCACTCCTGCTAGGCTGTAAGCTCCTTGAAGGTAGGTTCCTATCTTGTTTATCCCAATATCTCTTCAGGGCCCAACACTCTGTTTTTTTTATGAGGCAGGCACTTAATAAAGGAAGAGATAAAGAAGGTAGAGAGAGAAGGAAGAAGGAAGATGGAAAAAAAGGAAAGAAGGGAAAATCAGTATGAAGTTTGTACTTGCTACAGATTATCCCAAAGCACAAGGTCTTTTGCCACCAAGCAAGAAACTGAGAATGTACTTTTAGTTGTTTTGTCATGGTGGATAAAGACATTCAGTAGAATTATTTTGAAGTCTCTAAAGTCCTTTAAGAGGAAATAATGAAAGTTGACAAAAATCACAAGTGGAGAAGAGCAATCTAGTGAATGTGTGCATGTAAGGAAACGATGTGGGAAATTCATGATGAATTTTATTTTGAATTAAGATTTAGGAAGAGCAAAAAGCGTTTAAGCAATATTTCAAAATAACAAGAAGGCTGACAAGGAAATAGCTGCTGACTTCCATTAGCTCAAGGATATATTTTCTTAGAACAATTTCCTAAAATAAGTTTTATATCTGTCTTCGCAGGCTGATCCATTTGACACAGAAAGAAGTTACTGAGTCTGTAGGGATGCTTACTCAAAAGAAGTATTAAGAGATAACACTATCAGGCATCAGCCTTTAAAATGAGGCATTAAGAAAGAATATAGTAGGAAGCCAGGGCAAAAGCCAAGGGAAGGGATGAGCCCTAGGGAAACTTTCGTTTCCAGATTACAGTTTTCTAGCTCTGGATGCTCACATCCATTAATTTTTTTTTTCTGTCCTGAAGTAGAAGCATTTTTAAAAGTTTCAGATTAACAAAGATACCCATTATTGCCAATGTTATTCAATACAGAAATGTTAGCTTTAGCAACAAGAAAAGAAAAAGACACAGAAGGAATTAGAATAGGCAAAGAAGAAACAAAGCTAGCACTTGTTGCAGATGATATGATGGTATACTTAGAGAGTCCTAGAGAATCAAGCAAAAATCTACTTGAAATAACAAACAAATTTAGCAAAGTTGTAGGATATGAAATAAACCCATGTAAATCACTGGCATTTCTATATATTACTAATTAAGCCCAACAGCAAGAGATAGAGAAATTCCATTTGAAGTTACTGTAGACATTATAAAATATTTGGGCGTCTACCTGCCAGAACAAATCCAGAAACCATATGAACACAATCACAAAATGCTTTTCAGGACAATAAAGTCAGATCTAAATACTTGAAAAAATATCAGTTGCTCATGGCTAGGCCAAGTTATATAATAAAAATGACAATTCGACCTAAACTAATTTACTTATTCAGTGCCATACCAATCAAACTACCAAAAAAATGTTTCATAGATTTGGAAATAATAACAAAATCCATCTAAAAGAACAAAGGCTCAGAATTTTGAGGGAATTAATGAAAAGAAATGCAAGGGAAGATAGCCTAGCTATACCAGTTCTTAAATTGTATTATAAAGCAGCAATCATCAGAACTACTTGGTACTGGCTAAGAGCTAGAGTGGTAGATCAGTGAAATAGGTTGGGTACACAAGACACAAAAGTAAATGATAGAAATCTACTGTTTGATAAACCCAAAGACTCCGGCTTCTGTGATATGAATTCACTATTTAACACAAACTACTAGAAAGCTGGAAAATACTATGGCAAAAACTAAGCATAGACCAACATTTTATACCACATACCAAGATAAAGTCCTGAATCCTAATTGTGTGGGTACATAATTTAGATATAAAGACTGACATTATAAGCAAACTAGGAGAGCAAGGAATAGTTTACCTGGCAGACTTATGGAGAAGGGAAGAATTTACGACCAAACAAGAGAGAAAGAACATTATGAACTGCAAAATGGATGATTTTGATTATATTAAATTGAAAAGTTTTTGCACAAAGCCAATGTAACCAAGATTAGAAGGGAAGCAGAAGGCTGGGAAACAATTTTTAGAATGAGTGTTTCTGATAAAGGTCTCATTTCTAAAATATAGAGAGAGCTGAATGCTTGTTCCCATGATTTTTAGCATAATGTTTTCAGCCATGTTATCAAATGCTTTCAATAAGGATGAGTGTAGCATCAAGGTCAAGTACTGCACTGTTGGTAAATTCTTCAACTTGAAAAGACTACAAGCCAAGACTAAAGTGTAGGGAGTGCTGGTGCATGATTTTCTGTTTTCAGGTGATTGTGCACTCAAGGTGGCCTCTGAAGCTGAGATGTAACAAACTATGGATCAGTTCTGTGCTGCTTGTGCTAATTTTGGCCCTAACAGTGAACACCAAGAAAACATAGGTGATCCGTCAGCCACCACCACATCATCCGTATGTGGAATGATTGGTTACAATAAATGGAGAAGTTTTGCATGCTGTGGATAAGTTTACTTACCTTGGTAGTGTACTTTCCAGGGATGTACACATTAATAATGAGGTTGACACACAAACTGCTAAAGCTAGCTCAGTGTTTGGGAGGTTCCAAGGAAAGCATGGGAGAAAAGAGACATTAGACTGAGTACCAACTTGAAGGTCTACAGAGCCATGGTGCTGACCTCCATTGTTGTATGCCTGTGAAACCTGGACAGTCTACTAGTAGCACCATGCCAGGAAACTGAATTGCTTCCATTTGAATCGTCCTAGGAACATTGTGAAGATCACCTGTCAGGATAAAATACCAGACACTGAGGTCCTCAGTCAAACTAACCTGCCGAGCATTCAAACTGTTTTAAAGAGCACAACTCCAATGTGCTGGCCACATTGTTTGAATGAAAAACATATGCTTGCCAAAAAGCCTATTTTGTGGAGAACTCACAAACATTCACACAGTGTTCAGAAGAAACAACACAAGGACACTCTCAAGGTTTCTCTTAAGAACTTTGGAATTGATTGAATTACATGGGAGACACTGGCACAGGACTGCTCAGCATGGCATGCTCACATCAGAGAAGGTGCTGGGCTCTATGAGCAAAGCAGAATTGAGACAGCTCAGAAGAAATACAGGATGCACCAATCTGGAGTATCTGCCCCAAATATTCACATGGGTTAGTTGTGCCCAACCTGTGGTCGAGCATTCTGAGCTTGTATTGGTCTATTTAGTCATAATTGGACACATTGAAACTTGTCTCTAGCATAGTGATGTCATTTTGGTCCTCTTTGAGAACAAAAGACAACAACCAACCAACCAACAAGAGAACTGAGTCAAATTTTAAGAATATAGGTCATTGATAAACAGTCAAAGCATATGAATAAGCAGTTTTCAGAGAAAGAAATTAAAGCTACCTCTAGTCATATAAAAAATGCTCTAAATCACTATTGATTCGAGAAATGCAAATCAAAACAACTCTGAGGTACCACATCATACCTATCAGATTGGCTAACATGACAAAACAGGAAAACATTAAATTTTAGATAAGATATGGGAAAATAGGAACACTAATGCATTATGGTTGGAGTTGTAAAGTGATCCAACCATTCTAGAGAACAATTTGGAGCTATGCCCAAAGGCCTATGAAAATGTGCATACTCTTTGACCCAGCAATACCATTTCTAGGTTGGTATCCCAGAAAGATCATAAAAATGGGAAAAGGACCAACATGTAGAAAAATATTCATAGCAGCTCTTTTTGTGGTGGCCAAGAATTGGAAACTGAGGGGATGTCCATCATTTGGGGAATGGCTGAACAAGTTGTGGTATATGAATGTAACAGAATACTATTGTGCTATAGGAAATGATGAGCAGGCAGATTTCAGAAAAACCTAGAAAGACTTACATGAACTGATGCTGAGTGAAGTGAGCAGAACCAGGAGAACATTGTACACACAGTAACAACCACACTGTGTGATGACAGACTTAACTCTTCTCAGCAATGCAAAGATCTAAGACAACTCCAAAAGACTCATGATGGAAAATGCTATTCACAGAGAAAGGACTTTGGAGTCTGAATGCAGATTGAAGCATTCTATTTTCTCTTTTTGTTGTTGTTGTTGTTATTTTGTTTTGTTTCTTTTTTCTCATGGTTCCTCTCACTGGTTCTAATTCTTCTTTACAACATGACAAAATGTGTTAAAATCCAAATGTATATGTAGAGTCTATATCAGATTGCATGCTGTCTTCGGTAGAGGCAAGGGAAGGAGGGGGAGAAAATTTTAAACTCAAAATCTTCTGGAAGTGAATGTTGAAAATAAAAAGTAAATTATTTAATTTACTTTAAAAAGAGTTTCAGATAAAAGATTTACCTTCACAAAAAAATTATATAATCAGAACACAAAATATTTTCTTTTCCCCAATACATAGCCAGTGATATTATATAGCTGTGAATCATAGAATGCTACTAGATGCAAAGAAATAAGATGTGTGAGTGACACATCAGTGAATGGAAAGGTGTATGATGGGCATAAGCAACTTGGAGTATATTACCAATGATGATTCAGGCACAAAAAAACCCCCAATCCCCAACAAAGTGAAACTCTCACAGAGAAAGGTCAAATAGTTTGCCCAGGGTCCCATAGCTAGTACCTGCCTAAGACAGGATTTGAACTCAAGTCTTGCTGATTCCTTGTCCAGTGTTCTCTATCTACTGTGTCACCTAGCTGGGTAGAGGACAGGCAGATGTTGGCTCAATGTAAGGAGCAGCTTTCTCTCTCTTTTTTTTTTTTGCAGGGCAATCGGGGTTAAGTGACTTGCCCAGGGTCACACAGCTAGGTTTTTTTGTGTGTGTGTGTGTGTGTTAAGTGTCTGAGGCCAGATTTGAACCCCGAGGAGCAGCTTTCTAAGACTTAGAGTTAGGCAGAAGTAGAATGAATTGCCCCAGGAGGTTGTGGGTTCCCCCTTTCTGTTTTAAACAGATGCAGAATGGTCACTTGTTGAATATGTCATAGAGGGAGTTCTTGTGTAGGTACAAGTCAGACAGGAGGGCTTTGAGATGCCTCAAATCCTGAAATTCTGCGGTTTTTGCATCTTCAACAGCAGGATCAGTCCATCAATAAATGTTTATTAAGTGCCTACTATGTGGTGGGTGCTGTGCCAAGCACAACATAATTTAAAGAACAGTAAACTAGGAAAAACACTCTGCCTTGTGCCTTTGGGCAAGCCGCTTTACCTGTTTGGGCCTCAATTTTTTCAGCTATACAATGAAGGGATCAGACTAGATGGTTGTTAAGGTCCCTTCCAGCTCTTCATCTATGCAAGGTTATATCAGGTTGTTTATCATAAGGCTAAAGTCTCATCTATTCCATTAACATGCTGTTAATATAATAAAATGAGGACCTTAGGACAGGTATTTCCCAATTTACAAACTATTTATGCTCCAAAAACTCATTTGTAAGTTAGCTGTCATTCAAAAGGCATTTTCTCATAAATAAAAGCTATAGGTCATTAGACTCCTACACAAGCCCACAACAGCCAAACTAATCAATGTATCAATAGTGCTGTGTACCCAAAACAATAGAACCCAACCACCATATATAATCAAATTGTTATGGGAAAAAATGCCTTCCATTGTCTGACTCAGGATTCCAGGAACACATTATCCCCAGTCTAGTCCTGGAAATGGGAATGGGGACTCCCTTTCTTTCCCACCCCCCACATTTGCTTAGCAGTGAAAACAGGAACTAGTTCCCCCAGCGCCAAGCCACTCGTGTAGTTCCCATAGTCTGGATCAGGGGTCACACAGCATGTCGAATTTCCAGGGGAAAGTAAATGACCCGTTATGATTTGGAGGGGGATAAGAAGCTGTATTTATTAGGTGACTTCCACATAGGCCTGAACATACCTAACATTCTAATAAACTGTCAATCAGCCCTAGCTTGAAGACCTCTTAGTAATGGGGAACTCACTACCTTATGAGACCACTCATTCAGTATCTGGTCTGACTTTCTAACTTTGCTGAGGAAGAAAGTTAGGCCAGGTTTCTTTTCTTATGAGGGTTCCAGGGATGGGTCTCTGTGTTTCCCTTTTTGCTGACATTGACTGTTGCTCCTAACTAAGATTCTCTTTCACTGAAGAAGAGAATGCAGTTTACAGTTTTGTCCTTTATTCCCTAAAACAAATATATAGCCCTCCTGAGATCTAGGATTTAAAAAAAAAATCTCTTTAAAACAAAAATGTTCCAATGATATCTCCCCTCCCTTTCTTCTTGACTCACACCAGAGAACCGTCGCTTGGAGCAAATACATATAGTTAATGGAAACAAATCTTCACAGTGGCTGTGTCTGATGCTGTCGACCTCATTTCCCCATCTATATTTCACCATCGCTGCTGAGAGGAGAGTTATAGACTCATGGAGAGGGCTTTGCAGCCAAGAACTGGTCAAGGTTCTGAAGTCTTTCAAGGTAGCTTTTCTTATCTTTACTGCGGTCATGGTGTAAATTATTCTGCTGATCTGCCTCACTCCATCCTTCATAAGGTCGTATGAGATTTAAGATTATAATAACAACAGCAACATTTATACAGGGTGAGGCATTGCATTTTACAATAATCTCATTTCATCCTCATCCATCCAGAGCTGGAAAGCTTCATGTTTCTCTGAATTCTTCACATTCTTTTTTTTTTCTTTTTTGGAAGGGGAAAGGCAGGGCAATTGGGGTTCAGTGACTTGCCCAAGGTCACACAGTTAGTAAGGTTAAGAGTCTGAGGTCATAGCTGAACTCAGGTCCTCCTGACTCCAGGACCTGTGCTCTATTTACTGTACTACCTGCCGCCCCAATTCTTCACATTCTTGTTTCTGGTAGCACAACACAATTCACATGCCACAGTTTGTGGTCATTTTCTAACTAACAGGTACCTATTTTCTTTCCAGTTTTTTTTTTGCTAACACAAAAAGTTCTGCTATTACTACTTTTGTACACATGGAACCTTCCCCTCTGTCTTTGATCTCCTTAGGGTATGCAACCAGTAGTGATACTGATGGATCAAAAGGTATGTACAAATTTAATGACTTTTCTGCTTTCTTTTTTGTCATTACTTTATAGAAAACTTCCTATATTTCTCTGACTGCCTCATATTCATCATTTCTTCTGGCAAATTACATATATGTACCACTTTTTTTTTTTAGCTGTATCTTAGTCGATGGAGACCTGTTTAGTTTCCTGTGTTGGCTACCATGAAGGGGGCCAATATTTTGTTTTATATAGGGCCTCTATGTCATTGAATTCTATATGTCCTATGCCTATTTATGAGATCGTTGAATAGATAGGTGGTTTTACTTTTGTAATTCCAAACTGTTTTCCAGAATGATTAGACATTCTCAGCTTTACTAACAATGCATTAATGTTGCATTGATTTCTTCAGGAGACGTCACAAAAAAAAAATTCTGAAAATTAACCCTCTTTTTTTAAACACCCTTTTCTGTTCTGGCTAACATGAGTTAACAATGGTGCTGATGAAAATCCAAAAATAAAAATGGTGATGATGATGATGATGAAAGCTTTAAGAGATGCTAAATGTGATTCTCATATATTACCTCATTTGATCTCCACAATAACCCAGTGAAGCAAGTTACTATCATTATGCCAATTTTACGATGAGTAACTGAGGATGTGAGAAGCTAAATTACTTTCTTGGGGTCACAGAGCCACTGGGCGCCTGAAGCTGGATTCAAGATCATGCATTTCTGACCCCAGATCCAATACTCCATCACTCTCACCCAGCTGACTGTTGTGGAGAAAAGATCTCACTCTTAAGAGTTTTAGACCGGTTTTCCTCCAAGCTTCATCTTTAGCAATCTGAATAAATAGCTGAAGTTCCAGTCTTCTTGAATGGTCCATGAAAGCAGAAACTCTCCATGGTGGGGTTAGCTGATTTCCTCTCAGGCTTTCAGTCTCAGATTCTCGGAGCTGGAAGAGGCCAGTTTGTCCAGCTCCTCCTTCAATGAGGATCTCCTCACAGCATCCCTGACAGATGATCATTCTCTCTTGGCCCTGTCTGCCCACCTCTAGTGAAGGAGACCTCCTGCCTCCCGAGGCAGATCGTGCTCCTCTTGGATGGCTCTCTTGGTAAGACTTTCCTTCTATTAAAGAGGCATATAGTAAAGAACTGAGAGAGTGCAGAGAATAGACCTCTTTGCCTGGAGTCAGGAAGACCCGAGTTCAAATCTAGCCTCAGACACTAGCTATGTGATCTGGGCAGATCACTTAGCCAGCGTCTGACTCAGTTTCCTCAACTTTAAAATAAGGATAATAGAATATACTTTGAAGGATTGTTGTGAGGATAAAATGAGACAGTATGTATAAAGCACTTTGTAAATCTTAAATCACTGTGTGAATATTAGACTAGCTATTATTATTTTTAAACTTTATTTATTTTGACATTCATTTTTTATTGCTAGTTAAATGGAAAACTCTAGTATCTTTGCCAAGAAAACCTTATGAACAGTATGGTCACTAAGAGTCAGATACAGCTGAATGACTGAACAACAACAATGAAAATGTTATTATTGTATTAATGGTAAATAAGTTATGTTGGCAGCTTCCTACACCTCAGCCCTTTCAGCTGCTTGAAGACAGCCAGCATGTCCACACTGTCTTCTATACCTAGATGTTATGTTGCCCATCGCTTTACATAGCAATAGGCAGCTAGCAGAGCTGTGGATAGAGCTAGAAGGGGCCTCAGAAATCCCCTCCTCCAGTCCCTGAGGCCCAGTGAGTTTACATTACTTGCCCAAGCAAGATCACAGCTAGTAAGAAGCAAAAGCAGGATTTGAGCCCATGGTGTTCTGACTTAAAATCCGGTGTTATTTCCACCAGACTACCTTTTAGTCCCTTTGGACTGCCCTTCAAACAACTGAAAAGAGTGTTAAAAGCTTTTTTAGAAAATCTGCACCTATGGTGTTAACTTTTTGATATTCATTTTGAGACCTGATAGACATGAGAAAGAGTGAGTCATTCCTGTTTTTTCAAGACATTGGAGCCAAGCTACAGTATCCTCATAATATGGGCCATGTCGAGAAAAGGGGCTTGTTGAAAGCTTTCAGGAAGAAAGCCGGAGGCCTCCCGTGCTCAAAGAGCAAGGCAAGCACACCTGTTTGAGCTCATTATTTTCCTTCCACCCCACAGTATCATAGCACCGTGGCACACACAGTCTGAGGAAGAGGCAGCCTCCAATGGCTAACAGTGGAGAAAAAAACATTGGCAAAGAAAGTCAGTGTGGAACAAAAAGTAGATCCCTGAAAGAAAAGAAAAACTAGAAGCCTAAGCTGGGATGCTATGTGTAGTGATTGAAGAAACTAGAGAGTTGTTTCAAGGAGTGAGCCAGAAGCGGCTGTTTTGCTAAGAGCTGGGAGGGTTGGTGTGAAGAGGGAAGATGTAGAATGTTTTTTTTCCTTCTCTCTCATCAGATTTACACACTCTTCTCCCCTCCCCTCCATTCCTCATATGTGATGGTGAGTTCCCCTCCCCTTACTTCTCTGTCCATCCACAGCTCCCATTTCCAAATACATACTTATGATTTGGCAGGGATGGAGAAGCGGTGAATGGAGGAAAACTAGAGAGAAATTTTAAAAAGGGGAAGGAGAGCAGGGAACTTGAGTTTATAATGGAATTGGGAATAGAGAAATAGACTAGACTGTGACTTCATTGCTATAGTGATCCCCCAGGTAAGGAGGCATCCTCTGCTAATGGGGCTGGGGGAGGAGGGTTGTCACAGAATGTAGTTCCTATATATGTCACCTCTGTTCTGGGCAACTTTCTAACAATGTAAGTTTCAGAGAATATGACAAACTGCATTAGCTACCGAAAGGATAAATAGCGCATGGTCAGTGATCTTTGAAAAATCACAGGAGACTGAAAGAGAAACCAAAGGATTAGTGAAGGAAAAATGGCTACTTCCAAGAAAGGGAGCCTGGAAAACCAAACAAACAAATAATCAAACTAAGTTCCTTAAAGTGGCAGGTAGATTACATCTCCAAGCATAAGGTGGAGTGGAAACTCTTGGATTTTGAGTAGGAGGGAATGCAATCAGGCCAGATTTAGTTCTCAGAATGTAATTCAAATCAGTTCAACAAGCATTTCTTAGGTGCTTACTTTGTGTAGGCACTGTGGTGAGTGCTGAGGATACAAACAAGAGAGGAAAGGAAATGACAGGAGGAAAGGAAAGAGAAGAACAGAGATCATAGTTCCTTCTCCTCAAGGGATGGATGAAGAATAAACATTTATTTTTGTTTAAAAATGTAAAACTGTTCCTGTGACCTTGAATGGATTAGGGATTTGAGAGAACCTCTGGATTAAAAGAACCTGTTTCCTTCACATTCCTCATTAGGCTATCATTCTCCCAACAGGTTCCTAGGGATTGTTAAGAGCTGATATCAGAGAATGGGTAGTCTGTGGGGGCTGGAAGAAAGGACAAGACCTCTGCAAGGGTTCCCAAGTTAATGTTTTCTGATGTATTTGAAGTTTATTTACACAGCAGCAGTCAGACAAATGCCAGGCTTAACGTTCCTTTACTTTTCCCTTCAGTACTCTACAGGAAAAGGCAGTCCATAGTTTGGCAAATACACTTAATGGTTTAAGAACTAAATACTAGGAAATACTAGGTCTTATAAAAACTGAGCAGGGCTGAGGCTGAAGAAAAGGGGAAAGTGTGTCCTTAGCAGGTATAGCTTCCTAGTAGGGCAATGACCAGGAGTCTATTCTTTTTTTTTTTTTTAAGTTTCGGGTTCCAAATTCTTTCCCTCCCTAAGATGGTAAGCAATCAGATATAGGCTATACATGTGTAACTATTTAGAACATTTCTGCATTAGTCATTTTGTACAAGGAGACTCGAATAAAAGAAAAAATAAAAGAAAGAAAGTGAAAAACAGCATTCCTCAGTCTGTATTCAAACAATATCAATTCTTTCTTTGGAGGTGGTTAGTACGCTTCATCATTAGTCTTTTGGGATTTTCTTGGATCATTGTATCTCTGAAAACAACTAAGTCATTCACAGTTCTTCATCGAACAATATTGGGAACCCTGTGTACAACATTGCCAGGAATCTATTCTAGCTATCACTTGTTATGGGCTGATAGTGTTCAAATGGCTGAGCAGACTCTTCTCTGCTTACATCAAGCCTTCATGGAGCTTGCATGATATGCCTCTGATTTAGTTATAGCCAGAAAACAAAAAGGAAATGAGTTTTCCTTTATGTGGCCACATATGGCCCACAATGCTGCCAAGTGTGGGCCAAACCCTATTGAAGTGTAATTGGGAAACATTTAACAAAATACATAAAGATGCATCAAAAGAGAGATCTTTATAATACTCAGTTTTCTAAGTGGACATGTGGCCCACAGGGATCCTCATGTACAGCTGAGTGGCCCCATTTCTATCTGAGTATGACATAACCTAGTATGACATAAATATATATTCCTCCATCCAAAGGGCTCCTAGATGCATGACTGTAACTTTGGAACAATAGCTGAACACTTAGATTAAGTGACTTCTGGTTTCTGGTTTCAGATCTTGCCTTGTGCCTGTGGCCTGGAGGATGGATCTAATGCTATTCAGGACCCCCTCCTCCACACATAACCCAGACCATTATCCAGAAACTAGCCATTTAGAACTCCTACCCTTGCAAAGAATCTATAATTCAGGGATTCTGACCTCCTTGCAATTCATCGTCTCTTGATTCCTAGCCCAAAATTCTCTCCCTCCTCATCTTCACTTTTTAGCTTCTTTACAGCTTTAACTAAAATCCTACCTTCTATAAGAAGACTTTTCTGTTTTTCCTTAATAGGTGAGCCTTCCCTTTGAGATGGTTGCTAAGTGTTTTCTTAATTGTGTCCAACTCTTCTTGGTGATGCCCTTTGGGGTTTTCTTGGCAAAGATTCTGGAGTGCTTTGCCATTTCCTTCTCCAGCTCATTTTCCAGATGAGGAAACTCAGGCAAAAGGGGTTACATGCCTTACCCAGGGTCATACAGCTAGTAAGTGTCCGAGGCTGGATTTGAACTCAGAAACATGAATCTTTTGGGTCCTGAGCTCAATGTGGCACCAGCTAGCTGAGATGATCTGTGATTTACCCTGCATCATTTCTACATAGTTGTTTGCATCTTATTCCCCTCATTTGACTGTAAGGTCCTTGGGGATAGGCAGGTACTGTTTTTGCTTTCTTTATGTCTCCAGTGCTTAGCTCAATTCCTAGACACGTTATAGGCATTTAACAAATATTTATTAAATTGCCTTGACTAGAAATAGAATGGTCCAGCTATTTCTTTATGAAGCTGAAATCTAGGCTAAGCACTCTTGGAATAAAATATAATGATGATAATAAAAATTTTAAGCGCATTTTTACAATGAACCCTTGCACTTGATGATCTTAAACAGTCTCTTTCAGCCCTCATATCCTGATGTTTTAAAATGGACCTATCTGAATTTTATTGTTTTACTTTCCAAACAAAGTACTCATGGACAGTGCAGACTTACAGAAAGAAAAAGAAGGACTTTCAAGGAAGGAAACTTTTTAATCAGTCCCTCGATAACTGATCACTGACAGCACTTGTTACAATTACCAAGAACTACTCACTGTCTGGCTCCCTGGGCCCTCTCAGAAAAGAGACCTCTCTGGGAAACAGAATCTGTTTGACTTTGTTAGCTAATTATCTTCTAGCATACAAATGGGTATCAGAGGAAACTGCTGTTGTTACTGCCCAATGACAGGCGGCTAGGAGCTCCACAAACACACTGGGGTACTTTCCACCTTGGCACACAAAAACAGGAGGCTCATTGAGAGAGTCTGCGGCCATCTTCAGCAGAGGCGCCTCCTCCCTGTTCTACTTTGAGAGAAATGCACTTTGTAAAGATGAGTTTTTCTAATGTCCTCCAAGCTCTTTCTGAGCCTTTTTTAATTAGTGCTCACAATATCCCTGTAAGGAACATCTGGGGCAGGTAGCACAATTTCCCTTTTGCTAATAAAGAAATTAAGCCAAAGAGAAATGCTGTCATTGCCCAGCTTTCATTAGAGTCACTCAGCTAGAAATAAAATGAACCTCCCCTGTCTCAGTTAGAGAGAAACCTGTGCTATCTCTTTTGGACTATTAGCTAGCACATGTGTATACAGACAATTATAAATATATACGTGTAGGTATATATATATATATATATATAAATGTATACATATGTGTATGTGAATATGTATATATATACATACATACATATACATGTGTGTGATATGCAGAGTGTTACAGGGGACAAGTCACTCTGACCAGCCTGTCCATCATCAACCATTTCTATAATTTGGTTCAACAGGTTTAGACAGGAAATGTCAACGACTGAGGTTTTCACACATTGGCAGATGGACACAAGGGAACTCTTCTTGGCTTTCCATGTACATGCCAATTAACTCCCAGCAGGGTCCAGCACCTCAGGAGTACTGTCTCACTGAATTCATGAAAAGCTAGGAATATATTTTGCCAACTATATGCTGAAGGAACTCCAGTTTCATGATACAATGGTATGCACCTTCAGCAACTATATTCAAATTTTCAGTTTCACTTATATCATCTAGAGGTGCTGTTCCCTTGAGTTTCATAAGCCTATTAGATAGTTAACGAGTATAAAAAAGCTCAAAGGGAATTTAAAAAAAGGTTAAATCTACCAGCACAATTTCTTCATTAGTTCCAAAATGCAACCTCCTTGAGGGCAGAGAGAACTTTATTCTTGTGTGTGCCTAGCACACTGTGTGGTGCAGAGTAGGTCCATAGTAAATTTTGTCATTGTTGCTGATCAGTCATTTCAGTCGTGTCCAACTCTCCATGACCCCATTTGGGATTTTGTTGGCAAAGATACTGGCCATTTGCCATTTTCTTCTCCATCTCATTTTACAGATAAGGATCTGAGGCAAATAAGGTTAAATGACTTGCCCAGGGTCACACAGTTAGGAAGTGTTTGAGGGCAGATTTAAACTCAGGAAGAGTAGTCTTCCTGGATTCAGGCCTGGTACCCTATCCACTGCATATACTTCAAATTATCTGTGACACCTATTGCTGTCCACAGGACTAGATAGTACCAACCATTTAAGTACCTGAAATGCACTTCCTCAAAACCAGATATACCAACACCTTTTTTATGCCATTGGCCAGGTGTGGGTGGCACTCAAGAGCTGAAGAAATTGTGCTTATGGTAGTGATGGGGGGGGGACCCCATAGTTTCTTGAATGAAAAAAGGAAGTGTGAGTCCTGGATGATGGAGAGTGAGATTTACTGACACTAGGTGGGATCCTTGCTCTGGTTTCTCCTATCATGGTCCCCTTCCTTTGTGGACAACATGGAGGGTAACTAACCTTTGTCCCTCAAGACCTTTCCCAACTGTATTATAGCTAGCTAGATGCTGTGTCTCTAGGCTCTCATCCCCTCTGACAAGGACACCATTGTAGCAAATAGAGGGCAGAACATAAAGTTGGGAGATCTGGGTTCCAATTTAGCCTGAGGTATTTACTAGTTCTGTTATTTGGAGCAACTCACAGCTTCTCTGGGCTGAAGGTTTGTAAAGGAAACTAATAATACTTCTATAACCTATTTCTCAGGGCTGTTGCGAGAAAAAAGCCCTTGGAAAACGTTTCAATGCTGCAGAAAATTTTGTTGTGATTCTAAGAGGCAAAATGTAAGGGTGGGAAAAGTCTGTTGGACATGGGGGTCCAGGAAGACCAGGGTTCAAACTCTGCCTATGCAAGCTCCCCTTTATACAGTGTTCCAAAGGTCTTAGTTCATTTTTAAACTGTTTAAGTTTAAGCTGTTTGGGCCACCTTGGACAGCGCTTCAACAGTTTGCAAAGGGCTTTACCTATATAATTTCATTTAATATTTAGGAGCGATACGGCCATGGGTACCTCTATTTATCTCTCAGACCTTTGGTTTTTGCATCTGAAAATAATACAACCTGCTTCACAGGATCATAGCATCCGAGCTGGAAGGGGACCTTAGAGGTCACTGAATTCAATCTCCTCATTTTATGGAGGAGGACACAAAATCCCAGAGACGAGAAGGGACCTGCCCAGAATTAGGTGGCTGGTAAAAACCCAGGATTCAAACCAAGGAGTTCTCGGGTTCCAAGTCCAATCCCCTGTCAGCTATATCAAGATGTCTCTCCATAGCGCTGGGGAGAGAAGTAGATGAGATGTACATATATAGGTACACACACACATATATACATACACATGTATTATACATGCATATATGTACAGTATTTAGTAAACATTTAAGCACTACATGAATGTCCACTAACATCATTTCAACCTTGTGTAGAAATAGCCTCCTGTATAGTCATTATGCAATAAAATATTCTTGTCCCTTTTCAATTGAACCTCAAATTTTACTAACTTCTAAACTCCCCTAGGACCTATGAGAAGATGATTTTGTATGAGGTAGAAACAAATAATAGAGGAATACCTATGAATCCATATCAAAGATGCAATGAAAAAAATCTCACTTTAGGCATACTTAGAGATTATCCCAGACTTCTCCACTTTGATAGACTTTTCTAACTCCTCAGTGCAGGCCTTGAGTCCATTCTCTTTATACCTTTGCAAATTAGAAGGTAGATCAGAAATAGAATGAATAAATGAGCAAAAAAGCACTTTTTAGACACTGATCAAAGGATCATAGATTTAGGGCTTGAATTGACCTTAGAGGTTATTGAGATAAGGAAAATGGGACCCTGAGGTTAAATAACTTGCCCAGGGTCATACAAGTTAGTATCTGAGTCAAGATTTGAACCCACAGGCCAGCATTCTACTATATCAGCAGTTCTCAGACTTTTGGGACTCAAGACCCATTTTAAAGATTATTGAGGACCCCCAAAGAGCTTTTGTTTATGTGGATTATCTCTACCAGCATTTATAGTATTAGACATGTAAACACCTTTGGTTGTTTATTATGTATTATTATGAAAGTCATTTTAACTTTGTGGGCCACCTGAAAGGGTCTAGGGACCCCTCGGGAATCCCCAGACCATGCTTTGAGAATCAGGGAATTACACCATGCTGATTCTCATCTCTAATGCACCAGGTCCTTTGCAAAGGCCCAAAGGCTTTTTACCAAGTTGCCATAGACCACTTCTCAGCTCAACTGGAAACAGGACATTCCAGTCACATTCCAGTGCCTGGAGTTAGTCCTCTTGGATAATAATCTCTAGCTTTGAAGTTCCAACTGAGCGCAGCTGAGGTGAACCTCCGCGCTGTATACACGTGGTACTCATGACCCGGCAGGTGTTTTCCCTGGTGCCAAGCAGGTGCCCGGAAAGGATGGTGATGATGATGATGATGATGACGACGGTGATGGAACAGTGTGATCAGAGGAGATGGCAGCAGAATCAAATCTTGCCTTCTAGACAACTTTCTTCTGCCCTTCCTTTGATCCCTGAAGTTATCTTTCACCCCTCCCTTCCCAATCGTTAATCAGGACACTGGAAAGCTACCTGAAGTATAGCTGGCTGAGCCAGTTTTCAGGGCCTCATCCCCCAGCTCACATGAAAAACTTCTTTGCTTCCTGACTTAGCACACCGGTAGTCAAGGACAATTGCTGTAATCGCTCAGCAGTCCTTCCTTTATTACCAGAAATCCATCCTGCCCAACCATGGCAGCCTTTGAGCACATTTATGGGGCAGTAAAACTTTATTGCAGGCCAGTCCCAGCCCTTTCCCACATTTCTGAATGGATCCCTCTCTGACTAGTGTCTACCATAATCTGTCCTTTGAAATGCTAGCATCCCTTTGACTATTTTTAACATGGTGAACAAATTTTAAAGTGGCAAGAGGAAAGAAGTCCTTCAAATCCTCACTGGAAAAGGCCAAGGGGGAAACCCTGCAAAATGCCACATTTGCTCTCCCCCAATTTTCCCCCTTCCTTGCTCTCTTCCATCCAAAATTTACATCTCTAGCTCATTTCTGATTCATTTAGATTCGCACACAAACCAGCAAAAAGAAAGCCCACCACACTCCCCTGTAACCACAATGAATGAGCAGCGAAGATGCCCCATGCACCCTAAGAAAAGCTGGAAGGACACACTGAGAAACCTACTTACTGGCTTTCCATAGTGACTGTGGCTGGGCACCAGGGACGGAGCCCCAGCCTTCTCCTGCTCTGGGGCTTCAGCAGCTAGCTCCCTGCAGCAAACACTCACACCAGCAGCTCCATTCTAGTCCCCAGGCAGCTCAGTGAAAGGGTGGCCCTTGCAAAAATATAAACAGCTTGTCAGCACAAGCCAAAGAGGCGGGACTGCAGTATCAGGGGACGAGGCTGGCCAATGGTTAGCCTCTTTGGGCTCTGCTTGTTTAAGATACTGAGTTTCATTGTGAAGTAGGGGAGCAAGAAGAGGGTGCGTGTGTGTTTGTGTGTGTGTGTGTGTGTGTGTGTGTGTGTGTGTGTGTGTGTAAAACAAAAAGAGGAAACACAGAGAGAAACAGAGACACACAGAGAGAGACTGTTCAGTGAAAGCTCAGCCTCAAGCTTCAGTCAAGCAGCAAGAAACAATCTGTGTTGAAAAGTTAACCAGCACTTCCCAAAAGCCCAGTCTTTTCAGGAAAGTAGAAGAGGAACATACTTAGATAAATCATCATTCTTTTTTCCCCCTTGCCACTGGCATGTTCCCATGCCCTCTGGACCTCCTTCCTTTGCTTTCTAGCGTTAATAAAGAAGTTGAATGTTTTCAATCCAAGAAGAAAGTTTGGGGAAAAGCCTTTGAGGCAAGAGAACTACTCACCAAATCATGAGGATCTAAGGGTTGGAAGGAAGAAAGGACCTCAGAGGCTGGGCGATGCCTGACCAAGAATATATTTGTTGCATCCATTTTCTGATGAAATACTAACACTTGCCACCTTTCCCATCTGCACCAAAATAAAACAAAACCCATACAGGCATAGAGATACATAAACAGTCTGAGAGACAGGACAGGACAGACGAGACAGGATGCTTGTTTTCTTGGCAAGGTTTCAGGGGGTGGAGAGAATGACTGTACTCTACGTGAGCCTTATTGCCTTTAGCCCAGGGAAGTTCACAGCAATTGCTTTCTGACAGAAAAGGCCCAGATAACCCAGCATGAATTTAGCCTGTCAAGGAGACAAAGTCTCAGCACCTTCTCACATCCTGTTTTCTCCTAGCACGCTCCTTAAATTTTCAATAACAAAGACCAAAATCAGAATGAGAAAAACAATCCCTTTATCTCTCTGTGCTTGTAGGAGCTCACTCAGATAAAAAAGAGAAGTCTGGGAATTCTGTATGGAAAACATGTACCCTGGGTCTCCCTTCTCTCTGGTGTGCACAGGTGGGCTCTTTGTTCACTGTGGTTAGAATGGTCTCCCCTCTCACCTCAGCCTCTCTAGATTCCTTTGAATTTCATCTCAAGGACTATCTCTTACATGACATCTTTATACTCCCCAAAGTTTTCCCAATCTTTTTCAGTCCCTGTACCCCTTGGCTTTCTTTCCATAGGAAAGGAAATACATTCTAAAGTTTTCTATGCATGTTCATATAAGAAATAAAATAGAAATTAATTTCAACAGCATGATGGCGTTATTTGCCAAATACTTCATACCCCTTGACCCATTCTCACACCCCAGGGGAGTACACATATTCCAGGTTGGGAACCCCTGAGCCATTTATTGCTTCCATCACTCAAAATTACCTTGTATTTCTCTTATATTTATTTAGATCTATTGTAGCTAATTATTCATGTACATTCTGTCTCTTTCCTTATGCCCTCTAAAATGTAACTGCAGGGGCAGCTAGGTGGCACAGTGAGTAGAGCACCGGCCCTGGAGTCAGGAGTACCTGAGTTCAAATTCGGCTTCAGACACTTAACACAAAAACTAGCCATGTGACCTTGGGCAAGTCACTTAACCCCAACTGCCCTCCAAAAAAAAAAGCAAAAAAAATAAAATAAAATAAAATAAAATGTAACTGCAGAGACTTCTGGTTTTGACTTTGTATCATATACACAGTACCCAGTACAGGGTTTGGTACAGAGTAGGTGCTTTAAATTGATACAATACCATGAAGTCATGAAGACGAGTAGGAAAAAACCTACTGATACATACAGTCTACACTAATTTTGTCATGTCTAAAGTGAAGTACAGAAACCATCTTAACTGTGTACAAAAAGAGGAATGCTTGAAAATCATAAACATACACTTATTTTTCTAAAAGGTCATTCAAGACCTTCAGACCTTGAGTTAAAGAAGAATTCTGCTTTCCAAACTATGTTAGATTGAAACCCCCCCCCCACCAGACTCATGATTCTATCATGAAATGTTATAAAAACAGACCTTTCCTTCAAATTCCTACTGAGCTCAGAAAGACCCTTTGTGTTCCTCTGTAGCCTCTTTTTACGGCCATCACTCTAGATAAAAATGAGGACAGGCTGACTCACCCACTGGGCTGTAACTGTCTCAATTCTTTGATACTTCAGGGCACTAATGATACTCCCCAGTAATCATCCTTGACTCTTTCCTCTCTTTCATCTCTGACTCATCCCATATCGGATAAGTTGCCAAATATTGTCAATGCTACTTCCCCAGCCTCTCTTGAATCCGTCCCTTTCTCTATTCACACGGCTACAACCCTCATTAAGGTTTTCATTGATTCTTTCTTAGACAACTACATTGGCTTTTTTATTCGTTTACCTGCCTTCAGTCTTACTCCTCTAATGTCTATACTCCACCCAGATGCTGAGATAATCTTAAGACAAAGTTCTGACACCTCACTCCCCTGCTTAAAAGCCTTCAATGGCTCATTATTTTTTCTCTCTGTAATTTAGAGTACTTTATAACTTATTTTTGTGTTGTCTAGTTATTTTAGTCATGTTCGACTCTTCCTGACCCCATTGGGGGTTTTTCTTGGCAAAGACACTGGACAGGTTTGCCATTTCCTTCTCCAGCTCATTTTATAGATAAGGAAACTGAAGCAAAAGGGGTTAAGTGACTTGTCCAGGATCACAGTTATTAAGTGTCTGAGACCAGATTTGAGCTTGGGAAGATGAGTCCTTTTGATTTCCCAGTCCACTTCTCTATGCACTATGGTACCACCTAGCAGCCCCAATTTACTTTTAGCCTAATTTAATAATGCTGCTCCCATTTACAAATGCAGCATTTTAGCCAGATTGGAATCTTAGCTCCCCTAACTCAATATCCCATCTCCCACCTCCCTGCATTGGCACCATATCTAGATTTTGCTCCCTGTCTATGCACAGAATGTTTCCTCCTTCAAGGCTCAGCTCAAGGGTCAACTGTATCCTGGAGCCTTGCCTGATACCCCCAGTTACCAAGGGCTTTCTTCTTCATCAAGTTGCTTTGAATCATACTTATCTATATAATTGCTGTGTCCTTCCCCCAGAATTTAAGCAGCTTGAAGGCAAGGACTGTTTGGGCACTTTTCACCCCTATTATCCATCATATGTTTTATTGGAGCTGGAATTTAAGAAACCAAGTAATCTACAAGCATTTATAAAGTGCCTCGCATGTGTTAGACATGGTGAATACTCCTACTAATGGTATAAGTCCAAATCCACCCATGAGTCCTTCTCCTTTGTGGCTCTTGTCCCTGTCCTTTCATAAAGCCTCCATCCACAGTGAGTCCAAGCAATAGGGGCCATCCTATATATCTCTTATCATAACACGGATATCAGGACAAGATTTTTAATTCATTTAATTCTTGTTTAATATCTTATTCTTACTTTACTACTGCCTCCTTTTCTGGTCATAAATCTCTTTAATAATAATTGGTCCATAATTTATCTTTGCACCTAGGTGGCATGTAGGATAGAGTGAGTACTGCACCTGGAGTCAGGAAGACTCGAGTTCAAATCCAGCCTCAGATACGTTTTATCTGTGTGACCCTGGGCAAGTCAATTGACCTCTGTCTGCCTGTATTTGTAGAACTATAAAATAGAGATAATATTATCACCTATTTCCCAAGGCTGCTGTGAGGATAGAGTGAGATGATATTTTAAAGAACAGTGCCTGGCACATAGGAGACTCTTAATAGGTGTTTCTTTCTTTCCTTCTTGTTTTATACTTTGATTGATAATAATATTCAGAACAAAGATATCTCTGCTATTGGGTCTGTCAAGGTCTGATGGTTCTTGACATTTGCATAGGTGGACAGGTATCTTATTAGAGAATAGCCTTTAAGGCAATGTTTTGCTCTGAATGCCTTTTTAAAATAGTCATCAAAGAATGTGAACAGTGACATGTTATAGTCTCTACATCTTTCTTATCTGTTCTTTAAGGATGAGTCAATTATACTTGTAAAGATTTTGTGTTGGTAGCAGGCACAGAGAAGGCACTAAAAAGTTTCCTGAATTTGTTGAAATGAATCGGTTTGCATGACCTTGACATCTAAGCCCTTTGACTATGTTATCATCTTATGAAATTCTTGTCTATTTCCCCAAAACCTCTATGAAGGACTATATGCATATATATATAATATGCACTGGAAGTCATTCCATTGTTCTTTTGAAATTTCTCCATAGAGGCCTCAATTCCCTGTCATCCCTTACTTTAAGTATGTGACAGGTCCACCACCTTCTCTGTAATACCTGCCTGTAACAGTGCCTTTTATGAAGTTCTTGTGCATACATGAGCCATTGTTTGGTGATACTATGTTCGCTATGCAATTTTCCAGATGTGATCTAGCCCAGTCTGGCCCCAACTCACTGTCCATCTACAGTATTTCTCTCTCTCTGTCTCCCCCCCCCCCCTTTTTCTCACTCTTCCTTTCTCTTATTCTCCCTCTCTCTCTCTCTCTCTCTCTCTCTCTCTCTCTCTCTCTCTTTCTCATCCTCCCTCTCTTTCTCTTTCTCTGTTTCTCCCTCTCTCTTTCTCTCTCTATTCCCTCCCATCTGTCTCTCTTTCTCCACATACTGGTGGAGAGCACTGGATTTAGAGTCAGAAGACCAGGGTTCATATCCTGGCTGTGTGACCTTTGGCAAATTCCTTAACCTCTCTAGCCCCCAGTTCCTTCATCTATAAAATGAAGGGGGTGGGACTAGATAATCTCTAAGCTCCCTTCCCCTTCTAAAATATTTTAGTGTATTTCTCCATGGGCACAGTTGAAAGGAACCTCAGCAGCCATCTCATCATCCAACCTGTACATGAAAAGAATCTACCCTATAATATACTCAACGAGTGTTTGTTCAACTTCTACTTGAAGACCCCCAAGAAATGGGAGCCCACCCCTCCCAAGGAGGCCCACTCCACTTTGGGCTGCTCTAATTGTTAGAGAGTTTTTTCTGACATCTAGCCTGACTGTGGCTCTTTACAACGTCCACCCATTATAACTGGTTCTGCCCTGTGGGGCCTCTTCCAGGGGATAGTTATTTAGATGCTCAAAGACAGCTATCCTTTCCCTCCCCGCCAACTTCTCTTCCCAAGGCTAACCTGGCCCCATCAAATAATCCTCATATAGCCTGGGCTGGAGGCCCTTCACCATTCTAGATCAAATGATCCTCATATAACATGACTCAAAGCCTTCATCATTCTAGTTACCCTCCACTGGATGTGCTCTAACTTATCCATGATCTTCCTAAACTCTAGTGCCTAGAATTTGATACTACACTCCCAAAGAGATCTGATAAAGGGGATTTTGTTGTTCAGTCTTGTCCAACTCTCCACGACCCCATTTGGGGTTTTCTTGGCAAAGATACTGGAGTGATTTGCCATTTTCTTCTCCAACTCATTTTTATAGATAAGGAAACTGAGGCAAAGAGGGTTAAGTGACTTGCTCAGGGTCACACAGCTAGGAAGTGTTTGTGGCTGGATTTGAACTCATGGAGCTGAGTCTTCCTGACTCCAGGCCCAGTGCTCTATCCGCAGCGCCACTCAGCTGCCCTTATATTTTACAGTTGAGGAAACTGAGGTGAAGAAAGTTATAACTAATTTGTTTGAGATCACATATCTAGTAAGGAGAAGAGCCATTTGGGTTTCCTGATTCTAAATGCAAGTGTTCTTTTTATCATTGATTCTATACTACACTCTAAAAGGAAGCACAGCATGGTAGACAGAAGCAGCTACGGAGCCAGGGAGATGTGGGTTCAAATCCTCCCTCTGACAATGTGGGTGTGTGACAATGGGCAAACCATTTGACCTTTCAGTAACGTAGGCAGCTCTTTGAGACTTTATGCCGACCTGCTTTTGTAGATGGAGTTGCCTCATCTTGAAATTCCCTATAGAAATAGGTCTAGTCTCTACCAGATTCAAAGATTTAAAGTGTTTTTCCAATCACTTTCAAAGAGATTTATTACTTGTTAGTTAGGTGGGTAAGTCATTCACCCTCAATAAGACTCAGTTTTCTCATCTTTAAAATGGGCATAATGCTACTACCTACTTCATATAGTTGTATTATATCTAGTAGAATTGCAAGTAACCCAAAAGACAATAGGAAGCCTTTTATAAACAGCAAGACAATACATAAAGATGAGTTATTATTAGGCCAATTTTAAACTCTCCCCCTTCTCCCTCAGCAGTAGCCCAAACAGCAGACACAACTCTTTCCTCCCATAAACTTATAGTCTAATAACAGACAATATTTAATTTTCTTTTTTAATGCCTATTATCTTCTTTCTCACTTATGGTTTTCTTTTTTAAATTGGAAGTCAAAAGAGGGTGTGTGTGTGTGTGTGTGTGTGTGTGTGTGTGTGTTGTGATCAATGCTTTTGTGAAGAAACAGCTTTCTCTGGGCCACTTCATCTGCACAGGTTTCCTAGAGAAGCTGGGATAGAAGATGACTTGGGTAAGTGCTTGATGAAGCAGAGGTTAATAAATGAAGGCATTTGCATTCAAAATGGCAGCATTAAGTAGAAGCGTGCTTCATTGACAAAGGTGTGCCTTACCAACCAGCCCTGAGGCCTGTTTCTTTCCTGGCCACCATGCCCCTTGTAGTTGGCTTAATACTATGATTAAAAATAATATGCTGAATAATTACAGAGGTAGCTGGGTACTTTAAAAATGTGGGCAGATGACATCACCACTTTCCACATTTTAAACCATGAGATTATGCAATTCTGTCAATGACTATGTGCCTTTTGAGAATGAATGGTCATCATCCAATTCAAGGTCTTCCCTTGATCCAAAACAGGATGGATCTTAGTCACCCAAATCTTGGCAGCCTGAAACTTCAATTATCCATAACAGTAGAGCTTGACTTAATCCTCCCAAATGGCTAAAGCTTCAATTAGCTGGGTTCATTCAGTGTTCCACTGCCCACTCAGATGGTCCAGAGGGTCCTAGCTGCTTGGATGCTAACATGTGGTGGAAAAAGAAGGCTCACAAGTTACCAATTCTTTCAAAACTGACACGAGCTAAAGGCTCCACTTGAATGTCAAGAGGCTATCAAATTATGTATCTCAAGAAAGAGCTGAAGTTACTTTTAAGTCACTGGACATCATTTTTGAAAAATTGTGGTAGACTGGTGAGAGGTGGTGCAGTGGACAGAGCTCCCGGAGTCAGGTGCATCTTCCTGATTTCAAATCTGGCCTCAGACAGTTCCTAGCTACGTGAGCCTGAGCAAGTCATTTAACCCTGTTTGCCTCAGTTTCCTCCTCTGTCAAATGAGATGGAGAATGATATGGCAAACCATTCCAGTATCTTTGCCAAGAAAGTCCCAAACGAGGGCAGCTAGGTGGCACAGTGAATAGAGCACCAGCCCTGGAGTCAGGAGGACTTGAGTTCAAATCTGACCTCAGATACCTAACACTTACTAGCTGTGTGACGTTGGGCAAGTCACTTAACCCCAATTCCTCTGCCTTCTGCCCTCCAAAAATGCTCTAAACTGGGTTGATTTGTTCAGTGACAGAAGAAATACTCTATAGAGGGGAGGAAAGAGATGACTAATCTATGCTCAGGGCTTAGATTTTGTTTACTTGGATATTTTTCAGGAAATTGAAAATTATGGACAAAAATGACAGGTTGTCTTAATGCTTGTGCCTGTGTGCCTTAGACCACAAGCCTCTAAATGTTAGCATCCATAACTATCTAAATTATTCTAGGTAAATATGGACAACTGAGCCAAAGATCACAGACACAGAATTTTAGTCAAAAGGGACTTGACCAAGCAGCCATGCAAATGACCAAAAGAAGCCCAACTGTGATGTATCAGAAAGTAAATTTCCAACCTTTGCTTAAAAAACCTTGAGGAAGAACCCACTGCCTCACCCCTTTCCACTTCCAGATAGAAAAGGTTAGAAAGGTTTGGGGTTTTAAAAAAAAAATTACATTAAGCCTAAATTAATCTTTTTGTAAATGTCTATCCCTCCTGGCTCTGTCATCTGGAGCCAAGCAGAATGTCAGTCTTTTTGTATAAAGATGATTTTTTTTGACGAACCATCAATAAACTATGCATTGTTGAGTTGTTTTTCTGGGAGTGATGATTAATTGTCAAAGGGAAGGAACAGAGAAGAAATGAGCATTTACAAATGGCCTACTATGTGCCAGGCACTGTGCTAAGAGTTTTTATAAATATTATCTCATTTGAGCCTTACAACAACCCTTAGAGGGGAGTGCTACTATTATCCTCATTTCACAGTTGAGGAATCTGGGGTTAAGTTACTTGCACAGGGTCACACAACTAGCTAGTAAGTGTCTCAGGCTAGATCTGAACTCAGGTCTTAATGATTCCAATCCTAATGCTCTTTCTACTGCACCACCAGGTGTCATGAGTCTTTCAAGTTTTATGATTCCCCTTCTATTCTATGGTTTGCAGTTTTTTTTTTTAATCACAAATTGTCTCTATTTTAAGAATCTAACTTAAATGTACAATTCTGTTTTCCAGGGACATCTATCTTATTTCCCGGCTTAACATGTATTACCAGGTTTCTTTTTCAAAACAAGAAGTGGGGGAAGGGGGGGAAGGAGGAGAGAAGAAGATGTAGGCCTGGGCTTGTGATTTCATCAGATCTTTCATGTGTTGCCCCTTCTAGCCAACGACATATGTCTAAAAGGCCACTAGCTAGGGATGAGTTGAAGATGCTTCTACAACCTTCCTCCCGTTAGCAGAGAGATTTAGCCAACTGTGATAACACCCAGAACTGATACTATAGCATTAAACAGGTGGTTAGTGGTTTAGTACGGTGATTCTTGAATGTTTCAGCCTCAGGACCTCTTTATGTGCTTTTAAAAATTATTGGGAAGTCCCCAAAAGGTTTTCATATCTATTCATTTTTTGCATTAGAAATGAAAACACGTTCATATTATTATGAAAATAGTTTAGACTTTGCAAATCCTCTGGCAGGGTCTTGGGGACCTCCCCCCACCCCAGGATCATCTTTCTCAACAACATATAGAATCATTGGCTTAGGAGAGGATTCTGATGATGGCTTCCAAAGCGTAGTTTTCAATAGTTCAAAATCAGCCTTAGGAAATGTAGCAAATAGAGTTCCACCAAACATGAGTCAGCCCTAGGCTGAAGCATTACTTAATATTCTCACCAGTGACTTTGACGATGGAAGAAAACATCCTTATTAAGGTGGCAGAGACCAGACGCTTGCTGGAAGAAGTCATCAGCTCCTTGGAAGATAAGGATCAGAACGCTTGCGGACATTTAGTTATCCAAACATCTCAAACCTTTTGAAACCACAAATGTTCTTGTTGATTTCTCCTGAAATCTGAGTCTACTTCAGTCATTTTATTCAGGCAGTAATATTAGCACTTGAAGAGATTCATATCTTCCTTTTATGATTTCTAGACTCATGTTAAAAAGGCATACAGATAATTGGAGAAGTGGTCAAAAATCAAATGAGTGGGATTCCAAAGTGCCTTATGGGGTGGTACAGCCGAGAAGTAAAAATAAATGGCAGAAACATAAGATGGGCAGGGACTAACCCTGACAAATGTGGTTTAAAGGTAGCTAGAGTTCTTAGGCTAAGCAGTGAGTACACTAATTAAAATTTATAAGAATAAGAGTCATTCCCCAATTCATAAATGGTTCAAGGATAGGAACATGAAGGGAAGAAAGTAAGACTATCTATAGTCACATGAAAAAAATGCTACAAATCATTCTAATTAGAGAAATTCAAATTAAAGTAATTCTGAAATTTCATTTCATACTCATCAGAGTAGTAAAGATGATAGAAAAAGAAAAACGATAAGTGTTGGAGTAGCTATGGGAAAACAGACATGTTGATATGAATGTCTACAACTTTTCTGGAAAGCAATTTGGAATGAAACACAAAAACTTAACTAAACAATGTGTGCTTTTTGATCCAGTTGTATCACTATTCAGCATACAGCCAGTAGAGATTGAAGAATTATGAAAAAATTCCGTCTAGCTATCCATAGCATCTATACATTTACAGCAGTTCTTCTCTCCTTCCTCCCCGCCCCAGGCCAAATTAAAAAAAAGGAAATTAAGGAGATACTCATCAATTGAAGAATGACTGAAAAATTATAGTATATAAATATAATGGAATACTACAGTGCTGCAGGAAATGAGGGAAAAGATGATTTCAAATAGATATGGAAAAACTTATATGAACTCATGCAGAGGGAAATAAGCAAACCAGAAGAACAATTTAAACTATTAGCAATCGTTATTTTAAAGTGAACAATTCTGATGACTTTTATAAACTGAAGTATGGAGTGAGCCAAATTAGCAGAATAACTTATACCATAACAACACTGTAAAGACAAACAATTTTAACAGCGGTAAGAACTACGATCAATACAATGCAATGACTATCCGTGATTCCAGAGAGCCAATGATGAAAACATACCATCCATCACCTCTATGAGGATTTAGGATACAGAGTGAGATGCATAAATTTCTGTAATACAGCTAGTGACGGAATTTATTTTGTTTTATTATGCATGTTTGTTATAATACATTTGCTTTTATTTTCTTTTCCAAATGGCATGGAGGGGGTAGGAGAGACAGAAATAGATTTCTGTTATTTTTTTTTTAATTTAAAAAATAAAGGGAGGGGTTGTCCTACAGAGGTAGATTGTCGTATGCACTTCTAGATGAGGGAAGTCACTGTATTGCTGATTATGCTTAATTGTTTTACTTTGCTATAAGAGACCTCTCCTAGAGTATGTGTGTGTGTGTGAGTAATATGGAAATAATTGTAATGTAAAAACAAAACACTCTCAATAAAATTGAAAAAAAAATTCTAAAAAAGAAGAGTGGGTTTACCAGGAATGGAGGGGTTTCCATATATAAAGGAAAGAGACAGGACACAACTGTATTCAACAAAAAATCTATTTAAAATAATCGGTCAACATCATAGTTTAGGAGCAAGATGTAGCACTTGAAAGTACAGACCCCTTAGGACCTGTGGTCCTGTCTTTTGCTTTCCTCCTTCCACAAACATTTTCACTGAGCCAGGTGCCCACCCACAATGCCTTTTTCCAACCTGGTTTTGCTTCCCACCACCTGGTTTTATATGCTTGAATCAGCATGAGAATTCTAAACAAAGGCACCTAGGAAAAGGAGTCTAATTAAATCTGAGTGCTTGTGTGCTTTTCACATTTTTTAGTTCCTTGAGGTTTTCCACAGTCTTGTGGTTCTTTTCCCCAGTCCTCCTCCAGCTTCTATTCCCATGAATCTCTAATTCCTTTCCTTCATCCCTGGTTCTGTGGAACTTTCTTTGCCACCCCGGGGTGGTCTCATCTCTGCATCCCTCAAGCCCTTCAAAACATAATTCAGCTTGTCACTTACCTCCTTCAGGGATACCTGCTAAGATGGATTGCCCTGATGCTGCTCCTTTGTGCTGCTCTGTCCAGGCCCTCCTCAGTCTGTGTTCTATTTCCCCAAAGAGATTGTAAGCTCCCCTAGGGCAGAAGCCCTGGCTTCTGTTTTGACCCTTTTCTTCCTGAACTCCGAGGCTGCAAGGACTCAGCAAACACTGCTGCTGACTGAAATGTGTCCAGTGTTGCAGACACGTCACTCAATCTCACCTGTTCATTTAATTTAATCCTACATAATTGGAGCTAGGATCTCTCGACCTGGGTATGCCACAGTATTTAAACATGCTAATGATTACAGCTTAGCCTTTGAGAAGAAAGACCTACAAGTGCTTTTTTCTTTAATAGAGCTGCACTTCTGGTTATATTCAAAGATGACTGTGAGTCACCTGGGCTTGGAAAAGGAAACCGACTCTTTAGTATGCCTAAGCAAGAGGAGAGCTTTCTAGAATCTTCTCCTGACCTCTAGTAGGAGTGCTGACCATATCTGTTCTTCAAAATAAATGGGGAACTTGGAGAAGGTAGGCAAGACTCCAAAGATAAAACAAAAGGGCTGGGACATAAGACCTTTATAGAAAAGGATAGAAAATGGGAGGAACTGGGTTTGCAGAATAAAAGATCACAAATATTTGTGAACTCTCTGTGACAAAGGAACACAAAATAAGGGGGAAAGAGTTTCCATTGGAGTACAATGAATTTAGACTAATTCACAGCACAAGAGATGATGAGATCTGGATCTACAACATAAATCCACTTGTCCAACCCCCTCATTTAACAGATGATGAAACTGATGCCACAGAAGTTAAATGACTTGTCCAAAGTCATCCAGTTGGTGAATGGCAAACTGGGATATGAATCCAGCACCAAATTGTCTCTTCTTAGACAGGGTATTCCAAAAGGCTTAATACAGTTTTAAGATTTAATAGATTTGTTAAAAAAATAGCTTCAATAGTCTTAAAACTTTAACATTTAAGACTACACTAAATGTTTGGGGACTCTTGTTATTGAGAGTTGTAAAACCCGGAAACATGTACAATTAGATTTTTATCTCTTCTGAGTACTTGCTTCAAAGTTGAGCTCAAGGGTCATACCCTACTTTCTCAGCTCTCCCCCTTGCTGCCAATGCCTCACCCATTGAAATCACTCTGCGTCTATGTTGTATTTATTTTTTATATATACACACGTGCACAGGTTTTCTCCCTCACGCAATAAAACAAACATAAGCTCCGTGAGGTCAGGGACTGCTTCATTTTTGTCTTGGTATCCTCAGTGCCAAGCATAGTATACAGCACATATAAATACTTATTAATTCATGGAGCGACTGAAGAGTGGTCTTACCTAGAGACCAGGGCTTAGACATGGCAACCTCTCAAAGTTCTTTTGGCCCCATGAGTCCATCATTTTAAGTTAAGGTGAGAAGAAGCTTCTGAATCTCAACTCAATGAATTTCACAATTAAAAAAACCCCTATTTTGGGGGTTCTTAACCTTTTTAAAAATTATGAACCCCTTAAAGACTCTGGCAAAGTCTCCGGACCATTTTTCAGAATAATGTTTCTAAATGTATAAAACAAAATGCATAGTATTATGTAGGGAATCAATTATTTTGAAATGCAACTACCAAAATATATATTAAAAAGTTGAGAGACAAAAATTTTTATTGCAATACTTCAGAGGTTACAGTGTGGTATTCTCTCTGACAGTACATATCATGCCTTCCTCATCCCCTCACCCCCACCCCACCCCTGCTCCCCAGAAAAGTTATGCCCTGGAAATGAATCTCCATTGTCTGGCAGCTAACACTGAGCCCCTCTGAATCTAAGCAGATTAGTCATTGGATGCCAAATATACAGGCTATGACTGGGTCAGGGGAATGGATGTTTCTGTGTGTAATGTACCCCCTCCCCACTCACACATCTCATCCAACATAATACATAAGATTTTTGAAAATTTGTTAGCAAGTTTCAAGAGCTCTCTGCAGACTTAATCATGAGGCAAATTAATTTTTAAAAGCCAAAAATAGACTGCTTTACTAACCAACACAAGTCTCATGAGAGTTGTGTCTAACAACAGAATACATTTGAGGATATTTTCTCAGACCAAACTTATTTTCAAACAAACTTTCAAAGAAGAAATTCTCAGCAATTAACCGCCACCACTTTTGCATTGCTAAAGTGCTACAAAGACACATTTCTAGTCAGACAAATGTTAATCCTAAAATAATCTATCTTCATTATTGAGACTCTTTAGGAATATTAGATTGTCTTGAGGGTGACTTTTTTTTCATCCCCAGCATCCTAGCTCAGTAGACCTGGTAGGTGGGTTGTGAATATGTTGATTAGAACATGCTACATGTCTGTCCTCTCAACTCCAGCTAACTCTCTTCCCCCCCATATTTATTTTGTTAATTTATAGAATAAAACAAGCATTTCCATAATATAGTATAAAAAAGAATGATTGCACATGAAACTGCAAATCCATTATCTACAACTTGCTATTTCTTTTAAATATATAATAAAGTTATCATATACATTTCTTTTTTCCCCTCTATTTTTTCCTTTCCCTCTCCCCTCCACCCTAGAGATGGCTACCATTAGACAAAAATACACATAAACTTTTATTTTATCAGTTATTTTTCTGGAAGCAGATAGCATCTTTTCTTCCCATGTCCTTTATCGTTAATTTGTAGATTTATAAAACCGAAATTACTTAGTCACTCAATGTTGTTCTTAAAAAAATATTGCTGTCACTATATGCAATGTTCTCTTGGTTCTGCTCATTTCATTCTTCATTATTTCATGCAAGTCTTTTCAAGTTTTTCTTAGATCATTGAGCTCATCATTTCTTACAGCACAGTAGTATTCCATCACAACCATACACCCCAACTTGTTCAGCCATTTCCCAATTGATGAGCATCCCTGTAATTTCCAGTTCTTCACCACCACAAAGAGAACTGCTATAAACACTTTAGAACATATAGGCTATTTTCCTTTTTCCCTAATCGTCTTTGGACACAGACATGGTAGGGGTATTTCTTTCTTTACCTACAGAGCTCAGCCCTACTTCTCTTTGTCCCCCCTTTCTGCTCTGTTCTTCTCAAATTCAATCATCTATTTTCCTTCCTCTTCCAGGACATTGATCCGTTAAAATCTTTATTGATATTTCTAGTTCTTTTCCTTGCCCCTTCTTTTCTATATCCTCATGCTCTAGAGTTCATCTCCTGCTGCTTCCCCATCAGATTCAGACCCTATCTCTTTTTAAGCACTAACCTAAATTCATAAGGCTATAGAGAAAGTCTCTTTCCTCTTTTGTGATTAGTGCATTAGAAGAGCTATTACATTTGCTGCCTTATCTTCTGCAAACCGAATCCTTCTCCTAGAAAGACTTGAAGAAGTCATTCAACTGAAATATTATTTCCCTATAAAAATTACTAATATGCACAATTCCAAGAAACCCAAGAAGATTCGTATGAACTGATGAAGAACAAAGAAAAAATTTTTTTTAAATGTATGCAATGTCTAGAATAATGCAAATGATAATAGCACTAAAGGGCCGTTAAAATTTGATTGTCATGTACAATCCTAGTTCAACAGAACTGGTGATGAAATTATACACACATGTCATGTGTAAATTACATATATGTATCTTTCAGTCAATAAACATTTATTAATGCCTATGACGTGCTAGGCACTATGCTAAATGCTGGGATACAAAGAAAGGCAAAAGACATCCTGTTCTCAAGGAGCTCACAATCTAAATGGAGAGACAATATTTAAACAACCATCGACAAAGGAGCTGTGTGTGTGTGTGTGTGCACATGTGTGCGTGCACGTGTGTGAGAGAGAGAATGAGAGAGATAGAATGAGAGACAGTGAGAAAGAGAAAGAGAATGAGAGACAATGAGAGAGAGAAAATGAGACAGTGATAAAGAAGGAGAAAGAGAGGAGACAGAGACAAACAGAGACAGAGAAGACAGACAGGAGACACACAGAGAGAAAGAGAATGAGAGACAATGAGAGAGAGAAAATGAGACAGTGATAAAGAGGGAGAAAGAGAGGAGA
>CM053601.1:85965963-85984172 GCA_028646575.1 Pseudocheirus occidentalis
AGAGAATGAGAGACAATGAGAGAGAGAAAATGAGACAGTGATAAAGAGGGAGAAAGAGAGGAGACAGAGACAAGCAGAGACAGAGAAGACAGACAGAGGAGACACACAGAGAGAAAGAGAGGAAAGAGACAGAGAGGAGGGGGGTGGAAAGAGAGAAGACAGACAGACAGATGGAGGGTAGGGGGTGCAGAGAGGTGGTATGTCATAGAGAAGAGAAAATCAGCCTTGGAGGCCATCCTCTGGTACTTCCTGGCTGTGACCATGGGAAAGTGATTTGGTCTCTCAGTTTTCCGGGTGGCTCTCAGAGAATATGAGCTGCAGAACACTTTCTGATCTTCGTGAGTAGAAGGTGGATCTTGGGAAAGGGAACAGGGGTGGGGCATGCTCATTTCATCCTAGAGGGAAGTTGATTTATATGCTTTAATCCATTTAAATCATGTTCTAAAGCACTAGTCCAGAAGTCTAGTTCTGATGCAACCTTCTATAAATAGTGGGCTGTCATTCAGCAAAGCCTTTGAAATCTTCTTTGCAATTAATTTTATTTCACAATTGTATTGGTTCTCTTGAAATTTTTACCTCTGCCTCTGTTACAATAACAAGGTCTGATAAATTTTATTACTTCTCATTTTCACATATTCCTCTTAATAATCTCATTTATGGAGGCAAAAATCTACAGTGGAGAACAGAAACTAAGTACTGGAATCACTATCTAAGGACCTGGAATTTAGTCCCAGCTCTACTGCGTACTAAGTAACCTTGGGCAAGTTATTTCATGGGTGATGGCCCTGAGATGGACCTTCATTTCCAACCAGATGGTTCAACTAGAAGATGCTATTCATTGTCCCTTATACCTCTGAATCCTGTGAAAACTATTACATGGTTTGGTTTTGTTTTTTTAAGGCAGAGTGTGCTTAACAGGAACTTCTAGACCAATCAATCCCCAGCTCCATTGGTTACTGCTTTTCTTTGACCTATCTGAATGAATCTCTAGGAGGAACCCTAGAATTCTAAAAAATTGTGCTTTTAATAGAAACAGCTGCCATCAAAACCACAACAAACATTTATTAATGGGTTTAAGGTACTATGGTAGGAACTGGGGAGACAAAGAGAAAAATGCAGATGTTCCTGCCCTCAGAGAACTTAATATTCTGCTGGGGAAGGCATCAGATAGATAGAGATAGAGACAGATAGATAGAGATATATAAGATACATATTTATATATATAAGATATATATATTATATTTTATTGTTTTATGTGATATATAATATGATATGATAATATATTCTTATATTTTATGATGTATGATATAATACACTTTACATTTTTATATATGATATATTTAAGACATATAGTTTATGCTTTTATCATATATATTTTATATGTATGTTATTATATTGCATATGCTTTATATGCATATATGTAAATAAAACACATACAAAGTAATAAAAACAAATTTGAGGAGGTAGAGGTAACTAAAAATTGAGATAAAAAACCACTTCCATTGGAAGGTAGCATGTGGACTGTACTTTGAAGGAAGGTAAAAGGCTGATCTAAGAAAGGGATGCATTCCAAACATGGGGGAACACTTATTCAAAGGAATGGAGACATGAGTTAGAACTATGCATACAGTGAATATTTAAACAGGCCTGGAATGGAGAGTATGTAAAGTTGAGTAATATGAAAGAAGATTGTTAGATTGGTAGGATGGGCAGCTAGGTAGCACAGCAGATAGAGCGCTAGACCTGAATTTAGGAAGACTCATCTTTCTGAATTCAAATCTGACCTCAGATACTTACTAGCTATGTGACCCTGGGCAAGTCACTTAACCTTGTCCACCTCAGTTTCCTCATCTATAAAATGAGCTGGAGAAGAAAGAGCAAACCACTGAAGTATCTTTGCCAAGAAAACCACAAGTGGGGTCACAAAGTCAGACAAGATAAGGTAGGTGGGAGAAAGATGATTAAAGACTTTAAAAGCAGCCCAGGAATTTGATATTTTATCCTAGAATCCCAGGAAAGCCACTGAAGATTTTTGAAGACGTGAGTGACAAGGTCAGATCTGTGCTTTAGGAATCAATCAATTCATCTACAAGCATGTGTCAAATGTGTACTATGTGCAGCCAGCAGCATGGAGGATGACTTGGCGAGACTGGAAGACAGGGAGACAAGGTGGGGGGCCATTGCACTAGAAATGATGCAGGCTGGAAGTAGGCTAGAGGCTCGTGGTGGGAGAGAAGGGATTCGATACCAGAAATGTCATAGTCGTAGAATGGACAGTATGGAGCAGGGGAGTGAGAAAAAATTCTCTGAAGACGCTTAAATGAAAACATACCCTCAAATGCCTTTGAACCAGCTAGGAAAATGTATATTCCACCATAATGTCCTTGATTTTTAATCTGTCTCAAGTAAAAATTCTCTTCATGTAAACTTTTCTTTTTTTCAAGTTTTAAATTTAAATAAAACCATGAATTGTTTTTAAGAACAATCTTTTGATACTACTCTTGGTTTCAATTTATCAACAAAATCAAGGATATCAGACTTTGCAAAAAAAAATCTGTATTTACTTCTTTTTAAACAACAAAAATGCATCATTCTGGGACACAGATTTTGGGGGAGTAGATTTTTTTAAAACAACATCGTTTAGGGAAACAAACATTATTTCAGCCAAGTTTAAATTTCAATTACCGTCAACTGATCATTTTTTCCCAAAGCACTACCTGAGATTCAAAACTAAATATACACTTTTCTTTTTATAAATAGTAGTTGAACAACCAAAAGTATGTAAAGGTTTTAAAGCTTATTTCAGAATAAGAAAATCTCTATTTTTAATGCATTCATTTTTGTCCTGATGAGCTAAGGTCAGAAACTATCTTAAAACTTACTTGAGAATAAGAGAGTCTCTATTTTTAATACATCCATTTTTGTCCTGATGAGCTGAGGTCAGAAACTATCATTTTTTTTCCATTTTTCAAAGTACAAGAAATTCATAAATAGTGCAGTAATGCACCTGCCAGTGTTTAACTGAGCCAGCTTCCCCAGTATCAGAGAATCCCAGAGCTGAGGAAGACCTGAGAGACCATCTGGGTCTCCACACACCTAATCAAACACCCTCCCTAGACCCTACCTGACAAATGGTGATCTAACCTTTGCTCAAAGAGATAGTCCTTTACTCAAGGCGCTCAGTTGAGGGACCTGTCCAGTAGAGACCCTGTGGGGAGGTGGGCAGGCCCAGAAGAGACACCATGAGAAGAGAACATGGGGTCCTACATCGCCAGAGAGGTGAATTGCCTTGGTCGCTTGGGATCCCTATGTTGATGTCTCATTCTATTTACACATGCGTTATTCCCACTGTTGCCTGTGTGTATTTTGGGAGAGTTCACCCCAGGTTTATGAAGGAGGAATTTTTTTTTTTTAGATACTGTTCTTTAATAGCCACTCAGGAGACATACTTAGCTCTGAGCAAAGATATTTGCTGAGTTTCAGTTTCCTCGTCTATACCAGGATGATAATAGTATTTACACTGTCTACCTCACAGGATTAGAATAAGGATCTACTGGGCTAGTGGGTGTAAAAGCACTATGTAAGTGTGAATTAGTATGCATGTTACCTTCCTGTGATACTCTGTATTCATCTTATATGTACTAAGAACTTATTTACATGTGGTCTCCTCGGGTAGAAGGTAAGCTCCTTGAGGGCAGGGACTACTACTTCATTTCTGTCTCGGTAAGCCCAGCACCTACAGCTCTGCCTGGAATAAAACAGTTATTTAATTAAAAAAAAAAAGTTATTCAGTTGATTCAGTTGTATCCGACTCTTTGTGACCTTATTTGGGGTTTTCTTGGCAAAGCTGGAGACTGGTTTACCATTTTCTTCTCCAGATCATTTTTTAGATGAGGAAACAGGGCTAAATGACTTGTTCAGGGTCACTCAACTGGTAAGTATCTGGTGCCAGATTTGGATAATAATTAAGAAAAAGAAATCATGTCTTGTATATAATAGTAACTTAATGATTTTTTAAATGAATACATTAATAAATGAAGTTATGATGTGGCTATAATAAGGGTTTCCTTGAACTTGTATCAAAGCTTTTATGATATTGAAGGTCAAATTGACCAGTATAGCTTTAATTGGATTTCTGTAGTCCTCCTTCATCTACCAAAAAGATTTGAAAGCCTGAGGCACTCTTGGGATTGGCCTTCACCATTAGGACCCTCCCTTAAAGGTCATCTCTAAACCCTCTTGGGTTGTCAACTTCTAAAATGGTCTTTTATTTCTCGTGTTCTCATGTGCTGTATTTACACTTACACATCTCATCACCCTTTCACTCTGTAGCTCACACTTTGATAATATAAAAAAAGACTGTATGACACAGTAGAAAGTACACTGGTTTGGGAGTCAGAGAGATTAAATTAGAATTGTGTTCCTACCTGCGTGACCTTGGGTAATCACTTAACCTTGCCACCCTTCAGTTTTGGCTGTTTATTAAAGGAGTTCTGGAGGGGAAAGAGTTGGCTGAATTTAAAGGTTAATGCTCTGAGTTAAAATACAGCCCTGTCAGTTACTACCCATATGACTTTGGACCAGTCATTTGAACTTTCTGGGTCTTAATTTTCTTATCTATTAAATGAAAAAGTTCCTTCTAGTTCTAAACCTATAATTCTGAACATGGTACATTAACAAAACAATAGCATCTGTGTACCTAGCAATACCACTACTAGGACTATATCTCAAAGAGATCAAAGAAAAAGGGAAAGGTCCTTTAAGTACAGAAATATTGCAGCTCTTTTTGTGGTGGCAAAAACCTGGAAATTGAGGGGATGCTCATCAATTGGGGAATGGCTGAATGAGTTGTGGTACGTGAGTTTAATGGAATACTATTGTACTATAAGAAATGATGAGGGGGATGGCTTCAGAAAAACCTGGGAAGACTTCTATGAACTGATGCAGAGTGAAGTGAGCAGAACCAGGGAAACGTTGTAGACAGTAAGAGCAATATTGTATGATCAACTATGAAAGACTTGGCTATTCTGATCAAAACAATTATCCAAGAATATTCTGAAGGACCTATGATGAAAAATACCATCCACCTCCAGAGAAAGAACTGATGAAGTGTAAGTGCAATTTAAAGCAATCTTTTCTTGATTTTTTTTTTTTTGGTAACATGGCTAATACGGAAACATGTTTTGCATGACTTTACATATATAATATGTAAAATAATGCTTGCCTGGGGCGGCTAGGTGGCACAGTGAATAGAACACCGGCCCTGGAATCAGGAATACCTGAGTTCAAATCCGGCCTCAGACACTTAACACAAAAAAACTAGCCATGTGACCTTGGGCAAGTCACTTAACCCCAACTGCCCTCCAAAAAAAAAAATAATAATTCTTGCCTTCTCAAGGGAGAAGGGCTGGAGGGAAAGAGAATTAGGAACTCAAAATTTTAAATGGAATATTTCTTTATAAAAGACAGCATTTAGGGACAAAAAGGGGAGAAAATTTGTAACTCAAAACCTGTGGAAATGAATGATGTAACCAAGAAAATAAATTAAAATTAAAAAAAAAATAAAGAAAATCACTCTGTTAAAAAAAAAAAATAAAAGACAGCATTTTAAAAATGCTACCTAAGCCTTTTGGATGTTCCCTCATTCTAAATAAGGCAGGGTGGTATAGTGAAAAAAGAATACTGGACCTGAAGTCAGAAGAGATAGGTTTAAATTCTCACTCTTCTATACTATCTGACTTTGGGCAATTCACTAGGCCTCAGTTTGCTTATCTGCAAAATAAATAAGGTAATTGCATTTTATGACCTTTAAGGTCCCTTCCACCTCTAAATCTATGATTTTTGCTGATGCCTCTCATTTTATCATCAACTTTCCCATTGTTGAGATTTTAATATGTATCTTGTATCTTGCACCTACCTATTTATTTATATCTTGCCTCCTCCATTAGAATGCAAGCTTCTGGAGGGAAGGGACTATTTTTGCTTTTTCTTTGACTCCCAAGGGTTTATCACAGTGCCTAGCATATAGTAAGTACATAATAAATGCTTTTTGGTTTCTTGATCAATTGATTAATAGATTTAAAGTGCATCTATATAACAAAATACACTGAATTTAAAAATAATAGCTTGATTTATAGAGAGTTCCTCTACCCTCTCTAATTCTCTTGTTAAAGGAGAGAGAGAAAGAGAGAAGGAGACTTAAGTAAGGAATACATTCATATGTATGTACATGCCTACAAACAACTAATACTGTCATCTTTAGAAAACAAAACTGTTTACTCTTAGCGAGTCATTGCTATTCTGTTAAGTTTTCTCTAATTTTTATTTAATATTCTTATTATTTATTTAATATTCTTATTATTTGCTATTTTCAGTTGCTCCTTTGAATTATGATAGTAGCTGTCTTTTTGAAGAGCAAGCTAATGAAATAAAAATCACTTTCTACCTGCTCTTTTTCCTTTCTGTCACTCCCTAGAGCCTATGGGGACAGCTTTTTCTTTCAAAGAAGGGAGAAAGATGGCAAGTAGTGAAGATGGGTCTAGTCTAGACTTCTAATAATGGGGTCTCAGCTTGGGAAAGCTCTACTCCCTGCCCCTGCCCTCTCTGCTACCTTGGAACACTGGGTTAACACCTGCAGAGAGGCATTCAGTGCCCCCCTGGGTGCAACCTTATCCCTTTCATTGGAGAAGGAGATGTTTTTCTTCAGAGTGCTATGCCTGGAGGCCCGGAAAAGAATTCTTTACTAGGCTACAGAGAATGACAATGGGAATCATTCAGGTACATTAGTGCTTGGACATAAAACCACTGAAAACTCTAAGGATGCCCCAGAAATCTGACATATAACAAAGAAAATCTTAGAAAACAAATGAAACTATCTTTTCTTCTTTCCTTCTATCCTCTCCTTTTTCCTTTCTTTACCTCCTTTTTCTTTCTTCCTTTCATCCTTCTTTCTTTTTCCATCCTTCTTTCCTTCCATCCTTCCTTTCTTCCTTATTTTCTTTCTTTCTTACTTCCCTCCTCCCTTCCTTTCTTTCTTCCTTTCTTCCTCTCCTAATACTTTCACGAAACCATGACTGTACTAGTATTTCTGTTAGCAAAGAGAATACTTCCCTGTCTGCACCTTCCTCTACTTCTCCTAATGAGAGATGCCGATCCATTCCTCTAGCTGCCCATCTTTTATTAACCTTCACTCTCAATATATACATGAATTGAATTTAGACCTTGAAAGGACTTTAGAGTTCAATTAGTCCAACACCCTCATTTTCTAGATAAAGAAATTGAGGCCTACCAAATAGGTAGTAAATGGCAGCCCAGGTCCTCTCATTCCAAATCTAGCATTTTCCATTGTACCACATGAGCAATCCACACAGTAAATGTCACAAAAGCAAGATTTCCTAAACTGCCAGAATTTCAGAGCTAGAAGGGACCTTAGTTAACATTCATAATTGATGAAACTGTGACTCAGAGTATTTTTTCTGGAATCAGAGAATTAAATGGAGGAGAAAAACCTTTGAGTAGGAGATAGGAAGGTGGTCCTGAAGCTAGGAAGACCTGGAATCCACTCTTATGAGAGAGACAAATAGAGAGATAGGATAGACAGACAGACAGACACAAAGACAGAGAGAGACAGAGACACAGAGGGAGACATAGAGAGACAGATGAAGAGACAAAGACACACAGAGAAATAGAGAGGAAGAGAGAGACAGAGGGGGAAAGAGAAACAGAGACAGAGAGAGGAGAAAGGGGGGAGAGAGAAGAAAGAGAGAGGGAGATAGATGATAGATAGATTGATGGATAGATGGATGATAGAGAGATAGATGATAGATGATTTTGATAGATAGATGATAGATGATAGATGGATGGATAGATGGATAGATAGATAGATAGATGGATAGATAGATGGATGGACAGAGCATTCATTAAGCTCTTACTATATGCCAGGTACTGTGCTAAGCCCTGGGAATATATACAAGCCAGAAAAGAAAAGAAAAGAAAAGAAAAGAAAGAAAAGGAAAGAAAGGACAGTTTCTACTCTCAAGGGGTCAACATTCTATAAGAACAAGACAAGAGAAGGTGGAAGGACAACAAAAGAAGGTGGAAAGTAGAGGAACGAGGAAAGGTACTAAGGACAAGGTGGAAGAGTCAAGAGCAGAACTAGGGGGAGAAGTAAGTGCAGATGCCTTGGGCACTTTCTGTTGCAATCTGGCTTCCTGAGTCTGAGCAAGGCGCATATGTGACCCCTTAGTGAGTCTATATAACCAGAAGTTTACAGAAAATGTAAAATTTACTCACCAGGGAGTTACTTATCCAGGTCCATTTCCTCTCCCCAGGGATTCTTAATAACAGAGCCAGTCCTTCCATTAACTAATCAGGTTTGAGACCTTGGACAAACCATGCCATGTCTTTAGCCTCAGTTGCCTCATCTGTAACATGGTGGAGTGCACATGATCATAACTTTAGAGCCGAAAGGATTTCAGAGGCCATCAAGTCCAACTACCCTCATGTTACCTACAGATAAGGAAGGTAAAGCCAAGAGCAGAATCTGAACCCTTGTACTCAGACCCAAGGGTCAGTGCTCTTTCCATTGTATCATGCTATAGGTCCCTTGTATGGCTGATATTTCCTATGGTTCTAAGACTTCCCCAAAGGGGAAGGGGGCCCTCTACTCTGTCAGGCAGCTTCTCAGTCTCTGAGGACTGGGACTCCACTTCATTTTATGTAAAGGTATCTATTAGTCTAACCTGAAGAAAGGTTGAACTTAGTACTTCCTAGGCCAGTAGTTGGCTGCACCCACACTCTTTTTATCAGCTTAATTCAACAAACACTTATCCGCTCTTCCCCTCCTTGAGATAAAGCTCTTGTGAAAGCCTATAGGGGGAGGCCAAGGGTCAGACACCTCCATAGTCCATTGTTCTCTCCAGGGGAATTCACTTGGATAAAACCCCTTCAAGATCACCAAGTGAGCTGGTGAGGGAAAAACCAGAGATACTAGGGAGGCATCATAGGCTGACAAAAATGCAAGGCATGTGCCCAGGTAAACAGGCTGCTGTGAATAGGCCAAGATCCTTCCTACCTCCCAGGCACATTTTGGGTTGGGTCTAGACAAGGAAGTTAAAGACGACCAGGCCTCCTTGCAAAGCCTGGGATGGCCTGATTGCTGCCAAATCCCCATCAAGGCAAAACCCCTCCCCTCTTGTTACCCATTTCCATTACGTCCCCTCTGTGACTTTAATAGGTTAAGTCCTAGGAAGCTGCTTGGAGCAAGTAGAGGGTAAGGAACTTTCCTAGGTTCTGAGAAGGCTGAGAAGGTCACGGGTGGGGAGGCTGGAGCTAGGTGAAGCAGTGAAATGAGTGCTAAAGTCAGGAAGATCCATCTCATGAATTCAAATCCAGCCCCAGACACTTATTAGCTGTGTGATCCTGAGCAAGTCACTTAACTCCACGTCAGGACCTCAGCTGTAAAACGAGCTGAAGAAGGAAATGGGAAACCACTCCAGCATCTTTGCTGAGAAAATCCCCAAAGGGGTCACAAAGAGTTGGACATGCCTGAATAACAACATCCCTAAGGCCTAGCCTGGTATTTTATCCATATATCAAGTCATTCCCATTATTTAGATCTTATTCATATAATTTTATTATCAAAGGAGTTAAAAGACATAGGAATCAGTCAATCAACAAGCATTTATTAAGCACCCACCATGAACCAGGCACTAGGAATACCAAAAAAAAAAAAATTAAAGCCAAAGCATCTTATATTTAGAGGTGGCAAGGGCATTAGTGGCATCTAGTAAACCCCCTCATTTTACTTATGAGGAGACTGAGACCAAGAAGGAATAAGTGACTTGTCCAGGATCACATGGCTAGTAAGTGTCAGAGGTCAGGTCTTCCTCACTCTAAGATGGTTATTTCATGCATGATACCATGCTGCCTCACTAGAAAGAGCTTTACTTCAAGCTGCTTGGGTTCTGTAACAGAGGTTCTTAATCTGGGGTCCATAAACTTGGGTTTTAAAGATAGTTTTAATATCTAATATGTCTTATTTAATGGAAAGAAAACATGATCTTTTCTGGGCATCATACACATATATTTAATGTAATTGGTTTCACTGCCTCGTCTGTAAAATGAGCTGGAGAAGGAAATGCAAACTAGTCCAGCATCCTTGCCTAGAAAACCCCAAATGGCATCATGAAGAGTTGGACAGGACTGAAAAATAACCAAACAATTTTTAAAATGGCAGATGGAGCTCATTTATTGTTATTCAGTCTCTGTGTTCAAGTGGAAGGAAGAGTCAATCCATGTGGCAAACTTTAAGAAATGACCACATTCACCCCAACCTTCAGCAGCCACTACCCTGATCAGTCAGTAATCAACCACAAAAAGGCAAGACCTTCTACCAGTAGAAAGATTATGACTCATGAAGGTTCAGTGGATGGTTAGCACTTTTTAGCAATAAAGTATTTTTAAACTAAGGTATGTATATTGGTTTTTTTAGATGTAATACTATTGTACATTTAATAAACTACAATATAAGGTAAACATAACTTTTATATACACTGGGAAACTAAAACATCTGTGTGACTTGTTTTATTGCAGTGGTTTGGAACTAAGTTGCAACGTCTCTGAGTCTCTATTAGTCACTGTCTCTCCCAAACTTAGCTCTGTACCTCAAACCTTGCACAGAGACGGTATTTGCTGAATGTTTTTGAATGAAATTAGAAGCTTTACTTATCTTGGCCTCCATTTTCAAGAATTGGTGCGCTTTTTGGGCAAAGGTAGGCCAGAGACAGGACACAGGAAATCTCATCTCTGCTTCTGGCTCTCTTCCCAATTAGTTGGGAAGGAAGGGAGTAGTGCTAATGGTGCCTACATCCCAGGGGTGTGGTCAAGATAGCATCTGTGCAGCAGAAAAGAGACTTTACATTAATACAAAACAGTGTTATGAGAATAATACCACTTTTAACTGCAGAGATTTAATAGGGGCAATTTACTAATTGGGGAAAAATAATTGACTTTGTTTAGTTACAGGCAGAGAGGAGAGGTGACTAAATAGTAATAACATTTCTCAACTGAAAGCAAATCCATTTGCTTCCTCTCCATTTTTAAATGGAGAGAACACATGATCTTTCCCAGGCATCATACACATACAACACACATGTGCACACTCACACTTTATGAAAGCTCTAATTTGCTTTTTTTTTTCTCCCAGTAGCGGATGTTTTCAAAGTTTGGAATGATTTAGGAAGAATGCCTGGGCCTGCACTACACAGGTATTTGTCTCGTTTTTTGTTTTGTTTTTTTGTTTTGTTTTGCTTTTTGGAGGGCAGTTGGGATTAAGTGACTTGACCAAAGTCACACGGTTAGTAAGTATGTCAAGTGTCTAAGGCTGGATTTGAACTCAAGTCCTCCTGACTCCAGGGTCATGCTCTATTCACTGCACCACCTAGCTGCCCCTATTTGTCTAGTTAGCAACACAGATCTAGCAATAAAATCTTTCGTTGAAAGATTGTACTAAATACCTCATAGGCACTAAATCAACAGCAGCTGAATGCCTGAATGAATGGTTCCGCCCCACAGTGGTGGAAAAAGTATGACAAGCAGATGGAAATTTACACCAGGCGTAACTGCATTCAGGCATCTCTGAGAAGGTATCACAAACTAGGTCTAGGTTGGCAACCACTTTTTAAAAAATCCCTCACCCCCAACACACACATATTCTTTCGTGTGTGTGTGTTTCTGTCTCTGTATCTCTCTGACTGTTTTTCTGTCTCTGTCTCTCTTTGTATCTCTCTGGCTCTGTTCTTCTGTCTCTGTCTCTCTTTGTCTGTCTGTCTCTGTATCTCTCTGACTGTTTTTCTGTCTCTGTCTCTCTTTGTATCTCTCTGACTCTGTTTTTCTGTCTCTGTCTCGCTTTGTCTCTGTATCTCTCTGGCTCTGTTCTGTCTCTGTCTCTCTTTGTGTGTCTGTCTGTATCTCTCTGACTCTGTTTTTCTATCTCTCTCTGTCTCTCTTTGACTCTGTTTTTCTCTCTGTCTCTCTTTGTCTTTCTGTCTCTGTATCTCTCTGACTCTGTTTTTCTGTCTCTGTCTCTCTTTGTCTCTGTATCTCTCTGACTGTTTTTCTGTCTCTGTCTGTCTGTCTTTGTATCTCTCTGACTCTGTTTTTCTGTCTCTGTCTCGCTTTGTCTCTGTATCTCTCTGACTCTGTTTTTCTGTCTCTGTCTCTCTTTGTCTGTCTGTCTCTCTCTTGAGTGGTAGTGATATCCAACCTCTCTTTTCATATTTAAGCTTCACTTCAAAATTCTCTCGCTTCCTCCGTGTTTGTGCTACCTAAGCCCTTTTCCTATGAAATTAAGGACTTGAACTTCCTTTCTGGGACACTTGACAAAGCAACCACAATCATTTCATTATGAGTTACCGCCAACCAAGCATTCCTGTCATCTAGGAAGAACCTACTAGCTCAGCATAATTTCTGAAAAGGTTTGCTAAGCACTCCTCTAATGACAAAATAAATAAATCTCTCATCCTCTTGCTATGTGGGCAGCAGTTACTCTTATTAAAATAGAAAGGGGGAGGCAGCAGGTAGGAATGCTGTCTTTTTTCTGACTCTTGCTTCCTTTCCACTTCCTTTTACACTTTGTCCACACAGACCAGAACCAAATGAGCAATTTAACAAAACTCAGTAAGTGACTCCAGCAAGTAGGGGTCCTATGGCCAAAAATTTTAATATCACAGGAAACAAATTATATTAAAATACAGTTATCAATATATTAGGGGGAAAGTCCATAGTCCCCAGGTTAAGAACCTCTGTTTTCGTATAAATCTCTCATTTTGTAGATGAGGGAACTGAGGACTGGAAAAGTGAAGTGATTCACCAGCATCACACAGGTTACTAACTGGCAGAGTTGGGTTTTGAACCTTGGTCTTCTGACTTCCCATCCATCACTTTTTCTGCTATAGTAAGTATTGTCTTAAAGTGCAGTGTCTCATGGAACCCATACGGCTCCAATTACCTGCAAATGGCACCAGCTGAATACTATGACATCTAGGGGACCTTAAATAAGATTCACAAAGAACTTTTCTCATGACATCCTTGTGTGTGAGGTAGTGCCAATGTGATTATCCCCATTTTATAGGTGGGAACACGGAGGTTCAGAGATTGTCCAAGGTCTCACACTTAGGGAGACACAGAGCCTAGATTCCAACCTCCATCTCCTCTTTCCAAGTTCAGAGGTCTTTTTTTAATTCTACCGTGCAGCAGCATATTATATAAGAGAATGTCACCTAAAGTCAGGAAGACCTGTGTTCAAATCCTGCCTCAGATATTTACTAGCTTTTACTACCAGTTAAGAGAGAGGACAAGTCTCTTAACCTCCCTCAGTCTTGGTTTCCCCATCTGTAAAATAGGGATAATATTAGCACCTACCTTCCAATGTTGTTGTGAGATTCAAGTGAGCTAATGTGTATAGTGTTTTAGAAACCTTAAAGTATTACATATACATATATATGCATACATACAAATATATACATATATATAATCTTTATTATTACTATTATAGAAATGCTTATTTTATTCCATAAATTCAAAATACAATAAATAAAATATTTTAAAAACATGGAAAAACATTATATGAATGTGCTATCATGATTATTATGCTAATTAGTTTGCCTAGGCAGTGGTTGATAATGATAATGACTCACATTTATGCAATACTTTATGCTTCACAGCTAGTGACACAATAGAGAGAGTGCCAGGCCAAGAGTTAAAAAGATCTGAGTTCTAATCCAGGCTCAGACATTTACTAGCTGTGTAGCCCTGGGCAAGTCACTTAACCCTGTTTGTCTCAATTTCTTCATTAGTAGAATAAGTTGAAGAAGGAAATGGTGAACCACTCCAGGATCCAAGAAAGCCTCAACTGGGGTCCCAAAGAGTTGGACATGACTGAAAAACGACTGAACAAGAATGGTCTGCAAAGTACCTGATGTATATGATTTCATCTAATCCTCACAATTACCATGTGAGGGTCATAGATACAATTCTTCTCATCACTTCCATTTTACACAGGACAAAACTAGGGAAGTTAGATGACTTAGCCAGGGTCACACAATTAATATATGTCAGAGGTGGGCTTCGACCCAGACTTTCCAGACTCCCAGACCAGTATTCTGTCAGCCGCTACATGTTGCTTCATGATAGAGTTATAGCTATGAAGTCGTCATACTAATGGGTCTGGATGCCACTTTTAAAGACACTCTTCCCTTCAAAATAACAGCCCATTAACTGGTTTTTGGACTTTCATTCTCCTTTGCTCTGCTCCCAAGCCCCAACTCTCTCCCCTTCCTATTTTCTGAATCTTCCTCTTCCTTTCTTTCTAACAACGCCAGCTTCACTTCAGACCTTACGCTGCGGCAGCCTCCTTCTTCTCAAATTCTCCTGCATCTCCAAAGCCATCCCCAGCCCTTCTCAGTGACTGCTCCCCTTGTCTGCTTCAGCCCCCACCCACAGCTTCACACCTGCAATGTTGGTGATGTTTGTAGCAGAAGTGGGTGAGCACCTGAGAAGGATCACAAGCTAAAACACTTAGCCAGGTCCAGAGCTCCTGGTGACTTCTCAGGAATAGATAGACTTGAATAAACTATACCCTTCTGACTTTCAAAAGGTAGAATGAGAATCTGTGGTGTGGCACAGTCAGTCAATAAACCTTTATTAAGGACCTACTACGTGTAGGGCATTGTGTTTAGTGCTGGGGAGACAAAGAATGCCAGAGCTCACAGTTCATTGGGGAGGGGGAACAATGTCCAAGTAACTACGTACAAACAAGCGTTTAATTGTTCATTCTCGCCTGACTCTTCGGGACCCTGTGGATCACACTGTCCATGCAGTTTCCTTGGCAAAGATGCCAGTATTTTGCCATTTCCTTCTTTGATGGATTAAGGCAAGCAAAGGTGAAGTGATATTCCCAGGGTCACACAACTGGTAAGTGTATGAGACCGGATTTGAACGTATGTCTTGCTGACTCTAGACCCAGTATGCTCTGTCCACTGAACCACCCAGCTACTTCCTAAACAAGATAATAGACAAGATAAATTGGAGATCTCTACAAAAGGAAGAGGCTAACATTAAAGGGGATGGGAAAGGCTTTTTGCAGACAGTAGAGTTTTAGCTTGGGACTTGAAGGACAGGGAAGCCAGGAGGACGTGAGGAGGGAGCGCATCCCAGAGATGGCAGGTATTTGGAGTCAGACTTGACAATAGGGAAACTTGAGTTCAGATTCTACTCACAGATATGATTTAGCTGGGTGACCCTGGGCAAGGCATTTAACATTGAAATTAACTGGGGGTAGGTAGGTGGGGCACTGAACACAGCACCGGCCCTGGAGTCAGGAGGACCTGAGTTCAAATTTGGCCTCAAACACTTGACACGTACTAGCTGTGTGACCTTGAGCAAGTCACTTGACCCCAATTGCCCCACCTTTCCCCCTTCAAAAAAAATTGATTAATTGACAGTCATTGATATAACTGATAGAGCTTTTTAAGATTTGTGAAACAATTGACGTACATGATCTCATTCTGTCTTCACAACCTCATCAGATGGGCGCCATTGTGGTTATTATTAGGTCTAGAGTTTCAGTTTTCCCATTAATAAAATGCTCATGATTGCTACCTCACAGATTTGTGGAAAAGTTCAAATGAGATAAGAAAAGGCGGTGGTAGTGGGAGGGAAGAAGCGTTTATTAAGCTCCTACTATGTGCGAGGCATGATGATAAATGTTTTACAAAATTATGTTATTTGATAATGTATATATAGTACTTTGTAAACTTCAATGTCACTTGATACCAGCCATTATTATAACAAGTTAGAAGGTTTACAAGTTTGCAAAGTGCTTTATAAATATAACTTCATTTCACCCTCACAAAAGCTCTATAAGGTAGGCACTATTATTAGATCCATTTTTACAGATAAGAAGACTAAGGCAGACAGCAGTTAAATGACTTGTTCAGGTTCACACGGCTAACCAGCATCTGTGGCCATATTTGAACTCGGGTCTTTGTGATTCCCAGTTCACTGGACTACCTGGCTACCTGGACTTTTAGGGCATCCTTAGAAATATTTTAGTTCAACCTCATTATTTTACCAATTAGGAAATCAAGGCCCAAAGAAGAAAATGACTTTGCAGAACTGGCGCTGGAAATGCCTCCTTAAGGTGGTCAGGATGTGGATCCACCTCCTCTGACAAATCCAGCGGTTTTTCAGCCATACCACACAGCCTGCTGAATTGTCACAAGGTCCCTGACCCCAAGGCAGAGCCGAGACGGCAGAGTAGAGGCAGGGGCTTGCCTGAGCTCTCCCCTACACCCTTCCAAATACCTTTAAATGATGACTCTACACAAATTCTATAGCAGCAGAACCCACAAAAAGTTGGAGTGGAATAATTTTACAGTTGAAGACAATTTAGAAGGTCAGCAGGAAAGTTCCTGTTGCAACAGAACCCCAGCAAACCAGGAGCAGGACATAGGGAGACCAAATCAGTGGCAGCAGTGGTGGTTTCCAGATCTCTGAACCCACAGAGAGAAGGAGATCAGAAAATAAATCAGAAGGAGATTTACAGGGGTCCTTTTGCTGGCACCAGGGGCAGGACTATGTTGTATTACCTTTACTTGGATCTGGGTCACAGTCCTGTATCCTAGTTTCAGTGCGAGACGGAGAACTAGAATAGCAGAGTTTGTGGCTACAGGGGAACAGGGAACCTGCTCACAGTTCCAGGGCTGAAAAGAGTGCTTGTGGTTGCCCACAAACCAGTGCAAAGGAGAGTAGAAAACACACCTCTCCCTAGACCAGTGGTTCTCAACCTTCCTAATGCTGCGACCCTTTAAAACTCTAATACTCGTATGTGACGTATCTGCATGTAGGCAGACCCACCTGGAGACGGATAGAGGAGCAGTGTCTCTATTCCTAAGACCATTGAATGCTCTTAGGTTACCTCTGTGAAAGGGTTATATGACCCCCAAAAGGGTCGCAACCCACAGGTTGAGAACCACTGCCGTAGACCATACTACCTTAGAAGAGCCAAAAACGTACTGGCAGGTCCCTAGAAGTACCTCTGTAAAAAGCTGCACAAAAAACCTGAACCTTGGGATATTACCTCCTCTACTTAGGAAGCAGAGCTCCTTTTCAGCATAGAGTTAAAAGTCAAGAAATAGGCTGGAAAATGAGCAAGCAACTGAAAAAATAAAATCTGACCATAGAAAAGATACCGTAGTGACAAGGAAGATCAAAACACACTCAGAAAAAGACAACAAAGTCAGAATTCCTGCATCTAAAGTCTCAAAGAAAAATATGAATTGGTCTAAAGCCATGGAAGGGCTCAAAAAGGATTTAAAAATCAAGTACTGGAGAGCAGTCTGGAACTATGCCCAAAGGGCATCAAATAATTGCATACCCTTGGACCCAGTAATACCACTTTTGAGGTTGTATTCCAAAGAGGTCAGAGAAGTGGGAGGAAGATCCATATGTACAAAAATATTTATTGAAGCTCTATTTGTGGTGGCAAAAAACTGGAAATTAAGGGGATGCCCATCAATTGGAGAACGGCTGAACAAGCTGTGGTATACGAATGTAATGCAATACTATTGTGCTATAAGAAATGGGGAGGAGACAGACTTCATAATTACCTAGAGAGGCTTATACAAATTGATGCTAAGTGAGAAGAGCAAAACCAGGAAAAATTTGTACACAATTACAGACACATCATGTGACACACACAACTTTGATAAACTTGACTCTTCTCAGCAATGTGTAGTTATAAGACAACTCTACAAGTCTCAGAATGGAAGGAGATATCTATATTCAGAAAAAGATCTAGAAAGAACAGAGTTTATTTTTAAAATTTGATTTGTTTATTTACTTTTAGTTTACAAGATTCAGTTTCATAATCTCTTAAGTTTCAAATTTTTTCTCTTCCCTCTCCCTCCCCCCCACCCATGGCAGCATGCAATCAAGTATTGGATCTGCAAATATTTTCAAATTGGACATTATTCTGGTTGTATAGAAGGGTTGTAACCAATGGAGTGAACAATGAGAAAAAAGAAAGAGAACCAAACATGAAAAAGAACGATAGCATATAGATTGCTTCAGTCTCCATTTAAACTCTGTTCTTTCTAGATCTTTCTCTGAATGTAGACATCTCCTTCCATCCTGAGACTTGTAGAGTT
>CM053601.1:85984672-86007559 GCA_028646575.1 Pseudocheirus occidentalis
CCACCCCCGGCTTTGAAAAACCCAGATGTTGGTGCTTCCCCCTCTAGTAACTTGAATAGGTAATGGATGTGATGGTCAGATGGTTGGAAGCCCATCTGCTGATCTGTTTCTTGGTCTGTTTGTAACTTGTGCTTGTAACTTGGGTTTGTATTCTCTGGAGTTCAGGGTGCTGACTTTTTCCTCTGAACTAGGTAAATGATATGTTTGTTTGGTTAAAGAAAAATTGTTAACCCATTTTGAGTGGCTTTCCTTTAGAAAAGCAGATCTAAGAACCCATGCTAGCAGCTGCCCTGGGTGTGCTGGGGTACTTGCTGATACAACCAGTCGGCCAAAGGGCACATTTGTTCAAAACGAAATCTGTTTAACTAAAAAATACATGTGAAGAAGACAGAGAGCTTTTGTGCAGGCCAGAATACACAAATAAAGATTACCAGGGGGAGAAAGTAATACTTAAAAAAGCTCTTCCATTCCATCCCTCCCAAGATCTCATAAAGTCACAGCAGTAAAACAAATTAAGCAATTTATATTTACCCGCAAATTAAAGATGGCTCACGCTTTTTTTTTTAAATAAAAATCATAGGGCAAGATGAAAAGACGAGAAAGCCCTTAAAAGAATATCACACAGTCTCAAAGAAACTCCACATTATTCACGCTTGGAAGCCAGTCTGATTCACTGCATTGGAAAGGTTGGTTCTCATGCCTTCCATCTCCCTCAGTTCTATGAGATGGAAAGGGTGAAGGTCAAAGAGAGAAAGGGATGAGAGAGTAGATGAAACCACCACACAGACCCAGAGTAACTGGGAGACTGAACCACTCAAAGGATGCAAACAAATGGCCTTTAGAATCTTTGGCCAGGAGGTTCTCGGCTGAAAAGAAGCGTCTTTCTTAGCCCAGTATTAAATTAGCCACAGCCACAGCCCCAGCTCCCCAGCTCATTAGCTGGGTTAGCCTAGGCAAGTGACTTCATCTTCATGAACCATAGGATGTATAAATACGAAATAGGATTCACAATACTTGTACTTCTAGCCTTAAAGTGATATAGAAATGTGCCTCATTGTTAATAGTAGTATTAGAGTAATAGAACAGAAGCTCTGCAAGGGCAAGAAACTGTTGCCTTTTTAAAACTTTGAATCCCCAGGCCTTAGCCGTAAAATGTTTGTTGTGTCTGTTCTATTGTTGAAATCATTATTAATTGTTATTCCTAGCCAGCCAGACTCATATCCTTTGCTTCCCACTGACAAATGTCTTTATACCTCTGAAAATGATCCTAATTATCACCTTAGTTGGACGGCCTAGTAGAAGGACAGCAAAACACAGAAATACTGATGCTGATGGAATTAGACAAAGGTTAACTGTGCCCGTGATCCAAGAGTCTGCTGGGCAGTATGGAACAGAAGAAGTCTGGATATCGTTGTGTCTTGGTATGGCAACAGACCCAAGAGTACCCAAGACTAAATGGATTGTGGGGAGGATTGTGCACATGCTACTATGCTGGTTCATGGTGGGAGGGGAGAAAAGCCAGAAGCCGTGTTTCTGGGTGATCAATTATACTCTTACAAATGCCAAGGTGGAGAAAAGGGAAAATACATAAAAGAGAACATGGTGTAATGGAAAGACCTAGATCCAAGGGCAAATCCCATTTCAATCACTTACTAGCTCTGTAAAAAAAAAAAATTAACTGTACCAAACAGTTTCTTCATCTATAAAATGGGTTGGACTAGGTAATCTCAGAAATATCTCATCTTGACGGGCATTTATGCATTTAGCACCTTCTTTGTGGAAGTCTTTGGGTACTGGGTCTACAGACACAAGTGGAAACAATCCCTGCCCTCAAGAAGCTTATTTTCTTCTGAGGGGAGGGGGAAGCACATTTGCAGACAAGTAGACAGAAAGTAAAATGCATTATAATTTCTGGGTAGGTGAGAAATAAGAATTGGGAGACTCAGGAAAGATGCTGTGCAGAGATGGCTCTTGGCTGAGTTCCAGACCCAAAAAGCTGAGGTGAGGAGCGAGGGCAGCCCAGGCATAGGGGACAGTCTGTGTGAAGAAGAGGAAACAGCCACAAGCTACAATATTGGGCTGGAATAGGGGGTGCGGGAGCTCTGAGGTCCCTAAATCAGAATAATGTTATTGCTTAAAGATGTCAGGCTGTAAGAAGAGGAAGAGCGGTCCTGTAATTTGCTGCTGTTGTTCAGACCTTTCTGACTCTTTTGATACCCTTTGGGGTTTCTTGGCAAAGATACTGGAATGGTTCACCATTTCCTTCTCCAGGTCATTTTACAGATGAGGAAACTGAGGCAAACAGGGTTAAGTGACTTGCCTAAGGTTGCATAGCTAGTAGGTGTCTGAGGCTGGATTTGAACTCAAGATGAGTCTCCATGACACTAGGCCCAGCACTTTATCTACTCAATTACCTAGCTGCCTCTGGCAAAAGAAAAAGTAGCAGGACCTCCCAAAATATATATTAGACCTGACTCCTGATAAACGATAGCTATTTATACATTCTCTCTCCCTCCTTTCTTCATCGCCCCTCCCCATTAGACTATAACCCCCTTACACAGCTTTCTGCCTATGGGCCCTGTTCATGGTAGGTCTGGGACGGTGGGAGGTACACATTCACAACTATCAAAAGGGCCCCTCTGAGAGCCTCGATGGCCTTAGAAAGTGCTGTTCCTTCTCACAGAGGACTTTCCTATCATGGCTCCAACATGGCCCCAGGACCACCTCTCAGAGAACAATTTAGTCACTGGGGAAAATTTGACTTCATTCTTTCCATCAGAGAGCTTCTGATTACCTTCATTCCATTTGTCACGGCCTTCGGTAAACCATGATTGCAGTGAGAGGACTGGGAAACCTCTTATTTGATATCATTACATTATTGCAGAAGCCACGTCCCATGACTGGGCTCAGAAGGCTCAACTTCAACCACAATCTCATGATGGAAGAGGGTTCTTTAGGGGAAAGAAAAAACCAAGGAGAAGAGACCCTCATGGTTTGTGGCTGTGGTTTCTTTATCCTTTTAACCCCAGTCATTTGCTGAACCACAGGCCCAGTTCTGCTTAATTCAAAGGTCAAAAACTAAAGTTTTATTGTTTGGGTGCAGAGTATTTGCTAAAAGATTTTTGATGGTTTTTTAGTCCCATTGAAAATAGCTGAGAAAATGAACAGCTAAGTGGTGAAGTAGATAGAACACTGTGCCTACAGTCAGAAAGACCATCTTCCTGAGTTCAAATCCAGCCTCAGACACCTATTAGCTGTGTGACCCTGGGCAAGTCACTTTACCCTGTTTGCCTCATTTTCCTTATCTGTAAAATGAACTGGAGAAGGAAATGGCAAATGACTCCAGTATCTTTGCCAAGAAAGCCCCAAATGGGGTCATAAAGAATAAGAAACAACTGAACAGCAACAATAAGAAAATGACAGGAAGGAGGGTGGTGCAGTTGGATACAATTCTAGTTGTAACACATCTGAGCCTAGTGGACAGGATTCTGAATTTGGTGTCAGGAAGAATCATTTCTAGTCCTACAGTGACCAGCTACGTGACCCTGGGCAAGTCACTTAACCCCTTAGCCTCAATTCCCTCATTTTAAAGGTAGAAAAAATAATAGTTGATATGAGGGATGAGCAAGATAATGTAGGTAAAGTACCTTGCAAACCTCCAAGAATTGTGTGAATATCAGCTTTCAGACCATACGTGTGATTTCAGTAGTCTCTGGAACTTCTGATAAGGAAACTCACTTTTTTCCGAGGCAGATCAATATTTTCTCTGAAACTTAAAGTCTTAGAAAGTTACCCCAGGTGCTGAGACATCCGATGACTCGTCCAGGGTTTGCAGCCACTGTGTGTCAGAAATGGGGCTTGACCCTGGGTTTTCCTGGCTCCCAGACTGGCTCCGGTGTCATCACTATCATCCCCGACAACACCATCGTCTCTAGAAGTATCATTATTTCGTTCTTCTCATTTTTTTTGATGGGCCACGTCACTTTCTCCTGTTATTATTCTTTTATATTTAATGTAACATAGCTGACTGATTTTTGTTGTTCAGTCATTTTTCAGTCACGTCCATTTAACTCTTCATGACTCCATTTGGGGTTTTCTTAGCAAAGATATTGGAGTTTTTGCCATTTCTTTTTCCAGCTCATTTTATAGATGAGGAAACTGAGGCAAACAGGGTGAAGTGACTTGCCCAGGGGCACACATCTAGTAAGCTCCTGAGGCTGGATTTGAACTCAGGTCTTCCTGAGTCTAGGCATGGTGCTCTATGCATTGTGTCACATGACAGATGGATAAAATAAATGTCGGATTTTTTTTTTGGTAGTTGAATTAAAGTACCATTATTTATGCTCATCTTCTTCAGGCTAAATGGTAACACCTTTGGCAAAAAAACAAAACAAAACAAAACAAAAAACTAGAAACCCCTTCATAGATTTCTCTCCTTATTGGTGGAGATAAAAGCCGTACCACCAGTGAATATTGGATTCACAGACACAGAATACTAGCTAGAACCCAGATCTCCTGACTTTCAGATAGATACATTTTCTAAATGGATATTTCCACTGTGCCAATTTCTGTGAATGATAAGGTACAAAGACCCCAACCCCCATTATCAGTAAGGTTTTGACTTTGGCCTTCAGAGTTACAATAGGGAAAGTCTTGTAAAACTCTCACAGCTCTCAGAGAAGTAAGACGTCAAATGTTGCTTGACAAAATGCTTCTCATTTGGAGGCCCTTCTTGTGATCCATCAACAAACAGAACATGTCTCATGAAGAGAGGGGCTTCTTCATGCTTTCCATCTATATAAGCATAAGAAGGTGCTTGAGCTCTTAAAGCAAGCTAGACAAATCTTTATGCTCCACGAAAGCAGAAGATATTTCCCTGTGCCATGTCGTAGCAAGTGGTTAAGTTCACATGTACTAACACCTTGGCAAGTTTTGATGCGGCTCTTGAAAATCCTGGCTTTCCGTTTCAAGGTTCTCAGTTTCCCAGCCAGATCACACTGAAGCTCTCTCTGTGGAGAGAGAATTCCATTCTGCCTGAATTCTCAGAGGTCTTTCCTGACAACGTGTAGCTCTTTTCCTTGACTCATCAGTCCTCTCAGCATCATGGTCCCAAGTTAACCATCACCTAACATCCTTCCAATTAGCGATCACCTTTCACTTAGGTATTTGGAAGCCAATTCCAAATAGGATAGGATGAAATCCCTCCTTTTCTTCATGTCAATATCTTTGCTGATTCATCTTGATGAAACTGTAATATAGGGCAGGACAATAAAAGGGTAGAGAGAGGAAAATGATGAAAGTTTCTAACTCAGTCTGACCCATGTAGCCATTCCAGTGTCTTTATAACAGATACACAAGTGCCCTTGGCAAACATTTGTAATAAAGAAATGATGTTTGTTTTGCCACTATTACCTTTCCATTACATATCAGGCTGCCCCTCAAATATATATACACCCATGAAGAAAGCTGACATCATCTCCTGAACAATAGAAACTGCAACGTGAGAATGATTTTTTCTTATTTCTTCCTTCCAGTGGGTCTCTAAGGGTGTTTCATATCAATTGCCAAAACTGTGATACAAAGTCAGTTCCTGAATTTGAGCCAAATGTACTTGTTTTGACCACATTTAAAAACCATAATACTATTCTGCCATAAGAAATTATGAATATGAAGAATTTAGAGAAGCATGGGAAGGCTCACATGAACCAGGGCAGAGCAACATAAGCAGAACCAGGAAAATAATATTCATGATGATTCTAACTAGGAAAATAGAAAGAGAGCAACTAAGTGGTACAGTGGGTAGAGCGCAGAGTCTGGAGCCAGGAAGGCTCATCTTTGTGAGTTCAAATCTGGCCTCAGACATTTAATAGTTGTGTGACCCCAGGCTAATCACTTAACCCTGCCTGCCTCAGTTTCCTCATCTGTCAAATGAGCTGGAAAAGGAAATGAACAAATTACTCCTGTATCTTTGCCAAGAAAATCCTAAATGGGATCACAAAAGTCAGACTTGACTGAATAATCACTAGAAAACTAAGAGTTATATAGTGCTTTAAGATTTTTAAAGCTCTGTTTTACATTGTTGAGACTTACAACTCTGTGACATAAGTGTTGCTATAACCCCCATTTTACAGTTGAGGAAATTAAGGCTGAGAAGGGTCAGGTGATTTATGCAGGGTTCCATAGCTGAAGCAATGTCTGAACTCTAGTCCTCCTGATTCCAAGTCCAGCACTCTACCAACCAAAACAGCTCTATGAGAAAAGGGATAAACATATGTTTGCAAAGGGTTTGTCATTGTCTAGGAGGATGTCCAGAACAGAGGCCAGAGGTAAGCAAAACCAAGCGAACAATATGCCCAATTGTTTTAACAATGTAAATTGTTCGATTATTTCAGTCACATCCAACTTTTTGTGACCCCATTTTGGGGGTTTTTTTGGCAAAGATACTGGGGTGGTTTGCTATTTCCTTCCCCAGTTCATTAAGAAATTGAAGAAAACAGGGCTAAGTTATTTGCCAAGGGCCACATAGCTATTAAGTGTCTGAGGTCAGATTTGAACTCTGGAGGAATCTTCCTGGTTTTCAGCCCAGTGCTTTGTGCACTATGGCACCACCTAGCTGCCATATTTAGATTGTTCAAAGTGTTCATAACTCAGATTAAACTTGAAAGTGTATGCACACACATTTTTCTCCCACAGACAGTGGTTTAGAGAAGGCACCAACCTGCATTGATAGGGCAAGTTTGCTTATGCAAAGGGTCTCAGGAATAACAGTCCGGTTCCTATCCCAGTCCTGTAACAACATAATGACTTCAACCTGGTAGATGAATCTATCCGTGTCATTCTCAATCAAAAGAAAAAAAAAAGGCAAAGTCTATGGCATGATGGAAGACCCCATCTCTTTTCTAGGCCCAACTATAGATACTCATTTGAAATTGTGGTAGCTTGCTGATCTATCACTAAAGGCCAGCTCCAATGTCCGTGTGGAGGTGACTCAGAATTCTCAAATGCCAGATGAGCACAAACTTCGACAGGTGCTGCCATGTTGGAAAGATCTGGATTACAGATCTGCTGATGGACCACGTATGTTCACAGTCAGTGGTAGATAAGTTCTCTACTCAAAGGCTGGTCACCAGAGAGGGTGTTTTGGCCACAGAAATGCATTAAAGGGTCTACAAAGATAAGCACATGTAGGGGGATGGAACACCCACAATGACAACATTAGCAGAGATTAGCACTCTGTGGCCCGCTGGCCAGTTCAGAAATATCACGTTTTTGTACAGATCGTGAGTTTAGAATGGTTTTTATAGTCTTTAAAATAAATCATTAAATTTCAAAATAAGGTTTTATTATATTTAAAAATGTAAAAACTGTTTTTAACTTGAAGACCATACAAAAATAGGCAGCAGGCCAGATTTAACCTTTGGGATATAGATTTGTTGACCTCTGTTTGCAGATGATTGTCACTAACTGTGGCCTCTGAAGTTGAGATTCAACAAAGTATGGGTCTGCTGCTTGTGCTAATTTTGGCTTAACAATCAACACCAAGAAAACACAGGTGCTCCATCAACTACCACAACACCACCCTTATGTGGGATCATTAGTTACAGGAAATGGAGAAGCTCTGGAAGTTGTGGGTAAGTTCACTTACCTTGATAGTGTACTTTCCAAGGAGGTACACATTGATAATGCGGTTGACACATGCATTGCCAGAGCCTGCTCAGTGTTTGGAAGGCTCCAAAGGAAGGTGTGGGAGAGAAGAGGTATTAGACTGACTACCAAACTGAAAGTCTACAGAGCCATGGTGCTGACCTCATTGTTGTATATTTGTGAAACCTGGACAGTCTACCAGGGCCATTTCAGGAAAATGAATCACTTCCATTTGAGTTGTCTTAGGGAGATTCTGAAGATCACCTGGCAAGATGAGGTGTCAGACAATGAAGTCCTTACTCAAACTAAACTGCCAAGCATTCAAACTACCACGGAGAGTGCAGCTCCAGTGGATTGGCCACATTGTTCAAATGCAAAATGTACGCTCACCAAAAAGACTATTGAACTCACACAGGGCAAACATTCACATAGTGGTCAGAAGCAATACAAGGACACTCTCAAGGTCTCTGTTAAGAACTTTGGAACTGATTATGTGACACGTGAGACACAGGCATAGGACCACTCAGCATGGCATGCCCACATCAGAGAAGGTGCTATGCTCTACAAGCAAAGCAGAATTGAAGTGGCTCTAAAGAAATGCAAGATGCGCATATTTAGAGAATTCACCCAAATGTTCACATGGGTTATTTGTGCCTGACCTCTGCTAGAGCATTCTGAGCTCACATTGGTCTGATCAGTCACAGTCAGACACACTGAAACTTGACGCTAGCATAGATCTCATTTTGTTCCTCTTTGAGAACGAAGGACAACCACCACCAATCAGCCTGTTGACCTCTACACTAAGGTATTGAAGTAAATGGTTTGTTGATACTGAGGCCACACCTTGGGACTTCGGAGCATGTTATATTGAACTGGGGCTTACGCTTCTCTGAACCACCTCTTTTAAATTCCTGTAAGACTATGGAAGTCTGAGGGAGGGAGATATGGGGTGGAGGCTAGTAGGTATGAGAGCAGGAGTTATTTGCCATCTGAATGTGAGGGAAACAACCCTCTGGCAGCTGTTCTCCCTTCTGCCATGGGTGAAACTCTGTTTTATGAATTTGGAATATGAAATGAGAAATTAAAATCAAGATATTAGCATGAGGTCATGCATAGATTCACATCACTTAGAGTACAAAAGCATCATTTGTATAACGATGCTAGGTACAAAATGATAACATCATGAAATTTAGAGCTAGAATGATCTTCGTTGTTCAATTTGTCCAACTTTTTGTGAACCCATTCGGGGCTTTCTTGGCAAAGATACTGAAATGGCTTGTCATTTCCTTCTCCAGATCCTTTTACATGTGAGAAAACTAGGCAAAGAGGGTTAAGTGATGTGCCTGTGGTCACACAGGTAGTAAGTATCTGAGGCCGGATTTGAACTCAAGTCGTCCTGACTCCAGGCCTGGTGCCCTGTCCACTGCTTGATCTAGCTGCCCCTGAAGGATCTTAAAAATCATCTAATACACCTCTCTCATTTTGCAAGTAGAAAACTCAGGTCCGGAGAGCTTAAATAGGGGCAAAGTTATAATGGCACATTGCAAAGAACACAGGCTTCTATAGCCAGAAGACATGAATTCAAATATTACTTTGACTCTACTTATGTAACTTTCAAGGAATCATTTAGTCAGTCAACAAGCATTTATTAGCACCCACTGTATGCCAGGCATCATACTAAGTTCTGAAGCTACACAGAAAGGCCAAAAGAAAGTCCCTGCCCTTGAGGAACACACAATCTAACAAGGGGAGAGCCTATATGCCCCTATCGAATTAAATGGCTTCTGAGCTCCCTCCTACCTTTAAATCTTTGACTCTTGCATCCTACATAGGAGAGACAATTTGAACCCAGGTCCTAAATGACTGATGAAGATCATTTTCTCTGAAAGCCATTGACTATCAGTGTAGTGAGAAGGATGGCAACTTCGGGGCATCGTGGCAAAAGAGAAACAGGAGATGCCTTGTATAGATCATAGGAGATGCCCCTGAAGCAGTAAGGCAAGGCCATGGCATTTGCCCCTGCGTCTTTAAGAGACCTCAGCCTCTTTAATACACCAGACTATACTTTATAATGACAGAGTATGATGAGGGAAGTAGGGTGAATCCAAGGGAGAGGATGTTTGTGGTCAGGGAGCAAGAGAGGGAAATTGCTACCTTTGGTCCTGGGTCTTTCTCTCCTTTTGTCATCAAAATTTGTTTGAATCCAACAATCATTTATTAAAACCTGTATAGTCCTGCACCATATACTGGAGACAATGTGGTAAAATCAATGGACTTAGAGACTGATAGTCTCCAAAGCTTCTCTGAGATTCCTCAGGCTTATTTGAAGTGGACAGTCTCTGTTATGAACACTCCTTTCTTTGCCCTTTCTTGCTTGTTTGATGAATTGAAACGCAAACAGGGCCACTTGAATAAGATTCTTCCCTCTCTCTATAAAACTTATGACCTTTGCTGACTTATTGAGCAGCCCTATTGTGGTGACAGGAGCCCAAATATCTCACAACTCAAGGAGGAGATAGGGAGAAAAATCAGGCAAATCAGGACATGCCAAGACTAAGGGTAGTCTCTCCAAGGGGACAATTTTGAACTCTCCTTCCCCTGCTGGATGACCAGAATGATGGAGACTTTGACCTCTGACCCACCTGTAGTCTCAACTGTACTCACTCCCTTCTGTGCCTGAGATCTGAGGGTATCCTCTGCCTTACATCCCCCTTCCCTAGTTGCCCAGGCTGGTAGTTATATGGATAAAAAGAATTAAATGGATTTGAATAACATTATGTTCATAGTAATTGACAGCATCTAGTTTTGTGTTGTGTTACACACTACCTAAAATATTTTGGCCACTGTGTCAATTTTTTTATATTGCCATAACAATACAAGTAATATATTAATTATTAGAACTTAAGAGATATAATTACATTGTCATTCATTTTTTGCAGAGATGGTATCATGCAATATTGTTCATATAATACACTCAGCATTTAATGAATGTTACAATTGCTCTTTTCAGTCATGTCTGACTCTTTGTGACCCCATTTGGGATATTCTTGGCAAAGATAGTGCCATTTCCTTCTCCAGTGAATGTTTTAGAGCTCACTAGAAATGGAATTTGCTTTGACTTGGGGGAAATCCAGACCAATCTTTCCTTCCTTCTTTCCTTCCTTCCTTCCTCTCTCCCTCTCTTCTTCTTCTTCTTCTTCTTCTTCTTCTTCTTCTTCTTCTTCTTCTTCTTCTTTTCTCTCTCTCTCTCCCTCTCTCCCTCTCTCTCTCTGTCTCTCTGTCTCTCTTGTTCTACAAGAACCAGTTAATCCATCCTTGTCTTCTTTTTATCTCCCCTCTTAGTTGAGAAATGGAGAAGAAAACAGAAAGCAAGAAAGGGAGGGAAGTAGGAAGAAAGGAATAGATAGAAACAGAAAGAAACAGAAATAAAGACAGTGATAGAGATAGAGAGACAGAGACACAAAGACCAAAAGAGAGAAAAGATAAAAGTAAAGAGAGACTGACATATAGGGAGGGGAAGGGAAAAGAAGGAGGAAGGGAGAACAGATGGAGAACAATGATCAGCTTTTGGTACCATACCAAGAACAGAAGAAAAATGAAACTTTCTACTGCTCAAAACCAAGCAAAAAGGAGAACACAAAATGCAATTAGCCCTGTGAGACATAGGAGGCCTGCTGTCATTTTAGATAAGCTTTGTGCCTCTAACCAGAGCCAGCATCCAGCAGCTGTCTTCGTCATCTAGATAAGAGCCCACAGATGAGTTTAAGCAAGCATGAGATCCTTTGTAAGAAGTCATCCCTTATGGTAGCTGGAGTGCTTCTGGTGATAACTGGGAGGCTGATGAGAAAGAGGTCACTGAGTTCCTTTTTCATTCTCAACAAATACTAGTCGCCAGTGTTGCTTGCCAGACACTCTCGATCCTGTGATGTTTTTGGTCAATGGTTCTTGGCTAGTCCTGGAACCTGGGCTCTCATCCAGAGCTAACCCTGCAGTGCAGTGTAGTACAGGGCAATCTGGTACCAGGGACCTGCTTCTCTGAGACGGAAAGCAGTCCTGTTTTAGGACAGAGACATGAAATGTGCTTTTATAAATTATATCCAACATCTCTTCAACTAGTGTTCTGGGTCATAGGATCATCCATTTTGAGTTGGAATGGATGTAAGAAGCCATCTGGTCCAACCCTCTTATTTACAGGAGAGGTTAAGTGATTTCCCAAGGTCATCCCAAGGTCAAGCAAGTAGAATCTTTAAGGGGGTTCTCTTGCCCAAAGGTTCTAGGATCTAAAGGTGTTTCAAGTGTTTGGTCTTTATTCTATTTTCCTGACAGCTTCCCTTTCTTCTTCCTGTCCTTCAGTATGACCCTTTCCTTTAGGCTGGTGGAGGATGGCAAACTGACATAGGGCTATAGGAAGAAACAGGCTTTTTGCTCTTTCTTTTATGATCCAGACTGAAGTTGTCTTCTGAGAGTTAGAGTCTTGACTCCCATCCCTCAACCCAAGTTTGTCTACTCTGCCATTAAGAGCCTAATTTGAAGAATTTAGAGTTGGGGCCGTAGAGACCATCTGTTCCAAACCCTTTATTTTAGAAATGAAGAAACTGGTGCACTTAGAATGGAAATAATTTGTCTAAAGGTAAACTGGTAAAAGACATTTGTCACTTCTGCTCCTCTGATTTCAAATCCAGGATTCTTCCTGCTGCACCACCCTGCCTCCCAGCCCAAGTGAAATGATCAACCAAGGGTTGAGCAAAGTATGGCATATCAACGTAATAGAATATTACTGTGCTACAGAAAAAAATGAAAGGGGTGGTTTCAGAGAAATCTGGGAGGTATTTTTAAACTGATGCAGAGTGAAGCAAGCAGAACTAGAACAATACATATGATAACGACATTGAAAAGTCTTTGAAAGACTTCAAATTCTTACAATTCAATGACCACCCACAATTCCAGAGGATTTATGGTGAACCGTGCTTGCTACCCACTTTCTGCCCAAAAGCTGATGGGCTCAGGGAAGAGAATGAGGCATTTTTCTAGACGTGGTCAATATAGGAATTTATTTTATTTGGCTACACATTTATTATAAGGATTTTCTTTTGCTTTTTGTTTTCAATGGTGGGGAGCTAAGAGGCAGAGAAAATAAATGCTTATTAATAAAAAGAAAGGGGGGGCTTTTTTCTCCTTAGGAAATGAAACAACAGCTCAGTAAGAGAGTTGGGCAACAATCATCACTACTTGGATACCACACTTCCCCAGCCACTCTCACAATAGGCTTTTTAAAAAGAAGTTCCCTACATTAATATAAAACAGGATTTGCTTCACAAAAAAATCAATTCTTTGGGAGCTCATTAGTTCACTTAATGGAGGTACATCTGTAATTTGGTAGAGTTTAAAGCCAAACTGGTATTGGATTCTGTGTGTCTCTCTCCCAGAGGTCACATTGATCACTTTCGTTTGCTCCTCTCAGGGCTTCATGAAGGACCCGGGGAGAAGAGTCAGGGGATTTTCTGTTGGAGAGTACCAAATTTCCTGGGGATTTTTATTTTCGTTTACCGACAGAGTTGCAATAACATGGGGCAAATGAATCCACCCCCATTGGGGAGGGACACCCTTTCTTCCTATAGCCCCATGTCATTTTGCCATCCTCCACCAGCATCCACTGCCACTTGGTAAGAACATGCCCAGACCTTTTGTCCACTGTCCTTTTTCCAGGCCTCTGGCAGGCTGTCCTCTTGAAGGATTCTTTCTCTTTTATCCTCTTGGGAGTGAAGGTCAACTCAGCCCCAATCTCAGGGTCTGCTCGTCAAATTTTATGAAAGAGCTGAGAGTAAGGCAGGACCTCTATTCCCTGGTTTATCATCCCTGTTCTTACAGGTAAGCAATCAGGGGCTTTCACATTTTCCCTGATCTCAAATACAAATTAATTACGTTAAAAGGCCTTTAAAGTGTTCACAATAAGGTTATTCTAAGGCAAGGCACATGATCACAAACATATCCTCTAACCTTTCTTGCCAAAGAAGTTTAAAGCAACAAAAACACGTCTGAGCTTTGATTAGAAGTGTACCTGAGCCAAATTGCTGTCGAGTTGTATTATGTTCATTCAGCCTTTGACCTGGATCAGTATTTGGGGAGAAGGGAAGCAGAATCTACGGCTCTTTCACACAATATATGCACAGCACATAGACAATGAGATGCATTCAACTAGCATGAAGTGAATTGCAATGTGGTGTGGAAGGATGGCCCAAGTTTTACATTAAGCTCTGAACTGAGGCTTGCCAAGTATTCACTGCTGAAGACGAGCTGAGAGCTGTTGAGAGTCTGAAAGAAGGTATCACAGTCCTACTGAATGTGCAGAATGAGACGCACGTTTTTGGACATGGATGTTATAGGAATTTATTTTGCTCAACCGTACATATTTGTTATAAGAGCTTTTTTTTTCTTTTTATTGGGGAGGAAAGGAAATGGGAAGGAGGAAAAAATACTTGATATTTGAAAAAAAATTCAACGAAAATTATCATTGGCGTGGCTAGGTGACACAGTGAATAGAGCACCAGCCCTGGATTCAGGAGGATCTGAGTTCAGTTCCAGCCTCTGACACTTAACACTTAATAGCTATGTGACCTTGGGCAAGTCATGTAACCCCAATTGCCCTGCTTTCTCCCCTCCAAAAAGCAAAAAAAAATAAAAAAAAATAAAAAAATAAAGAAAATTAAGTATCATGGTCCTAGAAAAAATGCTGACCATGCTTGGAGAAAGACTAACTAAATTATAGTACATGACTGAAACAGAATATTACTATGCTTCAATATGGTGACTAAAAAATTCCAAGAAAAGCAGGAAGACTTAGATCAACTAATGAAAAATGAAGCATAACTATGAAAGCAACAACACAAAGATATCAACAATGGAAATGGAAAGAAAAATAAAAACAAAACAAGTGAAAGTGAATGGTCTTAAATTATAAGACCATTGAAGCTCCACTCAAAAGAAGGGACAGGAAAAGGCTTCTCCCACTTTTCCCAGAAGAGGGGAGCTCTGACCATGGAATGCTGTAGACACTGTCAGAGATTCTGATATATCAGTTAATTTTTCTTTTAAAATGTTTTTCTTTTTTTCCCCCTTTATTATGAGATTGTTTTTGGAAGGGTGAATACATGGGGAAATCTCTAGGTGAAGTAAAAACAAAAAATTCAATAAAAATCTATTTTAAATAAGAATTTATTGTTCTCAAAAGAGTTGACTTCTAGTCATCCTTAATTATAATGAATTTTATTACACATAGAACTTTCCCCTATTATTATCCTGTGTGTGGGGGGGCATTATCATGCAAATATCATGCCCATTTTAAAGATGAGGAAACAGGATGGGAGAGGTTAAGTGACTTTCCCATAGTTAAATAGGTTTCAAACCAAGGCTATGGATTGTTGAAATCTACACCATATCCCTAAATCTCATTTCAGGTATCAACCTACACCTCCAACCAAGCCTTTTGCCAGAACCAAAGGACACTTAGAACATGATTTGTGGAAACAGCAGCCAAATGGCCAAAGCCGGGGAGCCAGAACAGAACTGCAACAAGCAGCGTTTGTCTGAGAAGCACAAAAAAAGCTCCATGGTATCAACTTCTGAAGACAAGTTCAGTCGGAGAGGGGGAGAGTCTGTATCCCATGAGAAAGACATGGTGAAGCCATTGCTAAAGGGTCATCACTGGAGAAGAGGACAGGCAACAAAGTACAACTGGGTCATCTTGGTGGGGAAGGAGGGAAACATATCATCTGGTAGCCTCTTATTTTAACTAATTATTCTTATTTGTTAGGTGTTATGCCCATATACTTTTACTGAAGGACTGTAAATGTCAGCTTCCTCTGAATTTTAGCACCTTGGGACAAGACCCTAGTGACCCCAGCCTAGTTACTGCTCTGAGTCAAAGAAAGAAAGGAAGAGAAGGAAGAACAAGGGATCTGATCCACAAATTGATGTCATGAAAGAAGTTGCATGCTTTGCAAGAATCAAGAATCTATAAGATTGCAACTAGGATGCCTGAGTGGAGGGAGGAAAGCAAAAAAAGGAAAAAATCCTTTTCTTCTCTATTGAGTTGTGAGACCCCCCCCAGGTTTGGTGCTCTTGTTCTGCTCCCCAAAATTATGTTGTATATCATGTGAATTGACTGATCTGTACATATGTGGTTCCCCCAGGTAGAATGCAAAGCCTTAGAAGACCAGAAACTCTTTGTCACCTGTGCTTAGCACAATTCCTGGCACACAGAGATAGCAACTGAAATTGATTTCAATGGTACCAAGAGCTTTCAGATAGGGAAAATATCTCCATCGATGCAAATCGGAAGCTTCTCTGCAACTTCCGGTCTTGGAAAGTTGTCTAAAGCACTGAGAGTTTAACTGAGAGGTTGCCTGTGAGTCATACAACCAGTATGTGTAAGAAATATAACTTGAACCCAAGTTTTCTTCTTTCTGAGGCCAGCTCTCTATCTATGACACCACGCTGTATCTCACCTTGTCCATAGTAGGTATTTAATAAATGCTCACTTCATGCAATGAAAGAACAAGGGAGTATTCGGCATGTGACTGGCTGCATTAATTATGCAGGTAAGATGTGGAAGGATGCTCTTCTGTCATCACTATCAACAACAGCAATAGTCATTAGGGACCCTCTGGATGTGTGAGACCACACTAAGCCTTTGATGACACATTTAATTCATTTATTAAGCACCTACTGTTTGCCCAGTGAGAGGCAGATGTGAAATACTAGATGGAGAGTTTCCTTTGAGGCAGGAATCCATGGTTTCAGTATAGTGACTCTGTGACACTGGGCAGGACATTTTATCTCTCTGCTCTAGATACTTTCCTCAAGCTAGTAGTTCTGGAGAAAGGGCTGTTTTGCATAGATAGAGGGAGTTCCCCCATTGGGAGTACTCCAATAAAAAAAGGGGAGGCACTCTGATACCTAGATATGGACAAAAATGTAGAAGAACATTGCAAGGATTTGGAATTTGAAAATTAGGACCTTTTCTTCTGTGGTGATTCAATGTGTCATTTGATAAACAACCCACTCTACACTGGGATTTGGATTGCCTTCATTTTTTCCTTAAAAGGAATAAGGAATTAAACCACTTTTCTGGGAAGATGTTTTAAACATAAAAGAAGAATATGACAACTAAAAATACCAGATTTTTGAAATGGCAAACCTAGAATGTAAAGTAAGTCCACATACTCAGGAATTCTTTGGAAGGATCTGAGACCTCACTGAGGTAGGAACTCCATCCATGGGTAGAGAAAGCAGCATACCATCTCCAGCTTCTTGTCCTGTGAGACTTTTGTACCTGTCCTATAAATTATCCATGGGATGTGAGGGGAAGGTCCCCCATGAATTCTAGGGGGTTTCCCTGTCTGTCTCTTTCTCTCTTTCTTCCCTCTGTCTCTTTTTTTGTCTTTCTCCTGTCCCCCTGTCTGTGTCTCTCTTTCCCCACTCAGTCTCTCACTCTGTCTCTGTTCCCTCTCTCTTCCTTTGTCTCCTCTTTTGTCTATCGTCCTCTTCTCTCTGGCTATCTATCTGTATTCTCTCTCTCTCTCTCTCTCTCTCTCTCTCTCTCTCTCTCTCTCTCTCTCTCTCTCTCTCTCTCTCTCTCTCTCTCCTCTCTCCTCCTTTCTCCTCTCTCCTTTTTCCTCTCTCTCTCCATGTCTGTCTGTCTCTTTCTCTCTGCCTTTTTCTCTGTCTCTTCCTTTCTCAGTGGATTATCTGACAGCTCCAATATTAAAGTTTGAATTGCCCGGCAGATGGCGCTTTCCCCCAAAGAGAAGTTACAAGCAACAACAGAAATGCAATCTAATTTAGAACCACAGGACATTAGAGCCAGAAGAAACCTTCGGTTTCAAATGATACTCTCTATGATCCAACTCCCTCATTTCATAGAGGAGAACACTGGGACCGGCATGGATGTGACAGGGTCACAGCTTCAGAACGAATGTGAAAAGGGGAGTTATTGCAAAGTGTGTGTGTGGGGGGGGAGGGAATCTTCATTTTTAAAGAAAGAAAAACTCTCTGCATAGAAGCTATTCTAGGTTCTCCCCCTGTGACTCTTTACCAGGGCACCATGGTAAACCCTGTGCAGAGTGGTAGCAAACATGCAGGGTATATGGATGTATATGTCAATATACATATGCTGATACATCAGGGATCTGTAGGGCTGGTACAATAAAAATAGCAGATATTTATATCATGCTTTACAATTTGATAAAGTATTTTACATAGAATATCTCATGTGAGTCTGAAGAAAAATAATCAGCATTATCATTATTCCCACTTTACAGATGGGGAAACTGAGGTTCAGGAAAATGGCATGACACCCATTGTCACACAGCATGTAAAGGTCAGAGCAGAATCTGAAACCTTTTTGAGTTTTGCCTCTGATACATTCTAGTCCCCGTGAACCAAAAGTGATCAGATGCTAAAGAATTGAGCAGATCATGTTAACCCAAGAAACAAGAATTTATCTCTCTCCTCTTCAGCAAATCCTGGTGCCTGCCCAGGCTATTGTCTAAAGTTAGAAGTCGCAGACGAGCCGTAGACTGGCTTTTGCGAAGGGAGTTTCTCCACTGGGAATTCTCTTATACTGATGAAATCACAACATGGACCATAGTCAGTACTGAAGCATGGTTCAGTGGAAGGCGTCTCTGGATTTGAAGCTGGTGATCTGGGTCCAAATCCTTACTTTGCCACTCACTGCTGGGATGATCTGTGACATTCTTACTATAATGCCACAGTTCTGTATACATATACCGTACTACTGTAATATATGCAAGTCTGACATGCATATTCCAGTCATTTGGGACTGAACTGGGTTTCTCATGATGCTATTGACCTTCTGGTTCTATTTTCCTCTGAAGACAGCGACTAATACTTCATGAAACACTGTAGTTGAAATAGGGATGTGTTGGTATATGTTTAATAATATTTTCTCCAAGAAATGTTTTTTTTTTTTTACTAATGACACACTTTAAAGTTTAATCTGCATTATTTTCTCTATCATTTGCTTAAGTCTAGAAAATCAACAGAACAATAAATCAAACCTTGATTTGTAGAGTTTGCTGATTTCCAAGGTGTAAATGCTCACACTGAAAATTTGACAATCAGGAACCGGTTTGAACTGCCTCCAGCACATCCCAACCCAAGCAAAGCCTGAAAGAACACAAATCACTGGAACTGGTAGCGGCAAAGTTCAAGATGTTTCATCTTTTCAAGATAGTGACTGAATGTTTCCCTGTTTCTCCCTCCACAGCCCCTTCCCCCAATGGTTAACCATTTGCTGTAAACATTGGGCTTACTGTTTTTTTTCGTTCAAAGTCATCATCATTTATAGAAACAGCCCCACTCTGGGATTCTTGCCTTTAGGTCTTCCATTCATCCTGATAGATGTTCCTTTCTCAATGCGAAGAAAGAAATCCTCCAAAATCAAACACTGAGATGCCAGCACAAAAAAGGAAGGCCCACCTGGCTGTGTACTGGCAGACTTTTTAGTTCCTAATATTGACCTTTGGCACACAGTTTGCCCCCTTGCATACTTCCTTTTAATAGCAAACACGATTAGATCTCCCCAGAGGCAAGATAGAATTCACATCTTCAAAGGTTTGGACTATATGTGTCCATGGACCAAAAGAAAAGTGATTAGAGGCTGAAGAATCTGAGCAAATCATGTTAACCAAAGGATAAACCTTCAATTCTCTCCTGATCTCCAAGGTCAGGGTTACTTTGTATTCGCTTGTAGAGAGGCATTCCCCACAGAATCCAGGATAAGGGGACAACAGGGTTAATACCTTGACAGAGACAAACACTCTTAAAATTACTATGCTTGAAGAGGATGGGGCTGCATTTTCCTTAGGGCCTCTTGGAGAGTATTCAAGTAGGCTGCATTTTCCAAAAAAGTTATTTTTGGAAGCAATTATGTTAAGGGCTTTGAGCTCCCTGGAGTCTGATCTCTAAGGATATCTCTTGGCTTAAAGCACCCTTAAAGTACTAAGTAATATTACCCTCCCATAAAAACAAGATCTAACCCACACAATAAGAAAAGGAACCCTTGTATTTAAAGAGGGCTAAGGTTAATTTGGAAAAGGCAGGGTGTGTCTGAACAAGAAGGCAACATCTCATCACAAGGATTTTTCCTTTCAGTATATAAAATCTTAAAATCTTAAGAAGGTACATTAGCGATCATCTCGTCTGAACTCCTATCCCTTGCAGAAATCCTTTTGTATACAACATTCCTCATAGATGATCATGTAGCCTCTGTTTGAATGCTTTTAGTAACAAGGAACTCACTACATTTGTCAATGTTCCAGTAGTAGAATTCTTCCTTATATTGAGCTAAAATTTTTTCTCTCTGTACTTTCTCTCCATTGGTCCCAATTTCTTTTGGTCTTGTAGAGAATAAACCTAATCCCTTTTTCTTTTGTAATGGAAAGAATCCCAGATCATGTATAGGAAAACTTGGGTTGGAATTAGGTTTCTGCAAGTAATTTCTAAGCCTCCGTGTTCTCATCTGTAAAAGAGAGCAAATTACAGCCCCATACCGCACAGGGTTGTTGTGGAGATCAAAGGAAGTGAGATATCTAAATGTACTTGGAAAAGTTTAAAGTGGTGCATAACTATGGACTACTACTATATCATACATTCAAAGACAGTGACCCTTTATTCCTTATTTCTGTTATCAGGGTTAAATTTCACTGATTTCCTCTACCATTCCCCATATGGTGAGATTTCTGGTCTTTTCAGCATCCAGATCACCCTGTTCTGAGTGTGAGGGAGAATTGTACAGTAGAAAGGACGGACTTTGAAGTCAAAAGAACTGGTTTCCAGGTCCAACTTTGCTCCTTCCTACCTGTGTGACCTTGAACAAATCACCTCCCCTTTCCCCTCTGTCTACCTCATCGTCTCCATCTGTAAAAATACTGAGTCTGCACAGCTTTAGATCCTATGATATGCTCCAATTTGTCAGTCTCTTTTATACTGTGGGGCCATAGGTGGGTAGACCAACATAGAGTATGGTAGCCTTGCCATCTTACTTCCTATGGATGTTATCCTTCTATGGAAGCAGCCTAACATGATGTGCATATTTTAAATAGTCACATCATACTGTTGATTCATCTTAAATTTCCAGTCAACTAAAACCACTCAGTCTTTTTCACCTGAGTCTTTAATGGGAAAAGATCGCTCTTCTTGGGTCTGGGCTATTTTGCCTATGTGCCAGACTTTATGTTTATGCCTAATAAATTTTGTCTTCTTAAATTTGGCTCATCATTGAAGCAAAGTCTTTTTGGATCCTGGTTCTGTCACCCAATGTACTGTCTACTATTCCCCGATCAGCAAAGTCTGGGCTGCTTTGTATAAGCTTACAAAGATGCATTCCCCACAGAATCTGGGATAAAGGTACAACAGGGCAAAGTACCTTCACAGAGAGAGAGAGAAACACTCTTAAGATTCTGGTGTTTGAATAGGATGGGGCTGCAGTTTCCTTTGAGACTCAGCTTTGTGTCAGCTGAAAAATATATGGATAATTCTGTCTTTTATGTCATTATCATTAGAAGGCAGCTCTACCTTGGACATTTACTAGCTGTGTGATCCTGGGCAAGTCACTTGAGCTCTTTTTGCATGTTTTCCATCTGAAAAAATGGAGTTCATACTAGCATCTACCTTCCAGGATTATTGTAAGGATCGAATGAGATATTTGTAAAGTGCCCAGCACTGCGCACATAGTAGATATTTAATAAATGATGATTTCTTTCCTCTTCCTTTTATCCAAAAGTCACCACTCTGTTCTCATGGTAGAGAGGGCTAGAAGGATACCTGCCTGCTCCCTTAAATATTGCTCATCTAGGAGATATGCTTGGACTCCATCTAGCTTCTGATAGAAATTTCACTAAATGGGGAGGAGTAGAACCCTAAGCTCTATATCCAAGGCTTGACCTTTCTCCTACCAAATAACTAGTTCCACAATGACCTACACAGCTAACTGCAAAGAAACCCATTTATGCAAATTATAGCAAAACAGAAAATCAATAAAATATCTGGGAGTCTATCTACCAACATAAACCTGGAACTATATGAATACAATACACTCTGTAAAAAAGAAAACTAAATAATTGGAGAAATATCCTTTTCCATCTCCGGGAGCCTCCACGAGCGCAGCCCTGGCCATGCTGGCCCACCTGCAGTGGATGGTCCTTGGAAACTGCTCCGGCTTCCTCATCAAGCGCAACAAGCAGGAGTACAGCACCGAGCACAACAACCTCAAGTCCCGAAACTCGTTCAGTTACAATTGGCTGATTCACCAGAAGACGGTGGGCATAGAGCCGGCGGCCGACGGCAAGGGCATCGTGGTGGTGCTGAAGCGGCGAGCAGGTCAGAGGAAGCCTGCCAACTCCGATGTCAGGACCACAATAAACAAAAGTGCCCGGGCCACACCGAACAGCGTCCGCCACATCATCCGCCACATCATCCGCCACATCATCCGCAAGAACAAATACCGGAAAGATTTTCGTATGGCCGCTCTGCTCCCGGCCAGCGCCAGCCTTTGGTGCCAGAAGCCAGTGGCGCTGAAGAAGTGAACCTGCCCCTCCTATCTCCAAGAGCACCTAAGGTGCCAGGCCTGCCTTTGGCTAATAAAGTCAGACTGATCCCCCCCCAAAAAAAATAATTGCAGAAATATTAATTATTCATGGATGGTTCAATACAACTAAAAACAAAGTATTACCAATTTTAGAGAGATGACGGGCTTTTATAGTAGGATAGGGTCTCAAAGTTGATTCTGATTCAGTAAATTCACAATAATTAACAGCTTCCTAGATAGTTAGTTGGCATGGCCACCCAGAGAGAGGATACTAGGGAACAGAACATAGTCCATTACCTGAGAATCAATGAAAACTTCAGACTTCTGCTGAGAAAGATAACCTCATAACCACAAAGGTGAGCATGGGACACCTCAAGTCCTGATTTATTTTTGTTTTTCTTTTTAAAAAATATTTATTCAGTTAGTTTTAATTTTCAACATTCATTTTTATACGATTTTGAGTTTTTAATTTTCTCCTTCTCCTACCCCTTCCCCAAAGCATGCAATCTGACAATAAGCTATACATGTACAATCATATTAAATGTATTTCCACATTAGTCATGTTGAAAAGAAGAATTAGCACCAAAGAGAAAAACCATGAGAAAGATAAAAGGAGAGAGGGAAAAAAATTAGTA
>CM053601.1:86007659-86028903 GCA_028646575.1 Pseudocheirus occidentalis
TTTTTTTTTTTGACGCAATTGGGGTTAAATGACTTACCCAGGGTCATGTAGATTGTGTCTGAAATCACATTTGAACTCAGGTCCTGGTTAGATCCTGATTCTAGCGTGGCTACTCTCTCCACTACCTGCCCCCCCACCCCCATTTATCTTAAGGAGTGTGAGTCGGGTTAGTGGCTAACAGCGACACCTGGTGGTTAAAATAGCACACACTGTGGCTGCCCAGGAGTGTGCTTATATTTACAATACATCACTGTGCAACTAAGTTTCCCTGCTACATATTTTTACCCAGAGCTTTATTTTCTTGGAATCAATATAAACACCAGGTAGGATATGCTTAGATAGCAACAGGAGTCTCTAAAGCTTACACAGAAGGCGTTAGGATCAACTTCTTTGGAGGTTACAGAAATCTGGACCACATTAAACCCTACATTTTGTTTGTTACCAAACACAAAACCAAAAAACCTTCCCATTCTGGGATTCAACGAGCATTGCCACTTCCCCTAAGATTGTTAACTTTAGGAGGCAATGGGGTGGGGTGGGGGGGTGTCCACATCTACCATAGCTACTTTTGCTCCACAGGCACTTATCTTGAGCCTGTTGACTCATGCCTCAGACCTACCCAATCACAAAGACTCTTTCAAACACATTACGAGCCTCACATAATATAGTGTGACTTTCTGCTACATGCATGGGCAGGGTTGTGGAGTGGGAACAGGGCTAGATAAGAGAGAGAAGACAAGGATTCCATTTCCTGCACAGACTTGCTATGAGGCCATGGACAAGCTCTGTGTAATTTATATTCTTTCTCAGTAAAGGGGGTTCTCTAAAAACCTTTGCTGTCCTGACCCCAGAGGCAGGTTGTGAAGGGAAATGACATGACTGGGGAAATGCTGTGAACTCTGAAAAAAGGAAAGTACAAGTACAAGCAAATGGTGTTTTTTAAGCAAATCACACTCTCCAGGAACTCCCAAGGGACCTCTTGCTTGCTTTTGGCTCCATGGCATTTGCATTTAAGCCAGCTTTGCTCTGCCCTTCAGCCTGGTGTACTGTGGTCTGGCAAGCCAGGTGCCATGATGGTTACAGAACTAAATCTAGAGTCAGGAAACCTTCATTTCAAACCTGATCTCAGACACTAGCAGCACGACCCTGGGAGAGTCTTTTAAACAATTGTTTGCCTCAGTCTCATCCTCTGCAAAATAGGTATGATAATAGTACGCATCTCTCAGCGTTGTTGTGAGGATATGAGATATTTATAAAGTGCTTCAGAAAACTTACAAGCACTATATAAATGCTAGCTACTATTATTAAACCCAGATGTTCCAAGAATTTAAACATATGTGTATGATGGCACGGGTAATACCATCTTCCAGAAGACTGAAATAATTTTGTAATGACAATCTATGGCAAAGATTCTTAACCTTTTTTTAATGTCATGGACCTAGTCTGGTAAAACCTAGGGACCTCTTCTCAGAATAATTTATTTAAATCAATAAAACAAAACATATAAGATTACAAAGGAAACTAATGATATTCAAATACAGCTATTATTCTTGTAACTAATTATAACACCAATAGCATTTATTTAACTATATGCTATCTCTAACCCTGATGGATGATCCACAATTTAAAAAAATTAAATCTAGTGAATAGAAAAGAGCCTGCCTTCCCTTCTTCCCTAGCAAATCCTGCAAAAAATAGGCTTGGAAAATAGCAGGCATGCGGGTTTGGGCCTGGGTTTGCAGAAGGAACATAGCGTAGGTTTTTAAATGACTGACTAGAAAAAAAATTTACCCACACAGACATTTTATGAAACCCCAAATGCCTCAAAGTGCAAAGAATGCACTACTTGAGCCTTTTTGTAGCAAACTTATCTGGCCACTGAAGCTGAGTGGTCTCCTTCTCTGGCTGTGGGCCCAAGGATCGTCTAGCTGGGGACTGGGCTTTCTAAGTGTTTGGCCCATGTCCACACAATGGCCTGATGTTATTGATCAAGTTTAGACTTCCATTCAGATCTCAGCTCCTTTAGTAAAAGAAGAGACTTCAGAGATCATCTATTAATCTCACCTGTCCATTTTACAGATGAGGAACTGAGGCCTAAAGACTCTTAAGTGTTTAAGATTAGGCAGGTAGTAAGTGGCAGGGGGGGAAAAAAAATCCAGATCTACAGACTCTATAACCACTGTTCTTTCCATTACTTCTCATTGCCTCTGAGGTCTGGAGTAAGGAAGTCTCACCTCAGACACTGATTAGCTCTTCCATTCTGCTTAAACCACTTAAACTCTCTTAGTCTTATTGATGAAATGAAGAAGGTGAACTAGATAGCTGCTAAGGTCACTTTTAGCTCTAAATCTATCGTTCCTCACTTAGCAGACGAGGACCAGAGAAATCAAGGGATTTGCCTATGGTTGCATTGGCTTGTGACAGAGCTGAGATTCAAACCCAGGACCTTTGACCCCAAACCCAGGGCTCTTTCAACTGTATCATTCTATAACTAAAACACCAACTTTGAGATGTTAAAACTTCAGGAAGTTAAAAAAAATAAGGACGAGAATAGTTAGTCTGTATTTTTGGGCAATATTTAAAATAATCATTTATTAAGTGTAAGCCCACTCCCACACCAAGCTAGGGCAGTTTCCAGAAGGCAGCCTTGTGATGCTGATTGTTGAGAATGTAGAGACAGATGTGACCCCTGATTGTCTGAGAAACCTTTTGAGTTCAAAATTTAGAGTAAGTTTGGAAAGACTTCAGAAGAGAGATCAGGAGGGGACAGCAAACTTGTGAATCATAGATAAGATATCTCTCTGTAGCTAGAGACAAGTAGGGAAGCCAGGCCTCAACATGTCCTTGACTCCCAGTGCCTGTGAGCCTAGAGACTGCTAAGAACAGGCTTTCCCCAGTGAGACGATTCTCTCCTTGGTCAAGCCGAAAGTTTATCTCACTCCCAATGAAAGCGCTCACCTACTGCTTGCATAAATGTGTTTGCTAACTATCTGAGATTGCTTAGAGAGCAGTGGTAAAGCATATGGCAAAGCATCATCTTTCATGCAATTTCCATCAATAAAATCTAATCCATTTCTGATGTTGAATCATTTGAAAGTATTTGGAATTGGTGGCTGTGGGGGAAGGTGGCACCACTGCAAGGGTTCTTGGGTATACCTGCCAGGTGGTTAGAAGTAGGTATTGGTGGTGGCAAGGAAGGAAGACCTTTTCTCCACAGTCACATATCCTTTAATTATGATTGCAGGGACTGAGATTGAAATAGGACCTGGAGGGTACTGCTCTTCCAAGGCTGTTGGGTTCAGGGTCCTCAGCTATCTTCATCATGGTTTTAGGGGAGACAGAGGTTGAGATAGTAGTTGTGATTTGACTTGTCTGGCGTACACCAACTCCTGTCTCTCAGGGTAACCTTACTGCTTAAGTTAAGCTAGTTTTTCTGCCCCATGTATGGCAATTGACTGGTAGACAGTATGAATGGCTGATTGCTTGTCCATAGAAGTTACTGTGCTGTATTATAATGGTGGAAGCTGAGCTGGAAGCAGGGGATCTGGGGAGTACTGCTCACAGATTTAGGGCCTGGACCATTTCTGTCTAGGTCTGAGGAAAGGTTTGATTTGCCTGGTATATACTACCTCCTGTTTCTTTCTCAGGGTTTCTGTCTGTTTCAGGCAGGAAGGTTTGTCAACTCTGCAAGTGAGATCATATAGGAATGTAATAGAAAATTTAATACATGCTAAGAAATGATGAAATGGATAATTTCAGAGAAACCTGGGAAGTCTTCTGTGCACTGATTCAGAGAGAACTGAGCAGAACCTAGAAAACAATTTATGCAATAACATTGTAAAAACAACAACTTTGAAAGACTTAAGAATTCTGATCGGTGCATTGGTGAGACATGACGCTATAGGATCAGTGGTAAAGCATACCACCACCTCCAGACATCCAGGTAAGAAGGAATGAGAAATACATTTTCATGGATAGTTAGGGGGGGAGCTTATGTCCATGTGAATTTGTTACAAGGGGTTTGTTGTGGTTTCTTTTTTTTCTAATGGGAAAAGTACAGAAGGGGAGGTTACCAATAGTAAATGGTACAGTAACAGTAAAGAAGAAAAAACAACAATCAGCTTAGTTACTCTGATTAATAAAATGATCCTAGACAACTTTGAAGAACATCATGAAAAATGCTGTCCACCTCCAGAAAGAGAACTGATGAACTCTGAGTGCAAACTGAAGTATAATTTTCTCACTTTATTTTTCTTGCTTTTTTTTGGCTAATATTAAAATATGTTTTGTATGATTTCAACATGCATAATTGATATGATATTACATGCCTTCTCAAAGAGTAGGGGAGGAGCTAGAGGGAGAGAGTTTGGAATTCAAATTTAAAAATAAATAAATAATTTACATTGAAAACTGAAAAAAGAAGATTTTTTTTATTGAAACATGTTAAAAATGCACAGAAGAGAACAGAAGGAAAACCAGAAGAAAATAAAGATAAACAAGTCAACTTTGAAAGTTATATGATGAATTTATTTTATACTAAAAAGGAAAAGCAAACTGCAACAGAAATGTAAAGTTTCATGTATAAGCCTCTTTTGCTGTTTTACTTTATATATGGAAATATTCATTTTATTTGGTGTTTAGAATACTTGGTGTTCAGAACAAAAATAAATCAAATTTTAAAAACAAATAAAGCAAAGAATTGCCTTGAGCAAGCAACTCTCCAACTTTGGATCCCCTTCCCACAAAGAGTTTTTGTTTATGTATATCTATTGATATTTAACATATTAGAAATCAAATACATGATTGCACATGTATAGCCTATATCCGATTGCTTCTTATCTCAGGGAGGGAGGTGGGCAGGGAAGGAGGGATAGAATTTAGAACTCAAAACTTTAAAAAAACGAATGTTAAAATTTTTTGCATGTAACGGGAAAAAAGACAATATTATTTAAAAAGAAATTAAAATGTCTATCATAAAAATAGATTTGACCTTGTGGACCCATTGTGAAGATATCAGGGAGTCCAGAGGTCTCCTGACCACACTTTGAGAACTGCTGGCCTAGAAGACCTGTTCTAACAAAAGCAATACTTTTAGCAGAAATTATAGAAATAGCAGCATTTACCCTACTCGGCCAACTCGCTATTTTGCCTTCCTTGTCTTTAGGTGAAAAAATAGGGACTCTCAGGAGGCCTGGCTGACCATGGGGTGAACATGAATCCTCAGAAATCAGGTCACGGTTAACCAGAAAGCCTCACTGGAAAAAAACAACAACAACAAAACCTACTGGTCTCAACCCCACAATGGGTTAGATTATATAAGCTAGTTAGAAATGAAGTCAGCTGGTTTCCACCATCTGTGCCAATGGTGGCAGGAAAGTTGGTAAGATGATGCCTAAAAGAAGAGGGAGGCAAATCCCTTCCCCCTAATTTTGAGGAGAGGATGGAAAGGAGCAATTAAGCCATTGACACAGGAAGTTCCTCCTGATTTATTCATAGCAATACACCCACTTCTTATCACTTATTAATATTTGCACAGTGCTCTGCTTCTTGCTGATACCACTTGCCTGGCAGTGGCCATCTATTTATGATTACCTCACCAGAAAAGCAGGACAGCATGGACCTTTACACTATACTGGCCAGCAAAGAGGCAGATCTGTGAGCAAAGATGGGCAGGCAGACAAGTGCTTCAGATCTGAAGGAAGGAAACAATGTCTGGTTCATCTTGGCTTCTGCTCTCCCATGCCTCATGCCCCCAAACCACTGCCTGGGGCGCCAGCTCACCAGTCTCTATATCAACATCTTTTTTCAAAGGGAGAAGGCCTTCAGGAAGCCCCTCAAGATGAACATTGCCAAGTCAGGACTATGTTCCAAACAAGGAAAAGTACCTTTCCTCAAAATCAGACCAAATCCTGGGAATGCACCCAGATCTGGAGAGATGATAGGATCAGGAACCAGGGCTACAGCTGAAAGTGGCCTTAGAGTTCAATCTAGTCCAACCCCCTCATTTTACAGAGGAATAAACTGAGGCACAATGACTTACCCAAGGTGACACAGGAAGTAAATATGAAAAATGGAATTTGAACCCAGGTTCTCTCATTTTAAAGTCAGGGGCTCAATTCATTGATCCATCAAATAGTCAGGACACATGGCCTTTGAGATCAGTGTGTATCGGAGAAATGCTGTGGCAGTTTCCCCTTCCAACACGTTTCTTGTGGGTGGATTTAATGCATCCTTGATGTATTCCTAGATGCTTCAAATTCTATCTCAAAAAGGAGTTGATATGTCAGCTAACTGGAACGTACCCAGAACGCAATACATCAGACCCACCAGGCCCCTGAATGTTAAGAGATGAATGTTGAATAATGAGGTCTTGAGAAAATGACAGGAGAGGGGGGGGCGGGGAATTTGAAACTCAAAAGCTCGTGGAACTAAATGTTGTAAACGAAAAATAAATAAATGATATTTTTTTAAAAGAAAGAAAATGGTAGATCCTAATCTTATGAGCATGGATATAGGGTTAAAACTGTGAATTGTTCTCCAAATTAACCCACTGTTTATTACTAACTGCCTCTTAAAATTGGGCATTATGCTGGGCCCTGGAGAAACAACAACAAAAGCAGGACAGTTCTTGCCCTCATGGTGCTTACATTCTACTATAAAAGCCTGGGCCCTCTGATGAATAATATTCATCTATGTTTAAAAAGCAAACAAAAAACCCTAAACACCAAAGCAACATTCTTGCAGCCCTTCATCCTCTCCCATCTTTATACTAAATAGGAGGAAGAATGGAATTCGATAACTATCAGGATCTGGGTCCACTGTCGTTATGAGCAACTTTCATTAATATTTGAGACTCTCCTTCCTATTTACTAAAAAAATATGTGCCTATACAATAAAGCTCAAACTCCTTAGATTCAACCACTCAACAAACATTTATTAATGACCTCCAAGGTGTGATTTAAGGTAGGGAGGCTTAGTGGATGGAAAAGTGCCAGCCTCAAAGACAGGAGAATATGTGTTCGAATCCCACTATGACATATGTTGTCTCTGAGACCCTGGGCAAGTCTCTTAACCTCTCAGTATTCCAGGCAGCTCTCCAGGGTTATACATTTCAGAAAAAGTGATGACCTGCACTGGTAGAAGGAGTTTCCTTACCTGGTAGTTCCTCAAACATTGAAATCACACCTCTAAATCTCTATCCCTAAATGCCAGACCCTGTGCCAGGTGCTGGGGTTCAAAAGACAAAAGCAGGACAATCCCTTCTTACAATCAAGCTAGAGAGACAACATGTGTGTGTATAACACCCACCCATACATATATGCATATACACCTATATATGTATATGTGTGTTAGTATGTCTAAAACACATACAAGGTGATTTAGGGAGAATGGCACTGTGAAGGAATCAGGAAAAACTTTATATGGACAATGCTCGAATGGAACCCTGAATGAAACACATCCTAAAAGGTGGAGGTGAGGAGGGAGCACATTTCAGGTAGTAGGTACAGAAAGTACAAAAGCCCAAAGGAAGAGAGGAAGAGCCATGCCTATGGGACAGGAAGTACATACGATGGATAATGAGGCTAGAGAGAGAGGTTGGAACCAGGCTTAGAAGGGCTTTAGATGCCAAGAGGTGAGGTTTATATTAGATCCTAGAGTTAATAGGAAGCTAGGGAGCAGGGGAGGGACAAGGGCAAACCTGAGCTTTAGGAAGATCCCTTTGGCAGGTTGTATTTGGAGCAGGAGGAGACTTGAAGACGAGAGTAATCAGGAAGGCACTGCTCTAGTCTAGGAGAGAAGTAATGAGGGCCTGAACTAGGGTGTTGAATGGGTTGGCACAGTATTCAAGGCCCTCTACCACCCACCCCCAACCTACCTTTCCAGTTTTATCTCATGTTGCTCCCCTACACACACCCTTTTCTTCAGCCAAATTGGACGACTTCATCACCTAGAACAAACCTTAAGCTTTCTCAGATCATTTCTTCCTTCTCTTCCAGCATGGTCCTAGGAAACAGAGCCTGAAGACTAAGGGCTGTAAAAGCTTAGTCAGGAGGATGCCTTCATCACTGCCTATGTGTATTTTCTGAATACACCTCGAAAATCTCATATCTACCACTTTCTGCTTCTATGACCTTCTCTTGTCCATCAGTAAAATGAGGAAATAGGACCAGATGACCTCTGCTGTCCCCTCCAGCTCCAAATCTATGATCCTAAGGCTCTTCAGCCATTCTGAGCTTCATGCAAGTATGTAAGAAGCATCTCCCAAGTGATTGATAATGAGTTGTCATTTTCTTTTGTGGAGGCTGTTCCCTCAGAGACTGTAGTCATAGATTCTCAGCATCTTCTAGACTTCAAGGTCTCTTCTGGGGTACATGGGGTGCTCAGAAAGGATCACACCTCTTAAGTGAAGGCTTGTTGGGCCCTTTCCAGGGCTGCTCATCCACCATTGTATCCACCTTCACCCAACTCTCACCTGCAACTCTAAGAAACTGCATTGTGTGCAGAGGCCACACCCCGGTACCATCTCAGCAGACAGGCTAAGTCAGGTGGAGGGTAACCAACAGGCCTCAAACTTGTCCATGAATCAGGGGGATATCTACCCCAAGGATGTGGAGACTTCTCTCAGCAGAATAGGTAGAGGAGAACAATTTACTCCAATGGCCATGATGGCGGCTGAAGCTGGAGCTACGGAGTGCTCAGAGCTTGGTCAAACCTCAAAAATGTCAAGGTCACCCAGAGTGGCCTGGGTCATTGCCAGTCATTCTGGCTTTTGTCTTGCCACTAGACTTTGATGACTCAAGAGAGAGTAAGGCTGACAACTCTGTGCAGCTTTGCCTCACTTAAATCCTATTCGCGCACAAGCCAAGACATCATCCAGTGATGACACTGACTCTTTTTGAAAATGAAGGACACACAAGGTCCCTTCCAGCTCTATCTAGTCCAATATGCTCATTTTATAGGGACTAGAGAGGTTACATGATGTATGACAAGACCACACAAGTACTGAGTGAGAGAGGCAGGATTTCTGCCTCCACATCCACTGTTTTTCTCACTGTACCACACTCCCTTTTAGATCTGTGATAATATATTGACTTCACAGTACCTTTGTCACTTTGGATGAGTCTCTACTTCTCTGGCCCCAGTTTCCTCATCTAGAAGATGAGTGGGTTGTACACACTGATCCCTAAGCACTCTATGAGCCATGCTCATTTTGAAAGCCTTATTAGTTTGCCAATTCTATAGTGCTTTCACTGCAAGTCCAAGTGCACCGGGAGCTTTTGTGATGAAGAAGCTATGTTATTTACAACTATTAAAAAGTGGAAGGGAATTATTAGGTGCCTACCTTGTCCTCATCTTCCTCCAGCTGAGCGCAGTTGTGCAGGACCTCCCTGGGTAGAAGAACCTCTCTAGGTCAGAGACAGCTGATGGTCTGTCAGACCCTGCTCCCTTGTTCTGTCAGCTGCCAGTATGGATTACTGTCTATCCCAGTCTTCACTAGATAGCAGCATCAGGATAGGCAGCAGACGGAATCATGATTAGTGATGGATGCTACTGAGTTATGTCCATGTCCTCTGCTGCACCGTACTAGGGACACTGGTCCCAGGCCATAAATCACTCTGAGGTTGGTGTCAAGAAAGTCTCAGCATCTCTGCCCTTGAGTCAAATGGAAAAGTAATCCTAGGAGGAAAAAGTGAGAACCAAAGGTTGGGGAGTATCGGTGCAGAATGTTGTAAATCCAGTCAGTTTAGATCACCTAATCAATGTATGCTTAGTGTTGTTCAGTTGTTTTAATCATATCTGACTCTTTATGACCCCCTTTGTGCTGTGAATTCAATATATTAATACATCACAAATCTAAAAGGGAGTGTGGTACAGTGAGAAAACCAGTGCATGTGGAGGCAGAAATCCTGCCTCTCTCACTCAGTACTTGTGTGGTCTTGTAACCTCATCACGTAACCTCTCTAGTCCCTGTAAAATGAGCAGATTGGACTAGACAGAGCTGGAAGGGACCTTGTGTGTCATTCGTTTTCAAAGAGGCTCAGTGTCGTCACCAAGTGATGCCTTAGCTTGTGCGTGAGTAGGATTTAAGTGAGGCAGAGTTGCACAGAGTCGTCAGCCTTTCTCTCTCTTGAGTCATCAAAGTCCAGTGGCGAGACAAAAGCCAGGATGACCGGCAATGACCCAAAACCCCTTTTGGCGTTTTCTTGGCAAAGTTTACAGGATTGGATTGCTATTTCCTTTCCCAGCTCATTTTACAGATAAGGAAACTAAGGTAAACAGGGCCAAATGACTTGCCCAAAGTCTCGTAGCTATTAAGTGTCTGTGGCCAGATTTGAATTCAGAAGGATGAGTCTTCTGATTCCAGGCCTGGCCTCTGACTGGTCCCAAAACATTTATTAAGAGCCTACTGTGTGCCAGCACTATATTAAACCCTGGATTTTGATTCATGCATTATTTGATTTTGCTGAAATACTTTTTTTTTCTAATTTTGCTAAATGAAATGGCTAACTAGGTAGGAGAGAAGGAGGAAATATATTAATAGATGCAAAATGGAAACGAAAGATATCAATAAAAATTTTTAAAGACAAGAAAGATTGTGTAGAAAGGCAACTATACCGAAGGAGTAGAGGTCAAATGTCCTGATTTTCAAAAAAGGGGAAGTAAACGACATCTGTAAACTATAGACCAATGGACTTGACTTGCATTTCTGGCAAAATTGAAGCACATATCATTAAATAAAGTGATATCTAGAAAAGAAAGCAGTGGTCACAAAGAGTCAGCATGATTTCATCAACAACAGTCCATGCCGGACTAACCAAACTTCATTTGGAAGATGAGGGAAATATGTAAAGTATAGCTTCTCCAGATCTGACCTGATAAAGTCTTTCATAAAATTCTTATGGAATAGAGGGGTATGTGAGCTAGATAGCAGTATAATGGGTTAGATTCAGACTAGACCCTCAGTTTACTCATCTGTAAAATGACCAGACCCAAACAACAGTCATTAATGGTTTGACATCAATTGAGATGTTTTTAGTAGAGCATCCCAGTGATCTGTCCTTGACCTTGTGCTGTTTGGTATTTTCATCTGAGACCTGAATAAAGGTGTACGGGATATGGTCGTTAAAGCCGTAGGTAACACCAAGTGAGGAAGGATGGCTGACGCTTGAATCCGCAAAGATTCTGACAGGTCACATTGCTGGGTAGAATAAAATATGGTAAAATTTAATATGAATAAATATAAAGTCTTTACAGCTGGGTTTAAAAATGCACTATCACAAATATAAGATAAGGATAGCTACAACTAAGGGTGTGCTGTTAAATATTTACCAATCAGCTTTCTATGCAGGAGAAATGTATGCTAGACACGCTTTTAAATTTAATCTGTATTACTAACACTTTCTCCATAACTTTCTTAAATCTAAATGATCAACCGAACAACAAATCAAGCCCGGATTTGCAGCCTTTGTTGATTTCTGCATTGTAAATGCTCGCACTGAAAATTTAACAGATACTTCTCCCAGAATGGCTCCCAGAACTCTCCAGGAGAGGCTCTTTTCAGTTATCTATTTGAGAAATTGCCACTGCTAAAAACAGTTGTCATCTTTGTTTAGTTTTTCCTTCATTCATTTCAGTCAAGTCTGACTCTGTGACCCGTTTTTGGTGGTTTTCTTGGCAAAAACACAAAGGGTTTGCTATTTTCTTCTCCAGCTCAGTTTACAGATGAGGAAACTGAGGCAAATAGGGTTAAGTGATTTGCCCAGGGTCACACAGCTAGTAAGCATCTGAGGCTGTATTTGAACTCAGGAAGATGAGTCTTCCTGATTCCAAGCCCAGTGTTCTAGCCACTGCACCACCTAGTTCCCTCTCTTTGTTTAAATACTGAGGACAACAGCGAAATAAATTGAAATAGGTAGTTACCTTAAACACCAACTAGCCCAGAATTCTTGGTATATAGACTTCATCTTGAGTCTCGTTTCTGTGTTTTTTCTTGTTTTCTGATCTCTCATTTTCCCAAGTCAGAAGGGAAGACCTAATGATCTTTCCCAACTACACTGCAATATCCTCTTTGATGCCTTTCCTCTGTGTTTTGATACTATTGGCAAATACATTTTGACTTGCAAAGTGAGCTATTAGTAGAAGGCTGTACCTGCTGAATTCAATTCAGATACCTTACAGAAAAGCAGGCAGGTGGTGCAACTGTTAGAGCGTCAGGACTGGAGTCAGGAAGACTCCTCTTCCTGGTTCAAATATGGCCTCAGACTCTTCCTAGCTCTGTGACCCTGGCCAAGTCACTTAACCCTGTTTACCTCAGTTTCCTTATCTGTAAAATGAACTGGAGAAGGAAATGGCAAATCCCTCCAATATCTTTGCCAAGAAAGCCCCAAATGGGGTCACAAAGAGTCAGATGCCACCGAAAAGCAGCCAAACCAACAACAATCCCTCATGGAAACAGACCATAAAAATTGAAAGAAACCTTAGAGATCAGCTCGGCTAACCTCTTCAACTAGCTAGTTAATCTAACCCTTTACCTTACAGCTGGGGAAACTGAGACCCAGAGATGAAGTAACCTCCTCCAGGGAACTTTTACTGGTCAGGTCTGTACATCTCAGTTTCTAAAACACCAGAATTTTAATGATCATAGATTTAGTGCTGGAAGAGATATTGAAACTCATCTTGTTCAAACTCCTCCTTTTTTTTTTCTGAAGAGAAAATCAAGGCCAGGAGAGGTTAACACAAGAGACAAGTACCAGAGCCAGAATTTGCATCCAGATTCTCTCATTCCACACCCAGCATTTCTTCCCAACGTACCATACTCTCTCTCTCATGAATTGCTAAGAATACTAATTGCCTATCTCAGAGGTAAACACATATGGCCTTTATCAGAAGTGGTTTAAAAATATTACCTAAAGGGGTAGCTAGCTGGTGCAGTGAATTAGAGCACCAGCCCTAGAGTCAGGAGGACCTGAGTTCAAATCCGACCTCAGACACTTAACACACACACAGCTAGCCGTGTGACCTTGGGCAAGTCACTTAACCCCAATTGCCTTACCTTCCCCCCTCCAAAAAATAACAAAAGCAAATAAAATATCACATAAACCAGGAGAGCATTGTACACAGTAACAACAGCATTGTGCAATGATCAGCTTTGGCAGACTTAGCTCTTCTCAGCAATGCAAGGATCCAAATCTACAATTCCAAAAGACTTATCATGAAAAATGCCATCCGTATCCAGAGAAAGAAGTATGGAATCTCCATGCACATTGAAGCACACCATTTTCTCTGTCTTTTTTTCTTTGTTGTGGTTTTTCTCCTTTTGTTCTGACTTTTCTTTTACAACATGACTAATGTGGAAATATATTTAATATGTATATTAATATATGTAATATGTGTATAATATGTGTAAGTATAGCCTATATCAGATTGCTTGCTGTAGTGGAGATGGGGGAGGGGAGGATGGGAGGGAGAAAAATTTTGGAACTCAAAATCTTATAAAAGTGAGTATTGCAAACTATCTTTACATGTAATTGGAAAAAATAAAATACTATTAAGTGGCAAAAAATCTAATTAAGGCAACATGAACATGAACATGTGTATGTATATAACACATATTTGTACATGTGTATATATTACACACATATTACATGTGTGTGAATATAAATCTGCATGTGTGTATATACCTATTACATTACAGCATGTATTTATACATATGTCCAGTTTCTTTTCCTGAACTCACCTTTTCCTTATCACCCCTTGCATTCCTCCTCCAAAACAGAATCATTGACAATCAAGAGACACAGCAGTTTATTATGTTATAATTTCACCTTTTTTTGGATCAGTCCTGTGATTACTTTTGTATAAGGAACTCCGCCAAGTCTTTGAGAGTTACTTGGGGACCCAAAGATGTTAAGGGATTTGCCCGGGATCACAGAGTCAGTCAATGTCAGTGACGGGGCTGGAACTCAGGTCTTGTGACTCCAAAGCTTGCTTATCATACCACATGTCTCTCATTTTAACTTTAAGGATGGTTAGAAAGAAACCCTCCAGATCAATCCAGCATTCACAGGTCGTTCACAGCTCGTCCCTTTAAGGGAAGCAGACACTAACTCAGCAATCCCAAATCAAACCTGGTCAAATCAGGAGTTAATCAGTCTTACTCTATGGAACATTGTAAAGGTTCCTGGTCCCTTGTGGTTCCACACTTACCAACAAAATCTCTGAGTCAGCTCAGAAAGGATCCACCTGAGATTAGCCATGAGATGGGGGCAGGACTTCCCAGACAGGATGGTCTGTTTGCCTTTGCCCCATTACAGAGCTTTCCCCACCAATCCACTTTTCTGTGTTGGGGTGCACTGGAGAGCAAGGGCATTCGATGAGCAAGCTAGGCTCGTTCAATTGGTCAATCATAAACTTAGTGAGCTGGCTGAGTCAGGTGGGTGAAACGTGTTTTAATTTCACTGGTTCTGCACCAGCCCAGTGAAGGAATTTTTAAAGAGAAAGGTTTAAACAAATAGTCAAGAGAGAAAAACCCAGGGTCACCTTTATTCAACCTCCTGCCATCCAAAAGCCTACTTTTTTTCATCACCTTAGCTACATGCTGTAAGTGTTCTGAGATAAATAACTAAGATAATCGATTTAGCCCTGGAAGGGATCACAGAGTCTATCCAGTCCAGATCTCTGCTTTTACAGATAAGGAAACTGAGGCCCAGAGAATGAAGGTACATGCCTAAAGCCCATGCAAGAAGCAAGCCTCAGAAATGGGGTTTGAATTCACATCCTCTGAGTCTTTTTTTTTTTTACTTTTCGGAGGGCACTTGGGGTTAAGTGACTTGCCCAAAGTCACACAGCTAGTAAGCGTGTCAAGTGTCTGAGGTCGTATTTGAACTCAGGTCCTCCTGACTTCAGACCTGGTGCTCTATTCAGTGCTCCACCTAGCCGCCCACATCGTCTGATTCTATAGGCAACACACCTTTCACTGCACCAGGCTGTTTCTCCAGCTTAAAATCTGTAAATGCTGCCTATTAAAGATCTTCATCCAAATTTATTTCTACTTAGTTCTTAATCTGGGGTTCATGACTTTGGTTTTTAAAAATTCTTTGCTAAATATAAGGAAATATAATTGCTTTTAAATCCAACCTCAATTATTTACTACCTGTCTGAGCCTGGGCAAGTCACTCAAACTTACTTCTCTCAGTTCCCTCATTTGTAAAATGAACTGAAGAAGGAAATGGCAAATCTCTCCAGTATCTCTGCCAAGAAAGCCCAGAATGGGGTCACAAAGAACCTCAACTTGGAGTTTCCAGGATTTGCCATTTCATCCAAGATAAGTATTCAAAGTATTCAAAAGCTTTTGACTCCTGAAACATTTTTTAAAATGCACAGGGCAAAAAAAAAAAAAAAACAGATGGAATCCAGACAAACAAGACAGCTTTGAAACATGTTGAATTTATTATGTACTTTTTAAAAAACAAACCATATGTAAGTGATTAATGATTTTGCATAGAATTTTCTTTTTTCTGTTCTATTTTGTATGTGGAAGTGTTCCATTTTGGGGTTTGCTAAATTCAGAATAAAGAAATATATTTTTAAATAAAGGAAAATTAAAATCAATGATCAGAAGGCTCTTTTGTGTAAAGACCCATACAGAACTGGAAGAGTTTTTTCCTTCACTACATTATAGCAATGGATCTCTTATGTATTGCTCTAAGTCCTTCCTCCACATATATAGACTGTAACCCACCTGTGTCTGTCTATGACTGTAAACCCATCAAGTGAGTTGGTGGGGAGAGGGAAGCACCCTATGTGCTGTGGGCCTTATCAATTTCCTAACATTGTATGGATTCCAGTGGAGGATTCATTGTTCTTACAAATGGCCAATTTATCTATATTTTTCTAGTGATTTCCCTGATGATCCCTTATGCCTTTCTTGTTTCATCTTGTTTATTTTGTCTTGAATTCTAATCCAGTGGAAAAAATCCCCCAACATGAGTTCAGGGCCGCCAGATTCTGAGTCCAGAGTCCCAAAGCATGTCTCTCAAAGTAGAATCCATTGTAACTTGGTCAGAAATTCTTGAAAGATTTCTCAAAGCTCTTCCAAACATATTTCAGCCTCCAGATTCTAAGTGTAGGGCAGGGAGAGAGCTGGGGCATAATACTGAATAATACATTTTTTAAATGGTGAAATGAAAGATGGATGAATCCTGTCCTCCCTCTGCCCCCCCAAAATACACCCACAAACTAATGTCTTCACGTTCAGCTAGTTAAATGATCAAAGACAATTTCTTTTTCAAACTTTTCCATAAATGAGTGAATTTTAGATGTTAGAAGAGAACAATGCTCAACAATTTGAGTTTTGAGTTTTAATACCTTCCAATCACTCTTCAAATACAGTCCAATTTTAATGTTTATACCTGTTGTCTTCCCCTCCTCATCTCTGTTTTACTTCCCCCAGTGTAATTTGGCTTCTATTCATACCCATCACTTTCTACAGGGTCACATTTCAGGTCACTCAACCATCCAATCTGATGATCTTTTCTCACTCCTCATTGGTCTTAACCTTGGCAGTTTTTGACAATTCTGAGCTCATCCTCTTTCTGGGTAGTCATTCTGTCCTTGTTCAAATTCATTGGCAGTTCCCCCCACCCCACTCCCCCCCTCCACCTTGTGGTTTCACCTCTTGGCCTCTCTAACTGCTCCTTCTGGGTCCCTTGCATTGATTCCTTGGACTCTTCCCAAACTTTCACCATGGCTCTACCTCCCACAGTGTCTACCAGAGTATGCTGTGCACTGTAGGGGATGTGCTTGATGGATATTTGTTGAATTAAATTGATTGCAAATCTGAGTTCTGTCTTATTAAATTTTTATAGCTCCCTGAGCACCTACCTACCCAGGTGCCTGGCACACAACAAGCCACAGAAGCAAGCAGAATTAAGTTGAATTCATTTTATATTGAACTTCTAGTTAGGACAGAAACTGACCTGGGTACTCTTCCCTACCAGCTCTATTTTTTTTTTGGATGGGGGTGGGAGGAGGTAGAGGAGGGAGTGGGATGGATCTTTGGAAATCTATTATCTATGAATATTTTCTCACCTTCCTTCTTTCTAAAATAAAGGTTAAGTTCTTGAATATCCTATTGAAATTGAGAGCTACACAAATATCCTTACTTCTCCCCAGGGTTTGGGGGAATTTCTGGAGTAATCAGTCCAACTCCAGACGTTAAAAAGCTCCCGTCTTGTGTCCCTCCCCTCCACTCTACTGCTTTCCCAGTCCAGCCTTCTTTTTCTCTTGGCACCTCCAGCAACACCAGCAGCTTGGACCGAAACCTTTGGAATTTTGTGGGGAATGGGAATGACCAAGAAGAGAACACAACCCTCGTCTGGTTCTCTATCCCTTTTTCCCTATGATCCTAGTGATGCGAATCATCCTTTACTCCAAGGTTTGGAGACAGCCTGGAGATCAGAGTGACCATATCCCGGCGTTCATCTACAAGGGAGGTTGAGTGTGATTTCATTCATGTTAGTTTATGAAGAATTTTGTGGTGCTTTAGGAAGCCTTTCCAGATCCCCCTTGATCTTAGTACCTTCCTTCAGCTGATTATTTGCAGTTTATCCTGCTTATAATTCCTTTGTAAATAACTGCTGACATGTTGCCTCTCCCATTAGACTACAAGTTCTTTGAGGACAAAGGCCAGCTTTTGCCTTTCTTGGTAACACCAATGCTTAACACAGTACCTGACATTTAATAAATGTTTATTGACTGACCAACTGGTCTCTTCAAGAAAGGGCCACACACTTTCATCTGTAATACAGCATTATTCTCTCCTTTAAGGGAGCTTCTGATACAGCAGGACTGTCTTGACTCCACACAAAGGAGTTTATTAGAGGACCAAAAGAACTTTGGTTTTTTTGAGGGCAGTTGGGGTTAAGTGACTTGCCCAAGGTCACACAGCTAGTTTTTTGTGTTAAATTTCTGAGGCCTGATTTGAACTCAGGTACTCCTGACTCTGTGGCCGGTGCTCTATTCACTGCACCACCTAGCCGCCCCCAAAAGAACTTTGTTATAAGGTAATCTCAGCAATAAATAAGTCTTGTGTTGTGAACTCAGAAAACTGTAAGTCCCTCCAGGGGAGGGGTTGTCTCATTTTTGTCTCTGTATCCCCATTGCCTGGCATAGTGCTTGGTGAATAATAGGTCTTTAATAAATACTTGTAGAAGTCAATATTATGAAAACATTTGTGGCTTGTGTACATATTATAGAACCTATATGTATAGTCATATGAACATAGTTAATTCAATAGACCGCATATACACACATATTAAAGTCCGTCCAGTTTCAAGTTATTCATGGTTAAAACTATATTTATATGTGTGTAACCAAAATAAAGGAAAGATCTGTGAGTAAGCCTAAGGGATGTTTAATTGGGGAAATTCCCCTATCAGCTTAGATAATATTAGTAATATATAACCTGTATCAAATTCCTTGCCTTCTTGATGAAGAAGGAAGGGAGAGAGGAAGAGAAAATGGAACTCAAACATTTTTTTCAATTGTGAAAAATAGTTTTTACCTGTAATTAAAAAATAAGTAAAATATTAAAAATTTTTTAAAGCTAGTAATACATTTATTTATGCAAAAATATAGGACTCGCAGTGTTGTTTGGGTTATTTTTTACTCGTTTTTTATTCATCTGTCTTTTTCTGACTTCATCAGTGTAGGAAAGTCCCTGGTGAGGAAATCCCCTCTCCCAAAGCAGGACAGCACCTTCTCTGCAGCTTACAGTCTTAGAAAGCTGTCAAGAACATTGAGATGTTACATGATCTGCCAAGGATCACATGGCCAGGAAGGTCAGAGGTAGAACCTGAAGCCAGTTTTTCCTCATTCCAAGACCTCTCTATTCACTGTGTGTGGAATGAGTGAAAACTTCTCAATTTGGGGTTGTTAACCTTCCCTTTCTCCCCACCCCTTCCATGGCTGCTGTCAATCACTTTTACCTTCCTTTGTCTGTTTTCCCACCTTGGTGGGACCCTCCCCCCTCTCTTCTCTTGCTGTCCCAGTTGGGAAGAATTTGGTGAGGTGAGCCTCTCCACCAGCGAGAGACGGAACAATTGGGAAAGGGGGCCTGACTAAGTTAAGTCATAAATTCTGGTTCTACCCTTTGAAATATGCCCTCTCCCCCATGCCCAGGCATGGGGGCAGACTGCCCTCTTCTCCCCAGTAAGAGAATAAACTCCTGTTCTTATCCTAAGACATCTCTGTGTTTACTTTTTTTTTTTTTACTAAATTAAGGATGAAGGGTATTTTTCAACCCAAACAACTGTACCATGCTTCCTCTACTGTTCTTCATCCACAGCATGCCACCTCCCAACTCTGGGCATCTTCTCTGTCTGCCCCCCACATTCTCCTTCCTCATCTTCTCTCTGCCTCCAGGCTTCTCTGGCTTCCTTCCAGCCTTAGCTACAATCCTACCTTCTGCAAGAAGCCTTTCCTGGTCCTTATCTGTACCTTCCCTCTGAGATCACCCCTAGAATTTGTACATATATATGCATATATAATTAGTAAAATTATATGTAATGTATATAAAGATGCACATATATATATATATTTATATGGATACCAATATGTCAACATATGCTGTTTTTACATAGTTGTTACCATGTGGTCCCTCCCATCAGACTATGAGCTTCTTGAGAGCAGGAGATGGGTTCTGTTTTTTTTCATTTCTTTGAATCCACAATTCTTAGCACAATGCCTGGTACATAATAAGTACTTACTAAATGCTGGTTAACAATGTATAAATCATGCACATGTATGTACACATACATGTGCATGTATATGTATATGTGCATATGCCTATCTATGTGTATATATATATATATATATACATATGCTAGTGTAGATATACGTGCATACACACATACATACACGTATACATTTGTATCTAGTTGGGGATTAGACTTGTGATTTCAGTGATATGGGGAATTCTTAAAGAGGTAATTTCTTCTGCCTGTGCAGGTTGGTACCTTCTCTGTCCTTGGAGTCTTCAAGAGTTGTCTAGAGCATGGGCAGGTTTCTCAGTGTCACCCAATAAGTATTTTATGTAGAAGGTGACTTCTTGCCTCTAAGGATGCTGCTCTGCCCAGTAAGCCAAGATGTCTCTCAGGGTTGGGAACACATTATGTATAGACATGTATATACTGCCTCTGATGCATACTGGCTCCATCTCCCAGTTCCATGACCACTCCCAGAGTCAGGGAGGGGAGACAGCTCAAAACAGTTCATGAAAGCCAATTGTTAAAGTTTCAATGTGAGCATTTACACCTCAGAAAGCAGCAACTACTGCAAGTCTGGACTTGATTTATTGTTTTGTTGATTTAAGAAAGTAATGGAGAAAAGTGTTAATAACTCAGATTAAACTGGAAAGTGTGGCCTGTGTACATTTTTCCTGGAGAGCTGGTTGTTAAATATTTACCAGCCTGCCGCTGCTCAAAATACTATCCCTCTTAACCCATTACCTCTTAGAAGCCCTGACTTCTTTTAAAATTTGGCTCAAAAGCACCTTCCCCTCAAAAGTTGTCTGCCACCTACTCTGTATGGATCTTGTATGTATTGATGAACATATATTGTCACCCATTTAGAAGATAAGGTTGGCAGCACGATACAGAAAATGTGCTAAGAACCCCTGCTCTAGATGGATTGTTTAAATCTACGCTCTAAGTTCCATGACCAGCAGATGGTGCAAGGCCTGCAATAGGACAGTTTGCTAGCAAGTCTAGTTTTCCTCTTGGTCCTGCTCTAGCTACCACTATGAGACCCTGCTCTCATGTCCTGTAACCTGTAACCTCAGATCCTGGGATCTGAGGGATGGACGGATAGATGCCTCATCCACAGAGCTCTCAGAGCAATGTCAGATCACCACTGGCTTTCTGACATCATGAAACTGACCAAAAATAACTCAATTGGCCAATAACTCATTAAGCACCTCTTGAGTGCAGAGCACTCGACCAGCTCTGGCAAAGGCAGCCCCTGGCTTTCTTTGGTCTTTTAGTCTAGAAAGGAGGACATGATGCATAAACAGGTAACAGAAATACACCGTAGTGTGCAATGAGAGTAGAACTGTTATTAGGATTAAACTCAATGGCCTATGTAATGTGCTTTGAAAGCATTAAAGTGTTTTATAAATGATAATAATTATTTCTGATAACTGTGTTTGAGAGGAGTTGGATAAATTTTTTTCAACTTTTTTTTT
>CM053601.1:86029403-86052983 GCA_028646575.1 Pseudocheirus occidentalis
GAGCCTTCCAGATCTAAATGATGCATCTGTCATCCTGATAGTTTCTGTTTTCTCCAGCATGACTTCCTACTTCCCCTTTGCCCTATCCCTCTGGGCTATGAGAATAAGATAAACTTTTGAGAGTACAAATAAGATTTTGAGGTCTTATAACTGGAGATAAAATGCAGACTTCCCAAGGGAAAAAAGAATACATTAATTCCTCCTTCTCGTGTGTTGTGCTAAAAGGTTTGATGTGCTGAATAAAACTGACGGGTATAGTCAAAAAAGGTCAGGCATCAAGCATTACCAAGGAAAACTGCAGAATCGATCACCAGCCCTGCAGGATTTGTCAGAAGGTGCAAAGACTATTAGAGACAAGGTCATTTCCCGGCCCCTCCCTCCCCAACTACCCCAGTGTTCTGGAAATGGCCTACTGGAGGCCCAGAGGCTTCATAGAGAATACAGCACATCCTCTAAATCTAACCCTGAGGGGAAAGGTAGACACCTTAATAATTCAGCGGGACCTGGGTGACCCTTGATGGAAGAGAAAGAAATAGAAATGACTGCCTCAAAAACAGAAGTTTAACATATAAGCAAACCTATTTATGGCAGCCCTTTTTGTGGTGGCCAAAAATTGGAAACTGAGGGGATGCCCATCAAATGGGGAATGGCTGAACAAGTTGTGGCATATGAATATAATGGAATGCTATTTTTCCATAAGAAATGTTGAGCAGGCAGATTTCAGAAAAACCCAGAAAGACTTACATGAACTGATGCTGAGTGAAATGAACAGAACCAGGAGAACATTGTACACAGTAACAGCCACATTGTGCAATGATCAACCATGATAGACTTTAGCTTCTCTCAGCAATATAATAACCTAAGATAATTCCAAAAGACTTGTAATGGAAAATGCTAACCACATATGGAGTCCAAATGCAGATCAAAGCATATTATTTTTACTTTTGTTGTTCTTTTCTCTTTCTTGTGGTTTTTCCCTTTTGTTCCAATTCTTCTTTTGCAATATGACTAATGTGGAAATAAGTTTAACATTATTGTATAAGTATAACCTATATCAGATGGCTTGCTGTCTTGGGAAGTGAGAAGGAGAAAAATTTGGAATTCAGATTTTACAAGAATGAATGTTGAAAACCATCTTTACATATAAATGGGGGAATGCTATTAAGAAAAAAAAGAAAATAGAGGATAAAAAATTCGAGAAAACCTCTCAGCTCATTTTGAATAGTGTTCTAAAAGAAGAATAATTTTTTCTATAGGAGGTGAAATAATTTCCGCAGTCTTTCTAATTACAATTTTAGGGAGATGATCTAAATTATTTTTATCAAAATGACTGAAAATTAAAGAACTAATTTTGAAAGGTTGCTGGGAGTTGGTAAAAATAGTTTTCTATAAATGAAAGGCTTATCTATAGCTTTGTTTTCACTAATATCATTCAACAAACATTTATTAAGTACCTATCGGATGCCCTATGCTAGGCCCTGGGACACCAAACTAAAAAAAGGAAACACTCTTTGCACACAATAGTGCTAACTTTCTCTGCAGATAAAAAAAGTAAATCCAAAGTAATTTTAGGATACATTGTTGTTGTTGTTGTTCATCCTTCATCTTGAAGATCAATGACATCATGAGAGTGCCTAAGTTGAATTTAAGTGAGGCAAAGCAGCACAAAGTCATCAGCTTCAGTCTCTCCTCCAGAATCATCAAAAGGGGATACCACTAATACCTGGGGGATGAAGAAAGGCCTTGTGAAAGACAAGGGGTGAGGAGGAGGTGCATTCCAAGTACGGGTCTGTGGAAGGCTCCTAAAGGAAGGAATCCTGGCTACAGAATAATCCATAATAATAGATTATTATCAGGTAGATATGTACATCTGAAACAATTAAAATGAACTTTAAAAAGGGACCTTAGAGGTCATCTTATATGGATACCTTCATTTAATAGTTAATGTTTATACAGTGCTTTAAGGTTTACAAAGAGTTCTACAAATATTATCTTATACATATCTATCTGTAATGTGTGTGTGTGTGTGTGTGTGTGTGTGTGTTTGGTTGATTGTTTTCCTTCATTTTCGAAGAGGACCAAAATGACATCACTATGCTAGAATCAAGTTTCAATGCTTCCAATTGTGACTGAACAGACCAAGACAAGGTCAGAATGTTCTACCACAGGTCAGGCACAAAGGGTCATTGTGAACATTTGCTGTGCGTTCTCTCAATCTGCCCATCTCATGTTTCTTTTGAGGAACTTCAATTCTGTTTTGCTGATGTGGGCACACCATGCTGAGTGGTTCTATGCCGTTGTCTCCCACAGCACAAATCAACTCTAAAGTCCTTAAGAGAGACCTTGAGTGTCCCTGTATTGCTTCTTCCGATCACCGTGTGAACACTTGCCTTGTGTGAGATCTCTGTAAAATGGTCTTTTTTTCCAAGTGTAGGTTTTCATCTGAGCAATGTGGTCAGTCCATAGGAGTTGCCTTCTCTGAAGTAGTTTGAATGCTTGGTATTTTAGTTCAAGAAAGGACCCCTTATCCTTCCAGGTGCTCTTCAGAAGACCCTAAGACAATTCAAATTGAAGTGATGCAGTTTCCTGGCATGGCACTGATAGACTGTCCAGGTTTCACAGACATACCACAACGGGGTCAGCACAACTCTATAGACCTTCAGTTTGGTAGTCAGTCTAATATCTCTTTTCTCCACACTTTACTTCAGAGTCTCCCAAACACTGAGCTGGCTCTTAGCAATGCATGTGTCAACCTCATTATCAACGTGTACATCCCTGGAAAGTACACTCCCGAGGTAAGTGAACTTATCCACAGCATTTAAAACTTGTCCGTTTGCTGTAACTTATGGATCCACATACGGCTGATATGGTGGTGGCTGATGGAGCGCCTGTCTTTTCTTGGTGTTAACTGTTAGGCCAAAATTAGCACAAGCAGCAGAGAATTGATCCATACTTAGTTGCATCTCAGCTTCAGAGGCTGCATTGAGTGCACAATCATCTGCAAACAGAAACTCATGCACCAACACTCCCTCCACTTTGGTCTTGGCCTGTAGCCTTTTCAAGTTGAAGAATTTACCGTCAGTGCAATAGCTAACTTTGATGCTGTGTTTGTCTTCATTAAAGGTATTTGATAACATGGTTTAAAACATTGTGTTAAAAAATATGGAAGCAAGCATACAGCCTTGTTTCACTCCATTGGCGACCAGGAAACATGAGAGCATTGCCCATGATCCAGAACTGGGTCAAGCATGCCATCATGAAATTGATGTACAATACTGATGAACTTCTCTGGGCAACCAAATTTTGACATAATTTTCCATAAGGCCTCATGACTGACGCTATGAAAAGCCTTGGTCAGATCTACTAATGTTTAGTACACACCTCTGTTCTGCTTCTGGCATTTCTCCTGGGGTTGTCAGGCACCAAAAACCATGTCAACCCCTCCTCAGCCCTTTCTGAAGCCACACTGGCTCCCTGCTAGATGAACATCTTCTAGGTGAGTGATCAACTTATTAAAGAGGACTCTGAAAAGAATCTTGCCAGCAATGACTAAGAGAGAGACTCCCCTGTGATTGTCACAGGATAATCTATTTCCTTTACCTTCATAGAGGTGGACAGTGGAGGCATCCTTGAACTCCTGGGGGATAACTTCCCCTTTGCCAAATAACCTGGAACATTTCATTTAGCTTTTTGTACAGCAATGGATGCCCTACCTTGTAAATCTCTGCTGGAGTAGAATTAGCACCAGATGCTTTGCCACATGAAAGGATCCTAATGGTATTCAAAACCTTTTCTTCAGCTGGAACTTCAGCTAGGGAGGGATTGACTCCAACCTGAGAGGTCAATGGCTTCAGCATTGATTGACGATGGTCAGTTGATTGACTATGAAAGTGTTCTGCCCATCTTTCTAGGATCATGTCCTTATCACCAATCAATGTGGCTACATCAGCACTGAGTGATTGGGATGCACCTTAGGTCTTTGGCCCATAAATAGCCTTCAAGCATCATGAAAGCACTTTGGATTGTTACTATCAACATAAAACTGAATTTCATCTGCCTTCTTCCTGAGCTAAGAATCCTGCATCTTTCTGAGCTTCGCTTGTACTTAGAATGTACTTGGAATTAAATGCTGCCTTCTTAGAGATGAATGAACTATCCTTCTGGCAAACCCTGTGGAGTTCTCATTTTTCATGTAGCAGCTTCTGAATTTCCCCATCATTTCCATCAAACCAATCTTGATGGTTTTGAGTGTTCTAACCCAGACGAGCAAATGCTTTGCTATACACAAGATCTCTGAAAACTGCCCGTTCCTTTTCTGCTCAACTGTTGTCAACTGTGTGTTGCTCACCTTTGCCTCAAAGTTAAGAACAAACCGTTCCCTCTCAGAGAAGAGCTCTAATCTGTTCACATTAATTCTTTTTTTTTTTTTTGCTTTTTGGAGGGCAGCTGGGGTTAAGTGACTTGCCCAAGGTCACACGGCTAGTTTTTTGTGTGTGTGTGTGTGTGTGTGTGTGTGTGTGTGTGTGTGTGTTTTAAGTGTCTGAGGCCGGATTTGAACTCAGGTACTCCTGACTCCAGGGCCAGTGCTCTACTCACTACGCCACCTAGCCGCCCCTCACATTAATTCTTCATGTAGTCATTTTGCCTTGGGGCCACTGCTTTTGTTGAATGCAAATATCTAGCTTGGAGAGGAAAAGTCTACGATCAGTCCAGCACTCTGTGCCACACATTGCCTTCATCACTCTCACATCCTGTCTCTCTTCTTATAATCACATAGTCTATTAAATGCCAACGTCTGCTATGAGAGTGCATTCACGAAGTTTTATTGTGTTTAGGTAAGCAGAAGACAATATTGGTGATGAGAAGCTCATGAGATGTGCAGTCCTTCAGTGGCTGTTGTTGCTCCCAACATTTCTCCCCAGAACTCCCTGCCAAGTCTGGTAGCCTGAGCCTACTGTAGCATTGAAGTAACCCAGAATTATAAATTTGCCCTCTTTTGGTACACTGATGATAAGGGTCTCCAGGTCTTCATAAAATTACTTCGACCTCATCAGGGTTTGTCATGGTACACAGGTACTGATGATGGTGGTGTGACATTTTCCTGCAAGTGGCAATCACTTTGTCATGAGCCTGTCATTCACTCTTTTGGGTAGGCATACAAGCTTGTTGACTAGATTAGTTTTGATTGAAAAACCTACATCAGCTTCATGACACTTCCCTTCACTGTGGCCACTCCAGAAAAACATGTTTCCAACTCCAACTTTCTTCAGTAAGCTGACCTTCATTTACTAGCCTTATTTCACTCAGGACTGCTATTTGGATGTGATACCTGCTGAGTTATCTTGCAACAAGAGCTGGTTGTCTTTCAAGTCTACTGGAATTTGTATTGTCATATAAGTATGCGCACATTCTATGTGCCAATGGTAAGTGGAATCATCTTTGCAAACATTTTTGTACATTTTATGTTTGAACCACAGGGTAGAATCCCCACCTGCCACAGTAATTAGCTTAGGGTTGGGAAAGCAGACCATTTTTTCTAGCCCCTTCTACACACCAGGAGGTGAGCAGTATGATCCTTAAAAGGCTGCTCAGATACCCAGGGGGCTGCTGAATCCCACTACTGCTTCCTGTGAGAAGACAACCCTTTGCCCAGTGATGACTATACACAGTGTTATGACTACAGCTCCCAGAGTATCTGCACCTGCTGTTTCATCACTTGCTTGTCACCACAGGACTTTGAGACAGGGAAAAATGGTAAAATGGTATGGGTGGCGCCTTTTGATTCATGCATAAATTGGATTTAATTAAGGCAGAGTTGCATGAAGTCATAGGCCTTACTCTCTCTTCCAGAGTCATGACAATCTGGTGGCAGGATAGAATTAAGATGACTGGTGATGGCTCAAGATGCAGCCAAGGATGAACTTGGCATCTTCTATGTCTATACAAGCTCTAAGTGCTCCACAGAGCCAACTTTAGCTGCCTTCATGACCATTGGAGCAAATTGTTCTCATCTGCCCATTCCACCAGGGGAAGTCTTCACATGTTTGGAGTAGACACCCCCTAACTCACCAAGGGGCTTGAGACCCCTCAATTATCCTCAATCTGGTTTAGCCTGTCTGCAGACAGGTGTGGGTGTGGCTGCTGCACTTGTGTAATGGCAATTAATTTGAATTGGAAGACTCCTTTTTATATTGTCAAGTAAGCAGGTACTTAGCACCTTATTTCAAGTTAATCAAAGGTAGTGGTACTTAGCACTTAGTAATTGATTAAACCTCTGTGAAAGAAACAGAAGGTATGAACTCCTGTCTCCTGTTGCTGACATAACAGGAATGGGTTGGCTGAAGCTAATGCTGTATGTATATAAGAAAATCCCCAGAGAGGCATGGTCAGAATTTCTTGAGAAAAGAATCTGGTGGCAGAGCAGCTACAGAAGAGAACTGAGAGTTAAGAACTGAGTCAGATCTTGGAGCAAGCCAGAGGAGGCTGAATTGAAGCCCAGGAGCCCAGGAATGCATGAACCCAGGAGCCCAGGAACCTAGGAGTTCAGGAGTCCAGGAGTCCAGGAGCCCAGGAAAGCTCCTTACCCCTTCCCCCAAGGCCAGAGAGAATGATTTTGATTTTGAAAACTGGGTGGAGTGACTTTAATTCTTGGAGCCAGCTGAGACTTCTTCTGGGTCTGAGGACCAGTCAAACTGCCCAATGACTGAGGAAGTGTGACTGGGATGCAGAGACTTTGTGGTTTGGTTAAGCGTTCACTTTCCAGGAACAGAAACTGTGAAGGATATGAGATGGGCTGGACTGTGAATTCCAGTGTGGAGGAGGACCTACCCAGAGAGCTGGACAAGACCCTGAGAACTGTCTGCCTTTTAGCCCAGGTGACTGTTTGGTGAATCCAGGTAGGATTTGGGACCATGGAAGGGGATCCAGGGAATCTGAGAAACCACCCTGAGTCAAGCTGAAAGAAGACTTTACTTGGATACTATGCACTGACTGAGAAATTGTAATTTACTAGTTTACTAATTTAATAATTTACTAGACCTAGGGTTGGAGGGTCTATATTTTCTAATGATTGTACTTAGTAATTAATGATACTTAGTAATTGATTGCTGAATAAGTGACTGATTGAGTTAACCTAGTTGCCCCATGAGTGGAAGACTGACTACTGTACTCTGAGATGACCTAATGACTGAGTAAGGAGGCAAACCTCCTTAGGGATAGAGATGATTGTTCTTTGTTCAAAACTTTATGGCCACTATGGTGGAAACTATGTGGCCATTTTAATAATAAGGTGTTATGAATACTATTATAATTTTCTGTGATAAGCTGTAATATTGTGAACGCTGTACCTTGATTTTCTGTGAATGTTATGCTTTTATTTGTTATGGAATAGAGTGTTCACTATACTGTGTAATCAGAACCTTAAAAGCTGTTCACAGTAGCATTCTTCTGGAAAGCTGCTCATGCATTGCATTACAGCATATGCTACAGCTTTTTGGAGCCACAGGTGAGAGTCAGGTGGAACAGGTGGACACCAAAGGTGGAAAGCAGCCCTGAAAAGGGCTTGGCAGCCATCACACCAGAGGTACTAGTCCTGCCTGAACACACCCTACACTCCATGTATATGTATATATGTGTGTGTGTGTATATGTATGTATATATGTATAATATGTGTGTAGATGGATAAATACATAGAATATATCGATACATGTATATGTATATTGCAAGTGAGGAAACAGGTCCAAAGAGATGACTTCTCCAATGTCACACAGGTGGCAGAGGTTGAACTCTGACTTCCAGGTCTTGGGGTTCCAAATGTAAAGTGCTTCCCACTGCCTCTTGCTTTAAGCTGTTTCCTGGCCATGCGGTGAGCAAAGGAGAAGATGGCGGCACCCGGTGCATCCAGGATGTTTCATAAGGTACCCTGCTTCACCCTTTCAGGGGGCAGACCATTTGCTAAACTCATTAGGCCTCCAATTCCAGTATCTAGTCTAGAAGATCAATGTGCCATTGCTCTTTATTCTGTTGCATTCAAGCTGAATAAATTGGACATGGTAGAAAACAAGTTACTCAGACTAACAAAACTTGACTCTATTATGAATCCCCATTTAAGCATTCTATTAAGATAAAAGCCCCGAATGACATGATAGTCAAACAGAAGTTTTCCCCATCACGACCAACCTCATGAATTCTTTGCTGAAAATGGCGGTTTAAACAAGGCCCCAGGAATCATTTCAACATTTTCTACCAAGAGGAGTGTGCATCATGGAGAAGTACAGTGGTCAGTTATTACCGCATCTCATTTAGATGATGCAACTCTTTCAGAATTAAAAACAGCCCTGAACAGCTTCCTAAGGAAAGCTGCGTCCTAGAAATGGAGCTTACGACTGACCCTCCAATCATGGGAGGAACGATTGCTCAAAATTAGGAGAGAAACATTGATGTGTCTGTAAGAACCGAGATCCAGAAGCTAAGCAGGATTATGAAAGAAGCTGTTTGAAAGGAACATTTTCCCGCAACTCATCAATGAAACTTCAAAAACTGTGGAAACAAAAAAGGACTTGGAATTTTTTTTTTTTAAGTTTCATTACAATGTTAAATATTTTGTTGAAGTCTAAGACAATGAATGGGTTACCCTCAGCTATGAATAATGAAATGAATATTCAGCCCGGGCTTAGGGGCTTTCTGGGGCTAGAATAGCATGGCATATATAGTACCTTCAGCTCATTCCTACCGTTTCCCCTGGGTTTGGATGACCTGTCCAAGAAATAAGTCATCTCTCAACAGAAAATGGAACAAAGGAGCTCAAAAAATATTCATTTCCTCAGGTCTAGTGTGCCACCTGGTGGCCATTTGGTATAAATTTTTGTCCCCCCTCGAAGTCCTTTTCAATAGAGACAAAGGAATCAAATGTTTTGTTTTAGAGGCTGCAGAATAGGAAGCAAGGGAGGAATGCCAGTGTTGCAGCTTCTGTAGTTGTTGCTGAGGCAGCAACAACAAGTGGATCTGGAGCACTGGACTGAGTTTAAATCTTGCTTCGGGCACTTACTCCCTATGTGACTATGGGCAAGGCCCTTCATGTATTTCAGCCTCAAGTGCCCCACCTGTAAAATGGGGATTAATAATGACACCTGCCTCAGAGGGCTTTTGTGAGGAGAAAAGGAGGCAATCTCTGTAGAGCCCTGTACAAAGCTCAAAAATGTTGGTTGTGGTGGCTAATGGTTTTCATGGCACTAAGGGCACAACTAGATGAAGCTTTGTCCCACCCCCCAAGTACCCCTTTATTCTTTCTCCAGCTTTAGAACATTTCAGCCCCTCTGCAAAGGGGCTAAAATACTCATCATACCCTTTCACAGTCTGAGAAAAGGAAAAGTTTTGACTTGTTTCAACCCTTTTATTACCCAGGGGATGCTAGAATAAGATACCACGTGGAAAAACAGAAAGAAAACACCCTGAGAAATCCTGCTTCTCCCTCAGATTGGGTTTCATTTCAGCTTCAGTGTCAATGGGGGTGGGTAAGACCACATCTGCATGCCTCCTCTGCTTGTAGAAATGATCTGAAGGAAGTGAACTAAGTTTGAAAGGGGAGAGGGAGCTCTTCTCAAATCTGGTATCATTCCCCAACCCAGTTTTTCCATCAGGCCCTTCTGACTTCTCACTGACCCAGGCATCCTTAGGAGTGAAGGGACACAGGGATTTGATATCCTCCCCTTTAACAGGGAGGGCCAGCATTGAGTCATTGCCTTCAAACACCCTCCGTCACTTCCCTTAGTTTCATGCGCTTGTCTTCCTCAGATACTTAGCTGGGCTGGCTCTCAGCAAAATGGTGAAGTAGTCACTTTGTACTGTTCCTAGTTTCCATTGGAAGCTCCCAAAGAAACAATCTGGAGATTTATTCCTGGTATGGTCTTTGCTATCAATTGTCATCAATGCCTGTTGCTGGGGTGTTTGTCATAGGATTATAGATTCAGAGCCAGAAAGGATTCCAGAGACAAAGAAGTCTTTCCCATCTCCCTCTCCCAGTTTTACAGATGAAGAAACTAAGGTCTGGAGAAATGTAATGAATTCTTCAAGGTCATACAATGAACAATTGTCACACACAGTTACTGACTCAAGTTCCTCTCACTTCTCATGTATCGTTAGTTCTACCCATATTAGTTATTGTCCCCCACCTAGATTTAAATAACTAGGATTTCTTGAAAACTCAAAGGAAAGAAATTCGAATTCCTGACATTATGATGGTTGAAAAAGAGAAAGACCTTTGAGTAGCTCTTTTAGTCACCCTGAAGGCAGACTCTTATTATATCTGTTTAGTGTTTATTAGCCTATTTGTTTGGGCCTGAGACTTCATGTGTGTAAGAAATTCCTGGTATGGAAAATTATTCCACAGATGCTATTGGGTAACTCCATAATTTGTAGTCTTAGATGCCTGGAGCATTGAGAAGTGACTTGTCCACAGTTAGTCACATGAGCAGCTATGTCAGGAGGACTTGGGCACAGGCTTTTGTGGTGCTAAGCCTGACCCACACAAGGAACCAGTCAATGGTACAGTGAAAGGATCTTGGAGTTCCACCAGTTCCACCTTCTTCAGGCAGTTCAAGTCAAATCAACGAAAAATATTTGTTGCCATGTACTTGCTTTTGTAAGACTGAAAAAGGAGGAAGGGAGGAAGGAAGGAAGGAAGGAAGGAAGGAAGGAAGGAAGGAAGGAAGGAAGGAAGGGAGGGAGGGAGGGAGGGAAGGAGGGAGGAAGGGAGAAAGAAAGGGCAGGAGAGAGGGAAGGAAGGAAGGGAGGAAGGGAGGAAGGAAGGGAGGGAGGAAAGGAGGAAAGAAGAAAGGAAGGAAGGAAGGAAGGAAGGAAAGAAGAGAGGGAAGAAAGAGAGGGAGGGAGGAAAAGAGGAAGGGAAAGGGAAAAAAGGAAGGAAGAAAAAAAGGAAGGGAGGAAATAAAGGAGAGAAGGAAAGGGAAGAAGGAAGGATGAAATGAGAGAGAATAAAGAAAGGAAGGAAGGAGAGAAAGGAAGGGAAGAAGGAAGAGAGAACAAAAAAGGAAGGGGAGAGGAAAAAGAAAGAAGGAAGCAAAAAAGAAGGGTGAGAAAGGGAAGAAGGAAGGCAAGAAAGACAAAGAAAGATGAAATGACTTACACTCAATAAATTAGTCAGACTAGGACTGGACCATAAGGTCCTGATAGAGAGCTTCGGAATGCTATGCCATCTGCATCTTACAAATGCCAACGATCCTCCTTCCTAACAGAGTCTAGCTTAAATGCCTAGGAAATTGATCAGGACTTTTTCTTACTGTGGGTAGCTTAAATTCTGTTTAGACTTGCTTGTGTTAAAATAAACAATTTGGCACTTCCCCCAGAAATTGGGACCTTCATACCAACTAGAAGATAAAACAAGTACAGCTTAGAGGAACTCATCATATTAATCAGGATTTCTGAGGGAGGGTCAGGAGAAATGTAAAGCGTCACCCACGGAAATGACACTTTCCAAGCTTCAGTATTGCCTGATCTTTCTCCGCTTGGGTACCATTTACATCAAAGTTAGAGCTGAAGACCACCCATTTTCATTTCCTAGTCCCATATTCCTCCTAATAGTCACCAAAGACTTGACTTATTTTTGTGAGCCCTTGTCCTAATTTACTGTATCCAAGTTCCTTCACTTCTCTGGGCCTCAGTTTCCTCATCTGTAAAAATACAAATATAGAATGTAATCTCCTTGAGGGCAGATACTGTTTTTCATTTTTTGATTCTCCCAGTGCCTGGCGCAGTGCCTTATGCAAAATGGGTGCTTGATAAATGTTTTAAGTTGAGTTCATGAGGCTGAGATCACCTTATCCAGTAAATGAGGGAAACAGAATAGTTCAGTAGAAAGAGTGATGGCTTTGGAGTCCTAGGACCTGTGTTCAAATCCCATTTACTACCTGAGTGGCCTTGGGCAAGGTACTTCAGAACATCCAGGTACTTAGTCTCTTTATCTGTAAAGTGAGGGATTGGATTAGATGACCATGAACATCTATCTCTTCCAACTCTAAATCTAAGATCCTGCCTCCAATTCTACCCAAATTCATTGTCTCCCCCCCCATCCACCCCCATACTCCTTGCATTCTTTTCATTATAACTCTCCTCCCGGTGCCCCAGGCTCCCCTTTTCCTGCCTCCAAGTTCTACTCATCATCCCCCAATGTCATTTCTCCTCCCTGTCCCTGGTCATTCATTCTTGTTGCAACTGCATTCTTTCACCTTTTCTTGTCCTGATCTGTTAACAGCTTTCTCATTTGTCTTCCTGCTCCTGGTCTGACTTTGGCACCACTGCCCATGTGGTTTTCCCATTGGAATGTGGGCTGGGGGAATGACCCTGGAGCCAAGAAACCTCCAAGCATCCCTGACAAGCCACCCCCAAGAAAGGGCTTTGCCCCTATCTCTCCTCACTCCTCTTGTAGGAATAATGATGTTTATAGGACACCTTAAGTAAGGTCTACAGGAGGCTTCACAGATCTTCTTATTTGATCCTCACAAAACTTCTGTGAGATAGTAAGTGATGGTAAGTGAGATGAGTAAACTGAGACAGAGAGAGCTTCAGTGACTTGTCCAGGATCACACAGCTAGCAAGCGAATGAGGCAGGATTGCAATTGAGGTCTTCCTGATTCCAAGTCCAGTGCTCTATACACAATTAGTAGTGTGCACAGGCACACTCATCATCATCATCATCATCATCATCATCATCATCATCATCATCATCATCAATCATAGCAATGACCTATGTTGGACTTCATGGTTTGCAAAGCATTTTACCTATGTTAACTCATTTGATTCTCATAACAGCTCTGTGAGGTGGATACTATTATAATCCCCATGTTATAGATCAGGAAACTAAGGCAGACAGTGAAGGTAAATGGCCTGCTTAGGGTCACATAGCTAAGTAAATATCTGAGGCAGAATTTGAATTTTGATCTTTTGGACTCCAAAGACCTCTGTTCAGTTCACTGCGCCACCTAGTCATGATTCTATGTAATAAATTAAATATAAATTCTGTGAGGGATAAAATTGTATCATTTTTAACTTTCATAGCCCTATATCCATATACAATAGTTGTTTTTTAAATGTTTGTTAAATTGAATTTGTCCAAATACATTGCCACAAAACATAATAGAACAAACAAAAATAACAAACAGAAAGAAATATATTGTGAAATATATTTGCAAATATATTGCAAAGCTGAGTTTATCATATTCATTTTCTCTTATTATATGACTTGCATACAGTAGGTACTTAATAAATGTTGCCTTGAATTAAATTGGAAGAAACTCAAAAGACCTACAGAATTCAGTTAGTCCTAAATGTGGACATTGACCCTTCTTCCTCCTGGAATAAAATGGCATGGGTACAGGACAGCATGAGGTTCAACAAAGAAGAAAAGACTGGTTTTTTCCCCCCATATCAGAAAGCCTGTTAATCTTTTGGATTTAATGTTATTTGGTAAAAAGACAGAAAACACTGCCCAGAAGCCAAAGCTTACTATATCTATATAAAATACTTACTATATAAAGTTTACTATATCTCAGTCTCCAGATCATGCCTATGAATCATGAAAATGGACATCCACCAATTTCCTTTGATGATAAAGATGTTTGAGGATGACTTGTTGAGGAATTACTGTTAAAGAAATGCTGAATGGTGGAAAGCTCATAGAACCAGTATTCAGATGTCCCAGGAATCTAATCCCAATTATACTATAAAATAAATGTATGATCTTGGACAAATCACTTCCCTGCTCTGCTTTCCCATCTGTAAAATGGGACTTTAGGCTACCTCCAGCTCTTAAGTTTAGATTCTATAAAGACCAATGGAACAACAAATCTCTTCAAAACTGAGAGAGGAGAACAAGTGACCACTTTTGTGAAAAGGGCCTTTAATGACCATGTTTGGAAGACGTTAACTTCCTACAACAGTGCTGTCCAAATATGGTGCCAGGGCTTATGTGCTCTCTGGAGCACTGTATATTACAGCCAGGTGTGTGGAGGATGGTATGCAATGGTGTGTCCAGAATCTACAAAAGACATTGTTCTGATGGGTCAGTAAAAATGTTAATGAACTTTCCTTCTCCCTCTCCATACCCATTCATTGAGCTCCCTATTCTCCCTCCCTCTCTTCCTTGGCATGGAAGTCAATGTATTGTGTATTATGTCTCATGTATCCTGTGATGGTAAGAGCGATGAAGCACATCTCTTTGGACACATGCCTTGTTAATTACATTATCTATTCCCTCCTAGTTCCCACAGTTCCCATTATCATTTTCATTAATTTTTCATGGGAATCTATATGTGCAGATGAACTCTGAGTTTGTTTGGCTGGCAGGCATAGACTTGTCATCTGAGGAACAGGAGGAGAGAATGGGTGTGCCTGGCGTGAGGATGGAGGCTGGAAAACGTGAGCAAGACGATGAATGTTTTAGTGGGTCTGTGGACCCGGAAGACCATCTTCTTCCACTGGATACCTGAATCTTTATCACGCCACCTTCACAAAGAGAATCCCCACGATGGGGCCGAAACTGAACAGGGCAATTCAATGGTTTTGTTTGTAAAATTGATGCCACAGTTTGGTGATGGGACTATTCCAGGAATGGGTGTGATTCCAAAATATCCCAAGTTCTCCAGAGACCTGGATGCAGACTGGTGACCAAAATATCACTAATCAGTCATTGCTCTGATCTCAGGAAAGATCTCCTAGAACATGAGTAGAGAGAGCCGTGTCTGACTTAATGGAGCTTTTTTATTCTTGGTTGGCACAGAAAGTAAGAGAGAGAGAGGGAGAGGGAGAGGGAGACAGAGAGAGAGAGAGAGAGAAAGAGAGAGAGAGAGAGAGAGAGGTTGGACATTGAGACTGCCAGATAAAGGGAAGGAGAGAATGAGGGGAGGAGTTCATTTAAGGAACAAACTGTGCTGAGTGACTAAACTAAAGGTGATGTAATAACTAATCTGAAGGCTTCCAACTGCTATAATTCTGTGTGAATAATTCTCATAATGACCCTTTACTCAGCAAGGATGGCATCCAGATAAGCAGAATGCTAGAGCCTTCTTGTCAGTTTATGTTAACAGTGCATGTATTACAAGTGAACATGCATGACGTAACCCAACCCCACAACGTGACTGACACTTCCCAATTTGGCCCAAATGCCAGTAGGGGAAATGATGCAACTGGGTACTTGTCCAGATCTAAAGATACCCCAGATTCCTTCATTTCCTCTTTGCTCCAGGGCTCCCCAAACCTCTCCTTTCTTGCCTTAACCTCAGGTTACCCCTAGAATTTGCAAAGCAAGGACACATATTTGGAGATGCCCTTCTGGTCATCAATAGGCAAGAGGTTTTGACAGGAAGGTTCCTGGAAGGGGGGAATCTGCCTGGGTAAAGGAATTTGTCTGAAATGGAGAGAGATTTCAATAGCAAACAGAGAAGAGGGGTAATTGCTAGCTTCCGATCTGAAGGCATCCCAAACAAGCTAAATAAAAGTGGGACTGTGGTTTTTTGGAGAAATTCAGAGTGAATCAGTGAGTGAGAAAGGTTATGAGCCCATGTGTAGAACACAACATGTAAAATAGTCATCCCAGTAACATGAAGTTGTGTTGGCAGGGCCCTGAAGCCATCTCTTACAAAGGTCTCAGGTCACAGGACTCTCTCCCTCACCTTCTCTCGGCCTCCAGGACTCCCCAGCTTCCTTCGGGTCTCAGCTACGATCCCACCTTGGGCAGGAAGCCTTTCCTCACCCGCCTTGACGCTGCTGCTCCTCTCTGCTGGTTACTTCCATTTTATCCAGGACACAGTCCCTTTGTACGCAGCTGTTTGCATTTGGTTTCTCTCATTAGACTGTGAGCTCTGGAGGGGCAGGAGCCGCCTTTCACACTTCTTTGGATTCCCTGGACTCAGCTCATGGGGGGTGCTTAACACAATATTGCAGACTGATTGGTATAGAGTCATAGATTTATGAAGTGGCCGGCGGCACAGTGGATGGAGCGCTGGGGCTGGAGTCAGGAAGATCTGAGTTCAAATCCCTCCTCAAACACTTCCTAGTTGTGTGACTGTGGACAAGTCACTTGACCCCGTTTGCCTCAGTTTCCTCATCTGTAAAATGAGCTGTAGAAGGAAATGGCAAACCACTGCAGTATCTTTGCCAAGAAAACCCCAAATGGGGTCACCAAGAGTCTGACAAGTCTGAAAGGACTGAATAAGAAGAGCAAAAGTCTAATCCATTTAATTGTACAGATGGTGAAATTGAGGTCTAGAGAACTGAAATTATTTACTTAAGGTCACATAGGTATTAAGTAGCATAGAAGGTGCTTAACAAATTTTGTTGAATTAGAATTCAACTAGTCCAACCTCCTCATTTTATAGATGAAAAAGACCTAGAGAAATAAAGTGACTTGCCCAAGGTCACCAAGGCTAATAAATGATGGAGAAGGGATATGAACCCAGATCCTCCTCTGACTCTCCATTCAGTGCCCTTTCTATTGTACCCCACTACCTAAATGTGCAAGGAAGTGCGACAATGCAAGAGGCTCTTTCCAAACAGACTGGAGAATTTGTCAGATTGATTGTTTGCATTAAGCCCTTTGTTAATGATGGGATAATTAGCAAATGTTTAATTGTTAGTAATTTCGGTTGTTTCTAGGATAATTTTAGAAAATTGCAAATAAATATTTTCCCTCTCTCTTCTTCTTACCATCTCTGTCTGGAATGCTCTGCCCCCTCATCTCTGTCTCAGACTCAGCTCAAACCTCGCTTTCCTCATCCCCCGACTATTAATGCCTCTCCTTTCCAATCACCTTGCAAAAGGATGTGTATTGCACTGGTCTCGTGTTATTTTCCCCATTGAGAGAGATTCACCTTGAGGGCAGAGATGATCCTTTTTGCCAACCTTTGTATTCCCAGCACTTGGTACAGTGCCTCTTGGTTCCTATAGTGGTGGCTGCTGCTGTTGCTGTTGACTCCTTTCAGTCATGTCCAACTTTCCATGACCCCATTTGGGTTTTTCTTGGCAGAGATGCTGAGTGATTTGCTGTTTCTTTGCACATAGTAGGTAAGTGCTTAATAAATGTGTTCTAATTGACTGCTTAATAAATAGAAAATATTGATTTGTTTTGATACCTTCGTCCAGTCCAACTGAAGAATAACCAAAGGGTAGAGAAGAAGGTATTAAAGAAGAGGTGCCAGCCTAATGAAGCCAATATGAGTAACATTTCAATAGTACAGTCAGAAGAGCTAATGGACAGGAGGAGCTTGTCTGACACTGAGAAGAAGCAGGGAGCCTGAGACGAGGAAAGTATATTCTAGGGGAGCAAGAGTCAAAGAAAGGCCAGTAAGTGGAGTGATTTGTAGGGAAGAAGCAGAAAGAAGAGATGTGGGGAAGGTGATTCAGTAATTGGGAACAAGATGGGAAAGACAAGGAGCCAGCTGATGGAATAGCTTGGATACCATCATAAGGAGTCTGAACTTTTTCCTATGGTCAATGAAAGATGTGAACAGAGGAATGAGGTGATCTTTTTACCTCCGGCCCCTAGCATAGAGCCTGGCATATAGGAGTTGTTTGTTAACTGCTTGTTGATGGATTAATTAATGACCAAAGCGATGAGAAACTAAGGGCAGGGACAGGGAGATCAGTTAGCAAGCTACTGTTCTCATCCAACAATAAAATGATGATAAGGCTCTGAACTAGGGCATTGGATAAGAAAACATTTTGAAGAAACAATCAGTAAGACTTGGTGATTAATTCCACGTGGGGGCAAGAGGTCAAAAATAATTTCATTTATTTATTCATACAACAAACGCTTTCTGAGTACCCTATTTAAAAAACCTCTAATGGCTCCCTGTTATCTCCAAGATCAAATATAAAATCCTCTTTTTGGATTTCCAAAACTCTTTATAACCTTCATAATCTTACCTTTCCAGTCTTCTTACCCTATCTTATCCTTATCTCCTACCCCATCCTCTTCCAACCAAAGACATTGGCCTCCTTTTTGTTCTTCCTGACTCGGGTCTTTTCCCTGGCTGTTCTCCATGCCTGGGATTCTCCTCCTCCTCATCTACCTCCTCCTTTCTCTCCTTTCCTTCAAGTCCCAACAAAAATCCCATCTCCTACAAGAGGCCTTTCCTAATCCTCTTTAATGTTAGTATCTTCCCTGTATTGATTATTTTTCATTTATCCTGTGCATATCTTATTAGTACATGGTGGGGTTTTGGGGTTTGTTTTCAGATTGTTCCCCCCACCTCCATTAGACTATTATCTCCTTGAGGGCAGGGAGTGTCTTTTGCCTTTTATTGTATCCTCAGCACTTAGCACAGAGCCCTACATATAGTAGACACTTAATTAAGGCTTATGACTGACCAATGACTACTATTGCAAGCATTGTTGGGGAAAGAAAGAGTAGATTTTCTGCTCTCAAGTAGGATGCAGTCTAATAAAGAAAAAGAAATACAAAACAACAAGGTAGAACTTTAAAAGTACAATGAAAGAAATATAAACAAAGGGCTACATGAGTTCAGATAGCTCATCACACATGATTGGGGTTATCAAAGAAGATACTAGAGGTAAGGTGGCCTTTTCTGATGGGCTTGAAGGATGAGTAGTAAGATTTCAACAGGTTGAGTTGGATGAAGGTTGGAATAGGGAGCAAGGTACTCCTGGAAGAAAATATGATGTTGAAAAATACAGGGTGTGCTTGGGAATGGCCTTCAGTTTACTTTGGATGGAGCATAGAGCATGCCAAAGAGGAATGGTGGTAGATGAGCAAAAGACTATGGAGGGACTTCATTGTGATGCTAAAGTCTGGAGATTGGATGTCTGTAAAAGTGTGAGTTGGTATGGGTTCATTTTTATGTTGTTTGTTGGGGGTGGGGTTAGAGGGAGAGGCACAGTCTGGGTTATACATTAGCAAGAAAACAGTAACTGACACCTGATACTTCTAGGTTTGCAAAATGTTTTGCATACATTGCCTCATTTACCCCCTACCACTGCCTGCAAATGAAAGACACTGGGTGGGGAGACCAGTTCAGAGATTAGGGGACTGTGGCAGCAATTGGGCAAGAGACAATAAGAACCTGAATTGGGGTGGTGGGAGGGAAATGGAAAGGAAGGGACTCACCTGAAGAAATATCTCTAAGTAAAGATTGATTTGATATTGTGGCAGGAAGTCAAAGAGCACTCCAAGACAAATTTCTGAACCTGGGTGATTAAGAGACTGGCTGAGCAGAAGAGTAGCTTGGTATAATGGCCTTAGAGGAAGGAAAACTTGATTCAAGTCCTTCAGTCACCGCACTAGCTATGACACCAAGGGCCGCTCTCTCAGCCTCTCTGTATCCCAGGAAATGCTAGAAATTACTAGATTTGCTAGAAATTTAGAACAGAATAGAATAGAAATTCTAGCATTAAGAAAATGCTAGAAGAGTGGCCAACCTGAGACAATAGAGGGAATTTTCACACTGGAAGTTTTCCACTTTGATGAAATCAAGAATCCAGACCAAAAGAAATCAATTTTTTGTCACGTGTTTTTTTCTCACCAATTCCTTCCTGAATGCAACCGCTGGATCCCAAAATTGTGGGAAAGGAAAAATTTCTTGGGGTTTAAAGTACTTGGACAGCTCTGTTTAAAGTCAAGCCCACCCCTAATCCATTTACAATACAATCCAGCCTTGATTGGCATTTCATGATTTTCCAAAATCTCCAAGAACCCCTCCAAAACCCTAGAATGTTTCCTTTGGACAACAGAAAATGTGTCCTCTCTCAACACCTCCCTCCTCCCTATGCTCTGACTCCTTCAGCCCATTTCCCCAGGGCTGGGCTGCTTCAGGAAATGACAATATGTCAAATGCCTGGGAGTCCATTAAGATACCTGGCCCCAACTTGTTAGAGGTGACTTCAGAGCAGTACCACACCAACCCAGAGTGTTTTGCATTTCTATAGGCTTTTCTAGGAAAGATCTCCAAGTTTAGGTACTTAATCCTACCAGCAACCTCCTAAGGCTGTTTACCTGAGTTTTAAGGAGGAAATATACTTGGGATCGTAGAATCTTATATTTAGAGTTTGGGAGGGACCTTAGAAATCATGTAGAACAATTGCCTTATTTTCCAGGTAAGGAGACTGAGGTCCAGAGAAGCTACATGACTTGCCCTAAATCACACAGGTAAGGAGGCAGCAAAGCTGGAATTTGAACCCAAATCTTCTGCATTATCTCAAATGACCACGCTGCTGCTTTTCCCTAAACAAAGTCTGGAAATGAACTTGAAATGATGAATCCACTCTCAACTACTGTCCCACAATCCTAGTAAATCACTCCCATTCTACAGAAATATCCAAATTTTCCTTTTTTTTTTTTTAAATCACCAATAGAGAAACAACATGGAAAAATAGAAGATTGACCTTTGAGTCAGGAAGAACTAGGTTCCAGTCCTGACTTCTGTCACATTCTAGTTAGAAAAGGCAAGTCACTCTTTCTGTGGCCTGAACAACTCTCCAAAACTATTCCTTGCAGATGACTTATGAATCTGCATCGGTGAATAATGTTTCTGCACAGGAATTTCCTAGGCTGATAAATTCTATGTCTAGACTCCTCCTACCTCAAAAAAAAAGTGATGGTAACTTCTTAAAACCTCATACACTCAAAAATCTAACCTTGCTTTAAGAATTGCATTGCACAGTTCCAAATTAGGCTAAGTACTATTTAAGAAAGAGCTTAAATAGCTGGAGAGTTAGTTTTTCTCAGTGTAGGCATCTTTGTAAACAGCACTTATAACATGTGGGGGGGAGAGCCCAAGGGAGGGGATGGATAACAAAATTTCCTGTTATAAGTCTTCTCTAAATACTAAAAGGGACTAGAACTCTGGCCTGGGGCCATACAGATGGAGAGCTGGGTCAGTCTGCAGACTCCCTGATTCCTAATCCCCATCAAACACCTTTACCTCCCAATAACATAGGCCAGCCCAGGGAGCAGTACCCAGTCACGAGGCTCACCCCCATGCCAACTCTCAGCTCCTTTCGGGGTAGCCTCAGCTACTCTGGAAGGCTGACTACAAGCCAAAGGGAACAGTTATATAATGCTGAAAGTTTAAGCTTGGGAGGAAAACACACACATACACATATACACACATATAAACCAGAGGCCAGCAAAAAGGAGAAAGCCACAAGATTGTACAATGCTTTGGGGTTACATGTTTTATTGCATTGTAAAGCAATAGAGGTGGATTAATTATTACATATCCCTTTATCTCCCCTATGGGTTGTCCAAATGACCCTGGCATCAAACTAACTGCAAATTACCTGCCCCAGAATTATAAAGTTCAATCTTGGCTCCAAAGATGGGATATGAAAAAATCTCTCTTCCTTTGCAGAGATTGAGGGTCCACATCTGTAGAAGACTGCATATACTGTCAAGCTTTTGAAAAAAAATTTATTGATTGGTTTCACAGATTTTTCCCTTTTTTTTTCCTCTTTAAAAAATCTTATTGGAATGGCTACGTGGTGCAGTGAATAGTGGATGGGCCCTGGAGTCAGGAGACCTGAGTTCAAATTGGGCCTCAGACACTTAACACTTACTAGCCATGTGACCTTGGGCAAGTCACTTAACCCCAATTGCCCAACCTTCCCCCCTCCAAAAAAAGACAACCTATCATAACAACCTGTTATAACCTCTTTGGGAAGAGGTAGGGAAGTGATACCAGGAAAAATTTAAATAATATAAATTAATTATAAGAATAAATAATATAAAAACAAAACATATCAATAAAAGTTTAAAAAAGAAAGATACCCACTATAGCCCAGTGCCATCCAAATGCTGTCCCCCCTGTACTATGTATGTATGTATGTGTTCCATCCCACTATGATAAAGTATCAATTCCACTTCTACATAGCTAAAGTTTATATCCCTCTCTTTAAACAACTTCAGAAGGATAAATGCTACAAACTTATACAAATGAGAAATGTGAATATTTTACAAACTTGAATAATTGATCTTTCAAATGTTATACTTGGGGGAGTCACATCACTGAGCCTCAGATCCCTCACAGACAAAACAAAGGAATTTGATTAGATGGGTTCTAGGTCCCCAGAAGTCTTTAATCTATAATCCTTTGATCGAGCAGTTTTCAAACATTTTGGTTTCAGTAATCCATTATGCTCTTTCTAATTTTTTTCCAATTTTCTTACAGTGGATTTATTACATGTACATTACATGACATTTCATGGATCTGTGATTCCCTTCACCACATTATAGTATGACATGAGCCCTCAGTAGATGGTCTTTAAAAGTTGCTATGACAGAAAAACTCACCACCCTGAAGCCAGCATGGTAAGAAGCCTCTACTAACCTCCCCAAGCTAGTCCTGAATCAACACATGGTTCATCCCTGAACTCAGGCATAAAGCCTCTTGAACTCGTGTTTCACAGCCTGTGAAAGCCCAGGTTCACCTCCACAACGCTATGGGAGCTTCAACAGAGGTCCATAATGCATAAAGTAGGAGACAGATTCTTTAAATGCTTGATGAGTGAGTGCATGGAATCTACATCAACAAAGACATCGCACGTTTTATTTCCTTCAGGAGGCCTTTCGTGATCCACTCATTTGCTGATGCTCTCCAACCCATCCCCCTAAATCACTTTGTATTTACTCTGAATATTTTTTCTTTTATTTTTTTAAAAAATTAATTAATTTTGTTTTCAATTCATGGAACAAAACAAGCATTTCCATAACACACTAGAATAAAAAGATGATTGATCATGAGACTGCAAATCTACCATGTACCACTTGCTATTCTGCCCAAATACACAACAGTTATCCTGTAAATTTCTTTTTTTTCTCCTTTTTTCTTCCCTTCCTCCCCCTACTTTCCCTAGAGATGGCTACCGTTAGACACAAATAGGTATGTGTGTCTGTCTGTCTGTACATATATATATATATATATAATTATTCTATACATACTTCTATCAGTTCTTTTTTTTCTGGATGCAGACAGCATCCTTCTTCATATGCCCTCTTTTTAATCTGTGTATTTATAATAGACAAAATGACTAAGGCACTCAAAGTTGTTCTGAAAACAATATAGCTGTTATTGTATACAGTGTTCTCTTGGTTCTGCTCATTTCATTCTTCATTATCTTATGCAAATCTATTCATGTACTTCTACGATCATTGAACTCCTCATTTCTTATAGCACAGTGGTATTCCATCACAACCATATACTACAACTTGTTCAGTCAATCTCCAACTGATGAGGATCCCAACAATTTCCAGGTCTTTGCCACCATAAAGAGAGCTGCTATAAACATCCCATTCATGCTTGAAGTTATATTTAGTATTTATGAATTTCCCTCCATCTTATTTTCATTCACTATTTTCTTTCTTGGTCTTTCTTTTTACCCTATCCCTCTTACCTTATCTTCTCCCCCCCTCACTTCACCCACCTTTCCAAGAGTTCCCCCCCTTTATACTCTTAATAATTATTGAGGGCTCCAAAGAACTTTTGTTTTTGTGGATTGTAACTACTGATATTTACCATATTAGAAAAAGAGAATGGATACATTTAAAAATATTAATTTTAA
>CM053601.1:86053483-86074123 GCA_028646575.1 Pseudocheirus occidentalis
CAGGGGAGGGGCTCCACAGTGGGATTGCTGTTTTGGGGTTGGGGTGAGGTAGTAGAAAGATGGGGAGAAAATTTGTAACTCAAAAATCTCATGAAAATGAACAATGTAAACAAGAAAACAAATAAAATTTATTAAAAAAAATAAATGATAACAGGATAATTTCAGAACTTGGAAAACCTTACATGACCTGGTACATAGTGAAGTGAACAGAACCAAGATAAAAGAACATAAATACTGCTCAATGGAGAACAATTTAGCTACTCGCGGCAATACAGTGATCCAAATGACTAATGATGAGACATATTACCTGCCTCCAGGGAAAGAATTAATGTTGACTGAATACAGACTGAAGCATGCTGTTTTCACTTTCTTTCATTTTTTTCTTTTATTTGACTCTTCTTGTACAAAATGACTAATATGGAAATGCTTCACATAATTGTATTTGTATAACCTATATCTAGTTGCTTACCATCTCAGGGAGGGGGAGAGGAGGGAATAAGGATAGAATCTGGAATTCAAAACTTTTAAAATGTGTTAAAAGAATAAAAAGTTTGATAAAAACAACAACAACAACAACAAAAAATCCTCACAGCATTATTTGTAAGAGCAGAAAGCTAGAAACAAGCCATCTGCTCAATAACTGGGGAATGATAGAACAAAATGTGGCATGTGAATGTAATGTGCTCTCCTGTTCTAAGGAGCAGCAAATGCTAATAATTCTGGGAAAGATTTGTTTAAAGTGATGCAGAGTAAAGTCAGAAGAACCAGGACAGCAACTCACACATAATGGCTACAGTAATGTAAATAAAGGCTCCAACAAATGGTGACAAAAACTGGGTCAAATACAATGGACAAAGTGGTAAGAGACTATTAAGGTTCATGGCCACAAACCTGCTGTATAGTCTTTTAACATTTGACAAAAAAAAGTCACATACTATGAGTGTGATAAGTATTATTGACTGCAATACCTCTATCAGATCTTTTTGCATAGCTGTGTTTAGAGAATATACTTCCCTACAGGAAGTATTTGTTGGGTTCTTTCCACTGAGTCAAAATAAAATGTTTCAACTTATAGAATGAAAAAAAAAACCCACAAAGCAGTTGGGCCTTGTTAGGTCTATACCATATTCTTCTTAGCTGTTATTTCATAGCAACCTCAAAGTTTCTCTTCCATTTAACAAGTTTTAAGTAATGTTTTTTTTCTTTTAATGATGTTCTGAATCATCAGAAAGTGACAGATACAATGGGAGTTTTGTCTCAAAAGTAAAGTCCAATTTATACCAAGCTCATCACTCTCTCTCACACACACACACACACACACACACACACGCACACACACACACACACACACACTGCATCATCCATGACAAATAAAAACAAGGAAGCCGTGATGTGGTGATTTCTTTAGCCACAGGTCCCAGGAGTCCCATCATCCTTCACATAACAAGTGACAGATTTAGAGGATGAAAAAACAAACAACCAGCATGATTTTTTTTACATGAAATGTGACTTCAGGGGGATCAACGAGTTGACATTTCCTGAGGCGACCAATCAATACAGTTCATTAGAGCTCATTTATTTCAAGTACCAGTACCTGCTTGGAAGACAGGGTCAAATTGAACCATTAGTTTTGTCCTTGCTATGACAGTCTGCAGTGGTTTCCATGTACTTGTTAGCACACAGATTTTTTTTTAAGGAAACTAATTTCCTCTGCAACATATAACATGCATCTCATGAGATATTCTTTTAGATATTTTTAATGGGTACTCAAGAACTTTTTTAAAAATCCAATAAGCTCTAATATGGTATTATTATAAATAGCTTTTTAATTACCAAAGTTTAATAAATAATTATTTTATTTTTAACATAGTAGTTTCCAATTTTTAAAAATCCCTTTTCATCTTTAAACAGCATCAAATAGACTCCATTTTGTTTTTTAATAACAAGAATTTATTTTCTCTCCCTCCCACTTCCCCTAATTTAGAAGAGAAAGAAAAAAAAGCAAGAGAAAAGCTCCATAATAAATAAGCATAGTCAAGTAAAAAAAATTACCATATTGAGCATTTCCCCAACATATGCATGTCATTTGGCACTTCAAGTCCACCATCTCTCTATTGGGAGCTAAGTAGCATACATTATTATCATTAGCCCTCTGGAATCATAGTAGGTCATCAGCAGTTCAGCTTTAAGTCTTTTCAAGTTTGTCTTTACAATGTTGTTGTTGTATAAATTTCTATCCTGGTTCTGTTCACTTCACTCTACATCAGTTCATTCACATCATCCCAGGTTTCTCTGAAACTTTCCCTTTAATCAATTCTTATAGCACAAGAGCATTCCAACATATTCAGATGCCATAATTTGTTCAGTCATTCCCCAATCACCCTCTTTGTTTTGTTTTTTGTTCTTTTGTTTTAGAAAGAAATGTATTAGTGTTATTGGTAGAGGAAAGCTGGAAGGCCTCCTTCTTATTTCTGAGGGATTTACATTATATAAGGGTTTCTGAGAAGAGCACCCACTTAAGCAGTAGCAGTTTAGCTGTTTTGTAGATTGGGCAGTTCCTAGGAGAAGTCCATTGAGATATGTATATATATCAGTAAACATAAACATTAGAATTAAGGTGGATTGAGACAAAAACATCAACATTCAGACTTGGGGAATCCAAAACACAAACATTGGGTGGACCCAAAACCAGACCTGGGGATCGTCTTCTTTGTTTCTTATTCTTTACCATCACTAAAAGAGCTGCTAGATTGAGCAAATAGATCTTGTTTTAGAAAGCTAGTTAGTAAATGGCTATGGAGGAAAGATGCTAGAGAACACTTTCAGTTACAAAGGACCTGATTATCTAATTTGTACATAATCAGGTCACTTCTTTCTCTTTTCTCCTTCCCGTTGGTTGTCTTTTTTTTTTTTTTTTTTTGCCTTGTCTCTCTGTAGCAGGTTGAGAGTACCTTTGGAAAGCTAACCTAGCAATTGGATAGAATTTCGAGAGAGCAGGTCATTGCTGCTCCTCCTTAGTGCTGAAAAAAAAATGAAAATGAACTACAAATATCAACAACAAAAGCAGATGACCTCAGAACTTTAAAAAATACATACATTTTAAAACCTTTATTTCAATATAATTAATTTCCTTTGTAATCCTATGCATTTTATTTAATGAACTTTAAAAAATTCTTTGAAAAGACACCCAAAGACTTTGCAAGATTCCCAAGAGGTCCATTAAAAAAAGGCTAAGACTCCCTGCCCTAAGAGTTACCTTGAAAATATTTGCCTGCTTTAAAAGTGGATCTCACCTTTCATGAAGTAAGCAGAAAAAACAAGGAGAGTTGAAACTCTGATCATATTTTGTGCTGTATTATGATTATTGTAGTGGGTAATGAAAGGAACTACCTCATCAACTTAATAAGATTACAGGGAAATGAGCCTTTGTTTGAGATTTAGTTGATTTGGTCTGTTATAGGAGTCACTCTTATATAATGCCCTATAAAAGGAAGTCTTCATCATAGATGTGAACTTTTTGCCCTGCCCTCCACATCAGGATATTCCAGTATCTTTTCCAAGAGAATTCCAAATGGGGTCATGAAGAGTTTTGCATGACTGAAATGATGGAACAACTACCACATTTTCCTTTTTCAACAGAGAGATGATGAGGGAGTAGCATATTAAGAGCATTTCTCCATTTGTATGTGGTGGGCAGGAAGGGGGTGGCCAGTACTTCCCCCTATAGCCCTCAACAGATGCCTCTAATAGCTATCTTGGGGCAGATGAAATAACAGAGAGGTATGTGATCTCACCCACATAGCTGGAAAGGTGAGTTCCTATGCTGGGTAACTGGACCTACCAATGGCAGACAATGTTTTTAAATAAACCACAGCCATAGAAAGGGAAACTAGATGGTCCAGGTGGTGGAAGTAGCTTAAGCCCAGGGTTCTGGAGTACTACTGATAATTCTTGGACCCAAGCTGCCTGGATAGACTGGTGGGAGGGGAGTATTTCCTGAGCTTCATATCTCAGAATCCATTCTTCTAGTGAGAAGAGGATTTCCTGGACAGTACCAGTCTCAAAACTGACTCATTAACAACCTCAGACTTTAGAGTTCTGGGACCTAACTTTCTGGAAAGAGAAGGACAATTCCTGGGCAAAGCCAGCCTCTTGGAGTAAAATGAAGATTGCACTATCACGTTCACATTCAAGGGACCATCAAAGGACTAAAGTCATGATATAGAGAAGCAAAAGATCTGGATTTTGAGTTCCATCATTTTGGTGAGTTATTCAGGTGCCATAGGTCAATGGGGAGAAGCTTGCCTCACTGCCAACCCCGAATGAATATTTCTTCTGAAGGGAATTCAGGTTTTCAAGCTAGTAACCATAAGGTTACTTGCCATTCTGGGTCCCTGGGTGAAAGAGAAACTCATTAAAATGTTAGAATTGTGGTTCTATAGTAATTGTGGTTAATAGTAAGACAATTTCCAGTTGTTGTTTTTTTCCTTTCTGGGTTGGGGGGCAGTGTCCAAATCACACACTAGTATTATTCATCTGGAAATAAATGGGGCTCTGGGGAAGTATGTGTGCTATTGGAGATGGAGTAAAATTTAATCAATTGTTTATGGGCTACTTTGAATCCTTTTTTATTGTTGTTTTCCACTTTTTCTGTGGGATAGAACAAAATTGACCTATCCTATACATGATATGAGCAGCTAGGTGGATATTTGGTTGTTGTCCTTCGTTCTCCAAGAGGACCAAAATGACATCACTATGCCAGAATCAAGTTACAGTGTGTCCAGTTATGGCTGATGAGGCCAGTACAAGCTTGGAATGCTCTACCACAGGTCAGGCACAAACAGCCCATGTGAACATTTGGGGTGGATTCCCTGAATTTGCACATCTCACATTTCTTTCGAGGTACTTCAATTCTGCTTTGCTCATAGAGCACAGCACTTTCTTTGATGAGGGTGGGCCACACTGAGTGGTGCTGTGCCACTGTTTTCCATGTCACACAATCAATTCCAGACCTCTTAAGAGAGACCTTGAGAGTGTCTGTGTATCACTTCTTCTAACCACCATGTGATTGCTCGCCCTGGGTGAGTTCTGCATAAAATAGTCTTTTTGGCAAGGGTACATTTTACCTTTGAATGTGAACAGCCCGTTGGAGTTGTGCTCTCTGAAGCACAGTTTGAATGCTTGGCAGTTTAGTTCAAGAAAAGATCTCAGTGTCTGGTATTTTATCCTGCCAGGTGAACTTCAGAATCTTCCTGGGACCAGTCAAATGGAAGCGATTGAGTTTCCTGGCATGAATCCAACATGGTGATATTATTTTGGTCCTCTTTGAGAATGAAGGATAACAATCAACTATCGACCTAGCTGTCTGTATTACGTGAATAGAGTGGTACACTGGATAGAATATATGACTTGGAGTTAAGGAAGACCAGAGTCCAAATCCTGTCTCAAACATTTATGAACTCTGTGACCCTGACCAAGTCACTTAACCTCTTTTAGCCTCAGTTTCCTAATCTGTGAAATGGGAATAATAATAATAATAATAGCACCTAATTCGCATAGTTATTGTTGCAAACTTTAAAGTACTATAAAAATATTAGGTATTATTTTTGAAATGGTTGCAGAAAACAAAGAGCTGGTTATGAAAGGACACAGCATTTTCTAAATGTAATGTCACCAAAAGGCCAGAAGAACCCTGGAGAACATATCCTTAAAAACTTACGATTAATGAACATATTTCAGTATTTGAAAGGATCTGTGATCTTCTTGGTATAAATCCTACCATCATCAAATCACAACCTTTTTATACCTTAGTAGGAAGATGGTCTTTGGGAGTTCCTATGACTAAAAACCATTCCCCTGTGGCTAAAATCACAATAAGCCTCTCCCAAGTTAATCTAGGTTGGCCCTCGGGCAACAGATCAGAGATGACTGGATTCCTACTTAAAGATTTTCCAACTTGATAGGATCTGTTAGACCTTGTGCTCCAATGGCATAATTTTCAAGTAGCAAGGGTCACCTCCAGCACCCAAGGAGGCATTGGAGAAGGTCTTTGGTTATAACAAAAATCTTCACATGTTGAATCTTTCTGATCCATGAAAAGGCAGGAGAGAAAAGGTGGCTATGTGGACCTAAAACCTATAGCCAGGTGGAACCTTTCTGAGGCAATAGCTCAAACACTAGCTTTCTAGGTCCCCTGACCTGACTACTGCTTATATCTCCTTGCAGTGAGAAGGTGCCATCCTGGTTCAATGCCTTTTGAAAATCTGGCAGTTCCTTTTCCATCAAGAAAGTACTCAGAACATAGAAGCAAAGTAAATTATAGCAAAGAAAAAGCTTTTGTACAAATCCTAAAATTTAACAGAAAGTATTAAAATGCACCAGGATATTGGTGACTTTTAGTACACGCTCTAAAGGTGAAAAAAAATCCTGAGAACTGAGCAAGGACACAAAATCAAGATCATTCCATTGTATTGTGCTCCTCTTCCTTTGCCTGTTATGCATGACACATGGCCAGCTAGCTGGTGCAGTGGATAGAACATGGACCTTGGAGTCAGGAAGATGTGAGTTTGAATTCCACCCTGGCCAAGTGACATAACCTTTGTCTGTCTCAGTTTCCTGGAAATGGGGGTCATAATAGCTCCTACCTCACAGGATTGTTGTAAGGCTCAAATGAGATAATATGTGTAAAGTACTAGGCAAACCTTAAAGTGTTATGTAAATCCTAGCTATTATTTGTTATTGGAGACTACTTGGGGATGGCTGAGTGGTCTATGACTAATGTCATGTTGTTTTTCTTTTCTTTTTTTTCTTTTTTCAATAAACCATTTGTTTTGAGGTTTTTGCTATTCTTATTGGCAAACGATGAACAATGGATTGCTTCAGTGGGTGACTCCACCAGAACTTGGCAGAAACCGTGGTTACAATTGTGTTGTCAACTGTTTGGCTGGAGGTTAAAACTGAAAATATTTTAACAATATAAGAATAGATGACATGGTGGGGTGGGGGGGAAATCTCATTGCTTCTATTTGCAATGTGCCATTGATGCCAAGTCCAGAGACACTCACTGCTAGTTGTTGGAGGAATTAATACAGCCTTCCTTGAGGAGTAACAGAATTCTGTATTAGAGAAAAACAATGGGGTACATTTACTGAGGTAGCAGAAGGTTCTCATTGCTACACAGTTTTTTAAAATAGGAAATTAGATCTCACCAACATACATGACAGATCTGTGGTATCATCAGCATAACAAACTTTCTACCAATGCTAAGTCACTTGGACTTCATAGATAAATCTGGGGGAATCTAAGACTCAGAAATAGGAATTAGCTTGTTCTGGGTCAAATACTACCCAGGAAGTGTCTGATGAGGGATGTGAATCCCTCCCTCAGCCAATACGAATCTGACTTTGCTGAATAAGGCATAGAATCACAGACCATTTACTAGAAAGGACACTGTGGCCACATTTTAGAAGCCCATGGGAGTTGCCTGAAGCTAGGGAGAAAATGGACTTGCCTGGATTCAATGAGCCCCTTATATAGCAACCAATTTAAATGAGGCTAAGTGGATGAGAGAATTACTTGTAAACCACTATCTAGATTCATAATGGTAGTGTTGCCAGGATCATTCCAAATTCAGAAGTCCTTGGATGAAGTAGGACAATGGAAATTAGACTTGCCATGGGTGATATTATAGAAATAATCTCTGAGATGAACATTTTGAATGACTTAATTAACCAAGTCCTGATGTTTAAAAATACCTATGCCTTTTTTTTCTTTTTGACACTACAACCATTTTCTAATATACCCTCTTCTCCATTAAATCCCCTTTTATAACGAAGAAAGTCCTAACCAGCCAAGCAACTGCAAACAACAACACATCTACCACTTTGTACCTGCAGTGCCCCCTCCCCCATCTCTTTATTGGAAAGAGTTTTATTACCTATTTTCTAGTTAAAGCATTGGTCATTTGAGCCCTACTTTTAGACTAAGGTCTAAAAACATTTTACCCTAATGTTATATTTTCGGTTATCAAATTAGAGAATAATGTAAGTGCTGGGGTATTTCAGTATAACCCTCTGATGGGTTAAGTTCACAAAATAGCCTTAGGTACATCTTTACTACTGTAAACACAGTGTGGGAGCTTTGCTGTCCTGTGAGGGTGGTTCAGGGAGGGAGGGCAATGGGCACCAGATTTACAGTGTGATCGCAGCTAAGGAAAGTCTCTTCTCTCTGATCTTCAGTTTCCTCATTGGAAAATGATGGTGTGTGTGTGTGTGTGTGTGTGTGTGTGTGTGTGTGTGTGTGTGAACAAGGTAATCTCCAAAGTGAACAGAATTCTGGGTTTGGAGCCAGGAAGACCTGGTATTAAATCTTGCTTGTAATACTAGTTGTGTGCCTAGGGACATGTATCTTAAACTGTCTGACCTTTGCTTTCTCCATCTCTTAAGTGAGATAACAACATCTGCAGCTCTAGCTGACTGGGTTGGTGTTGGGCTCAAAAGGAGCAATTTATGTCAAATGCTCTGCAAACTTTTAGGAATGGTGTCAGTTTCTTTGGTACTATTTTTATTTCTTGCTTTAAATCTTATAATCTTGGCCACTTTAAGCATTTATTCCTAAAATGAATTAATTCCCTTTTGATAGCTTTGGCACATGGCATCACATTTCAGTATTAAAAGCACCTGCAGGCTACAATTCAAAATGGACCGTGGGAAATGGAAATTTCAAAATGGAATCCTGGGGAAAAGTGCTAAACATTAGATACAGCAAAGCTTTGGGATGGAGGATGCTGGGGACTGGGTGATGAGGAAGAAAACTTAACGAGATACTCATTCAGATTGCTAGAGAAGGTTTCCCTCTTATTCTTTCCTTCTTGCCCTTTTAGGCTTAAAAGGAATTGAAAAACTATGCTTTCAAAGAATCATCATGTCTGAGGCTAAATTTGAACTCAGGTTTTCCTGATTCCAGGCTCACCACTCTATCCACTGTGTCACCTACCTGTCTCATTTACGGCAGAGAACACAGAATCCATGTGCTATGAAAATAATTGTGTCTAGGGGTGGCTAGGTGGCACAGTGAGTAGAGCACTGGCCCTGAAGTCAGGAGGACCTGAGTTCAAATCTGTCCTCAGACACTTGACACACTAACTAGCCGTGTGACTTTGGGCAAATCACTTAACTCCAATTGCCCTCCAAAAAGAAAAAAAAAAGAAAACAATTGTGTCTTTTCCTAGGAATCCAACACACTTTAGGTTCCAGTCCAGTATTGTTCACTGCCCCGCCAGTCACTGCCCCGCCAGTCACTGCCTCCCTGGCTAGCCTGCTTTTTTAGTCCATTTCATTCTACTACCGCCCACATTTGGTTCTGGCCATGTACAAAAGGACCCAGTCCCCCAACTCGGGGCAGCCCCTAGGAAGATCAAGCTGGTTGGTTGGCCCTTTCCTGATCATCATGCCTTCTTTCTCTTCTATTCACCTTCAGAAGGCCTCTTCTGAAGCCTCGCATCCTTTGCCTAAAATCTAGGCCCACCCTTGTCCACAAGCCAGGGAAGTGAAGCTGACATTAGTACATCAGGATTGCTAGTAGGGATATTACAGACAAGTTGATGGGTTAACTCTAGAAAAGACTCCTTCTTTTCAGGAATCTCCAAATATAACCTTTGTGGATCAAATAAAAAACGGGAAGAATCTGGTATTCTGGGCTCTTGGGACAGACAACTGAGGGCATTTAACAACTGTTCTAGGTATCTGGTAGAAGGAAAATTTAAAATTCAAACAGGAGCAATGGAAGGCAAATATTGTACAGGATTCAATGCCTGAAAAGGAAATTCAAAAGTACTAACTACAAGTAACAGAATCAGGCCATTTGTGGGCAAGAGCCTGGAGTCTTGAGGTATGACTTGATATTTGGAGAATAAGATTTAGAAAGCCAATGTTCATTTTCAGGACCACACCACATGCTGGGTTGGTACACCACTGTGCCACTCCATGGCCCTTGCCAGAATCAACTTACAGCTGAGGCCAAAGACACTGGCTGGAAATCAATGGCATGTGATTCATAATAAAGGAATCTAACCATGTTTTTCCATGCCATAAGACGAAATTCTGAAATTAAGCTCTGCTGGGAGGCTGATGGTATCTAGGTGGAAAAAATCTGGCCTCAGAATCACCATCTGCCCCTTTCAAGAAGTTCTGAGTCTACTTCTGCTCCTCCAAGAAACACATTTCTGTCCATCAACACTTGGATCAAATCAGAAAGCTGGTTACCTGCTTGCAGTGACCTTCACTGGGCCTGCTAAAATCCTGGTCCCTTTGAAAAAGTTTGGGAATGTTTTCCTTCTCCACCTAAACAAAGATCTGTGGGTAGCTGGCACCTGTTCTTCCAACTTCTATAAGCTGCCAAGGAGAGGGCAGCAGAATAGACATGGGCATAGAAGGTTTTTCCATGGGCACCTAGTTTCCCATCTGCTACTGGTCTGATGCCAGGGAAGGCTGGCACCAGAAACATATCAACCCAGGCCTTCCTGTGCCCATTTGGCCCTTATATTTAGAGCCTATGGTCACTGAAACTGAACCACCAGGAAAGAATGCTAGTTGACAGCTACACCTCCATGAATGAATGAATCTTCTAGGAACAAAACCTTTGAACAAGGTCAGTCTGAGCATTGAAGTAGCCAGAAGAAGTTAAGGTTTTCTCAGGGATGGTTTAGTAAGAGTGTATGCTAAGGTTGAAGACTTCATCAGCACTGTCCTACGTATTATCATTTGGAGGATTAGACCAGGTGTGGTAGGAACTTCTGCTATGAAAACATGGAGACTAAGTTAATTTTTCCTTTATAGGTATAGAAATTTGAGACGACTGGCCTAGAGGATCGACACTTGGGCTGTTGACTGGCGGCCTAAATACAAAAGCCAGCCAAGGAAGACTTAGGAGTCCCTTCCTCAGGCTTCTGACCACCAGACCAGTAGGACCAATAGAGGTGAGGTAGCTACTCCCAACTGAATCAATATTGTATCTTTGCTGAGAACTGCTTCTGTGCTATGGCCAAGTAAACTTCCTTCCACTAATTATTAGATAATTTGTGAGTGTCTCATTGGGTTCCAACTCTGAACCTGAAGCACCAGACCTTCCTGAATTAAAGTCAATATTTATTAAGCATCCACTATGTGTTGGGCACAATGGGGCATGACTGGGGATACAAAAAGAGATAAAAGTCCCACTCTCAAAGCATTTACAATCTAATGGCTATACCATGAGGACTCAAGCCTGTTGGAGAGGAAGACTATCATAGAGCAAAGCCTGCTGATATGGGAGCAGAAAAGCTGCATGTCACTGGGTAGGGAATTATTCTGAAAGACACAATAGTACCATCTCTACCTTTGATCCTGTCAGAGATAAGAAATAGAGCCCTGTTGAGGTTCAGAGAGGATGAAATAGATGTCACGGAACATATACCTAAACCTCCTCTATAATTCCTACCTCTAATAAAATTTTGGCAACAAAACATTATCTTTGTTAATAGAGACAGTATATTTTATCACCCATCAGCTTCCTGGGGCAAGATTATAGGAATCAACTATCTGTCCTATGGTCTCAGCCTCTAGGCCACAGATTCCCCACCCTGGATTTTATTCTATATGCAATTTCTTGATTGTAAATACCTTACTAGATCATGAGATAACAGGATATAGAGAAAGAAGGAAGGAGGGCCCAAATCCTTTATTTTAAAAAGACAATGAAACTGAAATTTAGTGAACTTAAGTGGCCTGGTTCCCTTAGGGGCAGAATTGTTAAATAATAATAATAACAATAACAATAATAATCAGCATTTGTACAGTGCTTTAAGATTTTCAAAGCACTTTATGAATATTATCTCATTCGGTCCAACCACATTTTACAGAAGAGGCATACAGTGGTTAAGTGATTTGTCCAGGGTCACATAGGTAGTATCTGAGACCAAATTCAAACTCATGTCTTCTTAATTCTAGATTCAATGCTCTATCCACTGTGTCATTCAGCTCCCAGAGAAGAAATTTGAACTCAGATCTTGTAAATTTTCATCCATTCATTTAAATAGTCAATTTTACTGACATATAATTGGACAATTTACTAATTGCTTTAATTTCATCTTCATTGGCTTTCATTTTTGATCTTCAGACTCCAAATCCAGCACTTATTCCACTCCATGCCTCACTAATTCATAAGCTCTGTGAAGTCAGAGACTGTGTCCTTTTTCATATTTTTGTTCCCAGAGTACAGGAAAGGTCCCTGTGTTTTACAGATGCTTAATAAATATTCATGGAATTGAATCTGATACAGCAGCACTGGCCTTGAGGCTGTTCCGCAAACAAGAAAATCCATTTTTCATCTCTGGGCTTTCTCTCTGGCAGTTCATTTATTGGAATGCTCTTCCTTCTCCACTCTGACTGCTCACCTCTCTGATTTTAAGTCCCAGCTAAAATCCCACCTTCTACAGGAAGTCTTTCCCAACCCTCTTAATTCCTATGATTTCCCCTTTTTGTTTACTTCCTGTTTGTCCTGCATATAGCTTGTTTCATATATATTTGTTTACATGTTGTCTCTCCCATTAGATTGTAAGCTCCTTGAGGGCAGGGACTGTCTTTTGCCTCTTTTTGCATCCCCAGAGACCAGGACAGTGCCTGACATATAGTAAGCTCTTAATAAATGACCACTGATTGATTAAATGAATGAATTAGAAATTTTTTTTAAAAACTCATTTGCAAAGTTCTTTTGTCTTTTTGTTCTGTTTTGTTTTGGTATTATTTGTTTCTTAACTAGGGAAAAGAGGGGAGGAGAGACAAGGTGATATAATAGAAAGAATATTGGCTCTGGAAATCCAGCTCTTTCACCTACTACTCAAACCATGGGCAAGTCAACTAACCTGCTGACTCATACTTTTCTCATCTGTAAAATTTAAGAGTTGGACTAAATGATTTCTGTGTTCTCTTCCAGGTTTAAATCCTATGATCCCAGGTACCTTGATAAGGCTCCAGTCTATGATGAATTCTACCTCCCATCAGAGGGGTGACAGAATCAAGATGTAGACATGACCAATGAAGGAATTTGCTTTGCTTGACTTTACATATTTTTCTAAGGTTTTCCCCCTTCCTTTCCTCCCCACCCCACTCTATACCCCCAGTGACAGGAAAGGAGAAAATAAATGCTTGTTAATTGATTTTTTTTTAACAAAAGAAATCTCCAGAAAGAATCCTAAGGTCTCTAGGTTTTTGCTCTTACTAGACAGAACAAGGTTTCTTACTCTAAATTATCTTTTCAATTAAATCCAACAATTTGTTACGTATTTGTTAACTGTCTACTACATGCAAGGTACTATGCTAGGTACTAGGTTTACAAAGAAAAAAATGAAATGGTTCCTGCCTTTAAGGAGTTTACATTCTTTTTGTTAAAAAAAAAATTATTTTCATTTTGAGTTCTGATTTCTTTCCCGCCCATTGAGAAAACAAGAAAGATGATATTAAACATGTGTAATCAGGCAAGACATATTTCTGCATAGCCATATTCTGAGAGAAAAAAAAGGGAAGAAAACATTTTAAAAGGAGAAAAATGTGTTTCAATCTTCATTCTGAGTCCATCAGTTCTCTGAAAGTAGATAGCATTTTTCATCATGAGTCCTTTGGTGAATGGTGACAATGGATATCCTTGTTTTACCCTGATCTTATTGGAAAGGCTTCTAGTTTATTCCCATTACAGATAATGCTTACTCTTGATTTTAGATGGATACTACTTATCATTTTAAGAAAAGTTCTATTTATTCTATGATTTCTAGTGTTTTTAATAAGAATGCGTATTGTATTTTGTCAAAAGCTTTTTCTGCATCTACTAATATAATCATGTGCTTTTTGTTGGTTTTGTCAGTAATACATTCAATTATGCTTATAGTTTTCCTAATATTGAACCAACCAGCATTCCTTGTATAAACCCAGCCTAGTCATAGTGAGAGCTTTGTGATATATTGCTGTAATCTCCTTGTTAGTGTTTTAATTAGACTTTTTGCTTCAATATTCATTAGGGGAATTAGTCTATAGTTTTCTTACTCTGTCTTTCCTCCTGATTTAAGTATCATAACCATATTTGTGTTATAGAAAGAATTACCTATTTTTTCAAATAATTTATATAATGTTGAAATTAATTGTTCCATATTTGGCAGAATTCACTTGTAAATTCATGTGGTCCTGGATTTTTTCCTCTTAGAGAGCTTATTTATGATTTATTTAATTATTTTTTCTAATATAGGATAATTTAAATATTCTATTTCTTCATCTGAGAACCTGGAAATGTATATTTTTGTAAATTTTCTTCCATTTATTTAGATTGTCAGTTTTACTGACATATAATTGGACAATTTAGTAATTGCTTTAATTTCATCTTCATTGGCTGTGCATTAACCCATTTCATTTTTGATACTGGTAATTTGGTTTTTTTCTTTCTTTAAAAAAAATTGAATTAGACAATGATTTATCTATTTTATTGTTCTTCTTGGTCATAAAACTAGCTTTTACTTTTATTGGTTAGGTCTGATTTTTTAAATTTCAATTTCACTAATCTCCCCTTTGATTTCTCAGGATTTCAATTTTGGTGTTTAATTGGAGGTTTTTAATTTGTTTGGTTAATTTTAGGACTTTTTTTATCTGCCTGTCCCATTCACTGAGATGCTTTTTCTTTTATTGACACAAGTAAATTTAGAAATATAAATTTTCCTTAAATACTGCTTTGGCTCCTTCCCCAAAATTTTGGTATACTGTTTCATTGTTGTCATTCTCTTTAATGAAATCATTGATTTCCCCTTCCCCCTCCCCATGATATGGTTATTTAATCCATTCATTCTTTAGGATTAGATTCTTTGGTTTCCAATTAATTTAGTCTACATCTCAAAGGTCCTTTATTGAATGTGATTTTTATTGTGTTATGGTCTGAAAGGAATGCATTTAAAATATCTACTTTTCTGCATTTGTGAGGTTTTTATTCTCTAATATCTGGTCGTTTTTTATGAAGGTGTTATGTATAATCGAGAAAAAGGTATACTCTTTTCTATTCTCTTTCAATATTATCCAGAGATCTATGATGTCTAACTTTTAAAAAATTCTATTTATCTTCTAACTAACTTCTTTCTTGTTTATTTTATGTTCAAATTTATCTGATTCTGAGAGGGGAAAGTTGAAGTTCCCCACTTGCATAATTTGACTGTTTCCTCCATAACTCATTTAAGTTTTCCCTCAAGAATTTGGATATATAAATATATACTTTGCCATTTGGTGAAGATATCTTTAGTATTGGTATTCTGTTGTCATCTCTGGTACCTTTTATCAAAATGTAATTTCCTTGATTATTACTTTTAATTTGGTCTATTTTTGCTTTTGCTTTGTCTGAGATCATGATTTCTATCACTTTTCTTTTTACTTCAACTGAAGCATAATAGATTCTGCTCCAGCCACTTGTTTTTCTCTACATCCTTTATTTCAAGGGTGTCTCTTGTAAACAATGTTCAATTTTGGTTTCTAATCCATTCTGATATCTGCTTCCATTTTTTGGATAAGTTCATCTCATTCATATTCACAGTTATGACTGATAACTGTGTATTTCCCTCCACCCTATTTCTTCTGTTTATCCTTTTCTTTTAAAAATCCTGTTCCTCCCAAAAAGTCTGTTTTGCTTCTGACTACTGCATCCCTTGATCTGCCCTACCTTATATCATCTCACTCCTTTCTCTTAGCCCCTTCCTTACCTACTTCCCTCTTGGAGAAGATGGATTTCTCTACCAAGTGTCTGTCTATATTTTTCCCTTGACCATTTTACATGAGTGTGAGGTTCACACATTGACTGCTCCTCCTCATTTCCCTCTCTATTATAAACATTTTTCCTTGTGCTCTTTTATGTAAGATAACTTCCCCATTCTTCTCCCTTTCCTCTTCTTCCAGTATATGCTTCTTTCTTACTCTCTCATTATTTTTTTGAGATTATATCAACATAATAGATATACATTCATTCCCTCTGTGTAGACTCCTTCCAATTGTCCTAATAAGGATAAAGTTCTTAGTTGTTATGTGCATCATCTTCTTTCTGGCTGCTTGCAATATTTTATCTTTGACCTGGGAGTTCTAGAATTTGGCTATAATATTCTTGAGTAAAATACTTTTGGGGACCTCTTTTAAGATGGATTGTTTTAATTTCTATTTTGCCTGGTTCTAAAATATCCAGGTAATTTTACTTTATAATTTCTTGAAATAAGATGTCTAGGTTCTTTTTTTTTATCATGGCTTTCAGATAGTCCAATAATTCTTAAATTATCTCTCCTTGATCTTTTTCTAGGTCAGTTGTTTTTCCAATGAGATATTTCACATTTTCTTCTAATTTTTCATTCTTTTGACTTTGTTTTTATGGTTTCTTGATGTTGCATGGATTCATTAGCTTCCACTACCCCAATTCTAATTTTTAAGCAATTATTTTCCTCAATGAGGTCTTACACCTCTTTTACCATGCTGTTAATTTTCTTTTTGTAATTTTCTTGTATCACTCCAACTTATTTCACCAATTTTTCTTTTATTGTTTTTATCTATTTTTTTAAAAATTGTCCATTTTAAAGAATCACTTCCTTTAGCTTTTCTAGGAAATCTTGTTGGGGTTGTGTCCAATCTGCATTTCTTTTTCTTTAAGACTTTACTTGTGGATGTTTTCAAGTCACTGTCTCCTTCTGAATTTGTATTTTGCATTTTAATTGTAATTTTTCATGTTCAGGCTCTTATTTGTTGTTGTTTAGTATTTTTCCAGTCAAATTCTTGAATATGGACTTTATGTTAGAGTTGGACTCTGCTCAATTCTGGATGGTGGTGGTGGGGACATCTATTCTGATTTTCTCACTTTTATATTCTGTTCCTTTCACAGGTAGGTCTCGTGGCCCCTAAGTTTTTGGTGCTTTCAAGGTGGTGTGACCTGGGGAGAGGACTGGTCATTGCCCTCCTGGTCAGCCTTACTGAGATTGGGCCCCTGCTCCTTAATGATCACAATTATTTCTCTCCATCCTTGAACTACAACTCAGAATTGGTAATGGGTAATGGAGCTACCAAATGGCACCCAATTCTGTGCCCAATGTTAGTACAGGAATTCCCCAGGAATCTCTTTCTAATCAAGTGTTAAGTTCCCTTACCATCCCTGTGTTCTGTGAGCTCACGGTGCCCACAACTGCTATTGCTTCTGCTATTGCCACCACCATAGTCTCCAAGGCCCACACCTGATAACCCTTCCTGTGCCACAATCCCAGCCAGCCTGAACTGTCTTGACTCCACCCCAAAAGGCTTACATTCTAACAAGGGGATGCAACAAATACACAACTAGTTATGTATCAGATAATACGAAGTAATTTCAGGAGAGAGAGAGAGTATGATAATCACTAGAGGAATTCAGAGAAGATAGGGAATACCATGTGCCAGATACTATGCCCAAAACTCTACAAATATTCTCTTATCTCATCTAGAAAAGTCTTACGTGTGTCTTAGTCCTTTGCTGTACTTTGAAGAAAGCCAGAGAATCTCTATGATGTCATGATGTAAGATAAAGAAATAGCTGTTCTGTGGTCCCATTCTTGCTGCCATATTCTCCATTGGCCAATAAATTTTGTAGCTGGACAGTTATAACATGACAGAATTTCCTAGTGCTACACACTCCAGAGAGAAGAAAGGTAGTGGAGATTCATGGGTAGAAACACACAGCCCTTTACTAATAAAGAGGCTTCAGAAAACTTTCAATAAAAAAATCAGTAGAAATATTATTAGAAAAATCTGAAAAGCTCCATATTTAATACAGAAGATCAAGACCTCATTGGGAAATTATAGTTTAGCGATGGGAACCACAATTTTAGGTTCATAGCTATGAGCAAGTTAATATTTTCCCATCATTATCATCATCACTAAGCATTTACTAAGCATTTCCTATGTTCAAGGCATTGTGTTAAGCTCCGAAAATACAAAGAGAGGCCAAAGTGCCTTCCCTGCTCTTAAGGAGTTCACATTCTAAGGGGGAGGAGAGACAATATGGGAACAACTGTGTGTGTATGTGTGTGTGTGTGTGTGTGTGTGTGTGTGTGTATGCCTATATATACACACATATAAAGGTACATATTTATATGGAAGTAATCCCCTAGGTTTTTGTTTGTTTTAATATTTTTTGTTCTTTGGAGGGGGAAAGGCAGGACAATTGGGTTTAAGTGACTTGCCCAAGATCACACAGCTAGCGAGTGTTCTGGATTTGAACTCAGGTCCTCCTGATTCCAGGGCCAGTGCTCTATTCACTGCACCACCTAGCTGCCCCCCCCCAGTTTTTTTTAACGTCAATAACCTTGACCACAATTGTCCCCAGGGCCATATCAATATTTATGAAATAGTAGGAATATAAATGCAAGTATATAGTCTTTACATCAATATTGCCTATCCCTTATATATTCAGTTTCTTCTGGACCAGTTTCCAAATTCCTTTTGTTATAGCCATAGAATTATAGACCTAAAGGTATGGGAGGTAGCTTAGGGGCCACTGAGTCCAAACTCCTCACTTGATAGCAGAAGGCACTGAGGCCCAGAGAGGGCAAGTGGATAAGTCTGGACACACAGGTAGTAAGTAAAGAAAGGTAGAGTTTGAACCCAGGCCTTCTGACTCCAGATCCTCTCACACCAAACTCAATGATCTTTCCTCAAATCATGCTGCTTTACCTAGAACTCAGAGTCCTTTAAAATTAGAGGGGGTACTGAGGAATCTGTGAACTTGGCTGGAGAAAAATTACATTTTTATTTTCATTAACCTCTAACTGAAATCATGTCTTTTAATTATGATTTTTAAGCTATTATTCCAAGGGGTCCACGGGTTTCCCCATATTGCCAAAGGTCTCTATGACACATACAAGGTTTAAAAAAACAAACAAAAAACCACCTTGATTTAGTCCTACCCCTTTATTCTACAGATAAGGGAATTGAGGCCTGACAAGGAGAAATAACCTGCCCAAGGTCGAAGGGAGTAAATAGCAGAGCCAGCATTCAAAGCCAGGCTTTGCAGCTCCAAATACATTTATCTTTTTACTGTATCATGCTGCCTACTCAAGAATAAGAAGCATCTTTTAAAATAATGAAAAGTTGTAGTATTAGTTACAACTTACACAGTAAGGCAGTCCTTCCTTTGGACAAGAAAGCATGAAAAGTAGGCCAAGCTTCAAAGTGCACACTTAAAGGGGGTGAAGGGTGGGGAGGAATCACACTCAAGGAGGTTTTTTAGAGGAGAGGGCAGTGGTCGGCGTCTGTTAAACAGTAGTCTCTCAGTCTCAAACACTCTCTCCAAAAAACAAAAACAAAAACAAAAACAAAAACAAAAACAAAAACAAAACAGTGGTTAGTAATTGGACTTATTTCCTCGGAGTTGTGCCCATTGCCCAGAAAGCCTGGGATGTCAACGGTCCCCCTGGGAGGCAGGATGCCGGAGGAGTGGAGGAGAAATGACAGAAGATGCCTGTTTCTCTAACAAACAGCCAGTCAGGTGGTACGATCCTGAGCTCCAAAATGGAGCCCCACCCACCCGCCAACATTTGTTCTCAGCAATGTCTGCGGCGCCTTCCCTAACACGCCCTTGGACCAGACCCCAGACTACTTTGTACTTTTGCTGCAGAACAGATAGACTACAGACAGACATCATCCTAACTCGGGGAGGGGACTTTTCAGTGAGTAAAAACATCCTCATTGTTCAAGGCTGATTTCTCCTATCAAAGGTCTTCTATCAACAGACGCAGTACAGTCTCACTGTTTCTAGAAAGCGTTCTATCCCAGCAACTGTCTTTTTATTTGTTGTTATGTCTACAAACACGAGAGAAGTCAAAGACGTCTTCTACCCTGCACAGAGAGTTCTCTACGAGGCAGAGCAGAGTTACGGTGGCCAACCCCACCTCTTGTAGCCTCCTGACTTTTTGTCTCATAATTGAGGCAACGCACGCACCCTTAAAGAAGGAGTATTGATGGTGGGAACTATGCGTTGTGGAAAACCCCGGAGTGCACTTGCTTTCTCTCTCTAGCCTTTACATTGAGAACCACGACAATAGTGAAGGAGGCTGTTGTCACAGGGGCCCCCTGGGGCTCCAACTGCCCTGCAGATTCAGCGAATGCTGGAGCTTGAAACTTCAATTAGCCCTCAGTAAAAGAGGTCTAGAATACTTACATGCAGAGTTGGCGTGGGTGATGTCTGTGCCCTCCTCCCCCAGCCACTGGTAATTACAAGGTGAGGAGAATACTTCTCAGTCAGAGAGAAGACAAACCCTGGCTGCCATCAGAAAGGCACTCACTTCTGTGCAGCTGACTCTGCGTGCTCCTCGTGTGCCCCCAACGCAGCTGCCAGACTCAGTAATCATGTCAGACGGTGTGCCCCCTCCCCACTCCAAGAGCAGACACAGACACACAGAGATAACATCATGAAGTCAGCAGCCCACATGCTGATCTTGTGCAGAAGCTCCAATGCACCCCGCCCCCCCCCCCCCACAGGATATCACAGAGTTTGTCTGAAGGCAAAGTCAATGATGAAATAAGCTATCATGGACTGAAGGGACAGAGGCCCACAGACATTCAGAAATCACCCATCTTT
>CM053601.1:86074623-86133316 GCA_028646575.1 Pseudocheirus occidentalis
TTTTAACTCAGGCCTTCATGAATCTAGGGCCATCAATCTATCCGCTGCATCTCCTAGCTGCCCTTTTGTAGACCATAAATATATTGTCATTTATAGAATGAATTTGTGAATAAATGACTTATATCACCAATCACAATACCTTTGCTTCCAGGTGCAAACTTCAACCTCACACTTCAAAGCTCTAATTTCATCAGTGGAAGGAACTACTCCTTCCACCAATCTGGCAGCCTCTACTTGCTTTTTATGAGCTTCATGGCTAAAAAAAAATTCCTCATCTTGCAGACAGCCCTAATAAAAAAGCCTTTCTAAATTTAACTAGGGCTGGTTCTCAGAAAACATACGGACAGGAAGGAAGGACTTGTAGACCTTCTCCCTTCCTTCATGCCCTCCCACCTGTCAGAGCTCATACTGACATAACAATGACTTTCCAGGGTCCAGCATCACTTCCATCCCATGATGAGGCTACAGTACTTTACTGGAGCCTTGCTTCTTGGGTCTCTTTTCATATCAGGGAAGTGTTAGATAGTACATAGTGAGCTAAACTTGAAGGTGGGAAAAACTGGGTCCGATTCCCACTACTGACAGCAGCTATGTGATCCAGGGCAAATGCATTCATCTGTAAACCTCAGGTTCCTCAACTTGTAAAATGGAGTATAACTACTTTTCAGGGTTGTTGTGAGGCTCAAAGTCTTAGATAATATAAGTAAAATACTTTGCAAACTTTAAAATATTTCATAATTAAGATTGTGTTCATTTCTCATAAACAATTATTGTTACTGTTTCTTTCCTAAGATCATACATTTGAAGTTAGAAGAAACAGAGTTTATCAAATTCAACTCAAGAAGTATTTATTAAGAAGTTAAATGTGGCAGATTCAAAGAAAGTAGGGGAACGTCCCTACCTTTAAGGAAGTTCACAATCTAATTGGGGGGCAAGGAGAAAGGGAAAGAAAATATTGAAACAACTGTGTACAAACAAGATACATAGAGGACAAAGGATACAAGAAGGTACTATAAGGGAAGGCACTAACATTAAGAACTGGAAAATGATCCATCTTGCAGAAGGTGAAATTTGAACTGAAACTTGAAGGGAACCAAGTAGGACAAGAGGAAAGAATGAAGAAAGAAAGAATTCTAGGCATGGTACACAGTCAATGAAGATGCCCAGAGTTGAGAGATAACATGCATTGTCTGGGGAATGACAAGAAAGCCAGAATCACTAGACTGCAGAATACACAGAGGGGAATAAGTTGTATGGTAGGAAGGGGCCATGTTATGAAGGGCTTTCCAAACTCTAATAGGAGTTTTGAAGGAGGAAACAGGACCAAAGATTGGAAGTGACTTAATGAAAGTCATTCAGATGGGTAAGTGGTTATCCTACTTTGTCCTAGTAGAAGACCGTCCCACAAATATTTACCAAGAAAGTAGTTGTGCTTTTTTTGTTCCCTTGTCATTTGGAGTTATATAGAGAAATAGGGAAATGGTCCTTGAACAATCCCTGAGTCCAGTGTCTAATCACTGGGAATTAAGAAACATATAATGGAGGTATTAAATTAACACTTCATGAAATATGAGAAAGTTCCTAGGTTGAATTTAAAGGACCAATAGTCATTGTGGTTACTTGAAGTTTCAACAAGTCCTTGGTCATCTTGAAAAAAAAAACAAGCTTCCTAGTTCAATCTTTGGTCCAGGTAGGAGCAAACCACCAAGAACACAGCCATTGGAAGAATCACTTTTCACTAGAGATTTCTTTCTCCTTTTTCCTCCATTAGCCATGGCATCTTGTACCAGAGCTTTAGCTCAGCAAGAGATAATGCTTCTAACAGAGTTGGCCAAACTGAAGCAAAGAAGCTACTTCAAGGACCAAGACCTCTGCAGCAAAGAAGAGAGCCAGTTATGGATTCAAGAAAGAATTAGCCGTGGTTGTCAATAGTTGGGCTGCACAAAGGAGTAGACTTATGGAAACCAGCTTAGTGACCTGAATGAGAGATGTTGCACCCACATACAGTGTAAAAAGACATCAGGGATCTACAGAATTTAAATTCTGAGTTATCCTGTCCACACCCGTGAGCCTCACCAGCAGTGTATTATAAATTTTCCTCTTCCCACTGACACTCATGGTATTTGTGGGAGAATATACTGAAGGTTCATTGGGCGAATATTTTGAAGTTGCTCTCTTCACTGTGCCATTTTAGTAAATGCCTTTGCTTTGAGCATATTGTAAATACTGATTTGCTATTAAAGATAAATTCACTGATAGGGGCTTGTGAACTATAGTTTTAGGAGTGGATGCCCACAGACTATACCTTTAAACCTGCGGGTATTAGCCATTCATTGGAGATGTACACCAGAAGGGATGCTACTAATAAAACATGGCAAACATTTAGTTTGTTGAGGACTTTAGAGATACAGAGCATTATAGTTCTTCAATTGTTTTATAACCAAAGAAAGTAAAACTAAAGAAATGAGTAATCATATATGTATGTGGAGACAGGTATGGCACTCAAAAACATTCAGGAGACATAATTTCTGGGTAATTTAATCATGTTATTAATAAAACCAGTATTTAATAAAAGGATGGTCATTTGGCCATCTTTTAGACCAAAGACAATCGTGGTAGTAGGTTCATGGCTTATATGTCCTTTTTCGAAGAGGAGTGCTCCTAAGGATGGCAGCCAACACCAACTGTTTAAAAATTAATGAAAGAATGAATATTAAAGGGGCTGGACCTGAACTCTGATTGTGCCACTTACTTCTTAAGTTAACTCCAGTCTTAAGCAATCTATTCAAAAAATTTATCCCCACCCAATCCAGAACCACCCAACACAATGGTTGCATGGTTCAGAGAATGAGGTCTTGAAATGAAGATAAAAGAAAAAAGGGAAAATCTGAATCTCCCCAAATCATTGGTTATTAATAATCATTTCTCTTACAGGTATAATTTTAAAAAGACTATTAATATCTTTGGGAAAATTAGAAGAGTCATTACCTTTTAAGTGAAAGGTGAGTCACTGAAATTTGATTTGAGGTTGTGATTTAAGACATTTATAGGGATAAGAAATAAAAGAGATGAGGAAAGGAAGCTGACCCTGAAGACTGTATATCCTGAGAGAAAAGGAAAGAGGAAAAAACAGCAGGGGGAACCAAGAGAACATTGTACATGGTTAACAGCAATATGGTAATGATAATTAGCTATGTAAGACTTAGCTACTCTGATCCACACAAAGAGTCACAACAATTCCAAAGGACTTGTGATAAAAAGCGCTATCTACTTCCAGAGAGACCTGATGAACTCTAAATAGAGATTGGAGCTTTTTTTTTAACTTTGTTTTTCTTGCCTTTTTTTTTTTGCAACATGTCCAATTTGCAAATATGTTTTGCATTACTTCCCACATATAATGGGCATCATATTGTTTGCTTTCTCAATGAATGGGAGAGCAGCTGTTGAAAGTGAAAGAATCTGGAGGGGAAAAGAGTTAGAAAATAAAATAAAAAAGACACAGCAGAGAGTCAAAAGCAGTTTGTTGGAGCTGTCTGAAGAGACTGAGAGCAAAAGGAGTTGGGTTTTTTTGGCTGTTAGTTCCTGATTGGTTGACTAAAGGTCAAGGCTCCAGTTGCTGCCCATCACTCCTAATACCTAAAGCTCAAAGGTGAAGGTTCTAAGAAGTGGATGTTGTTCTCTTCTGCCCCACTCTGCTCCAAGAGGGAACGGTAGAAAGGGGAATAACAAGTACTACCGGCGCTTTGCTGTGTCAGAAAATCAGGTTAGACTCAATTTTGCTTGGCTCAGTGTATCTCAATTATCTGCTACAAGCTCTATTCTGATCCGACAATACAGCACCCTGGTTAGTGGAAAGCTGACTGCCTTGGTCTATATACTGAGGAGCTTTGCTGTTTTCCAGCTTCAAAGGAACTGCTATTTACATTATATGTAATTACAATTAATAATTATATATACATGTATATATGTATATATAATAATTATAAGTAATAAATAAGTACATTATTAGCACTTCCTCCATGCCATTTAAAGAGTGATTGTAAGTTGAAGGAGCATATCAAAGCTATATTTGAGCTGAGAAGAGAAGAGGATTTGTCCAACTGGAGAGCAGTGAAAACTAACAGACAAGCAGTTAGCAAAGAGGTGGTTTCATGTAGTGCAGATATTCCTGAACTGGCCAATGACATCAAAGTCTGCAGGCCTGAGTTGTAAATTACCGTGAGCACATGGGTTTCTTTCATGTGCTTTCCTATCAGGTTTTCGTAAGTGTGTACTCATTCTCCCCTACAAGAAACTGATTGCATTCATGGGAAAGTATGACCCAAGCTTATGTGTGGATTGTGGTGTATTTTATTATTTATACATTTCTGTTAATATGTATTATTTCTTTTGCTGTATTAAGTAAATGATTGTGCTTGAAATTTCAAAAGTGTCATAATTGTGACTGACTGGTTTATGTAAATTGAAATATGTCAATGAGTGCTCAAGACCTAGAGTTGTGAGTAGAGGGAATATATTCCCACTCAATAGAATTACCCCTAGAACTTTGAGAGAATTTGAATGTAACAGTGTGGTGATCTGTCTGGGAACACAGACCTGTCAGTGTGAGAAGGCTGAAGTGATCACAACCCAGACAGTGAGCAGATGTCTCCTGTCCTGTGAGAAGTGTGAAGCCCCTCCCTATACAGTGTGGGTGGATGCAAAGGTTCATCTTTTAACACTACTGTCTTCCCAGAAATGCTATATGACAGTGAGACACGGAACACCACTGCCTCCTAAAACTAAAGACAGTAGAGATTAAAGGTGAGTTTTGTGTCAGGTATGAGCAGCCTATATCATATAACCACTTAGGATGCTGAAGAATAACAAGAAAAGGACATCATGAAGGGAGAGTGACAGGAAGAACATGGCCTGGCCCTTTCCACACTGGGTGGCCTCTTCTGGCATACTTTTGGGCAGGTATGGATGGGTTGTGGTATGTGCATTGTTGGAGGGAATGCTGAGATCACAAATCCATATAAGCATCTCAGATTAGAGGAATCAAAGATAGGAAAGAGAAAAGAGAGGAGGATACAGAAAGGAAGGAGGCAAGGGATCTATTAGTGTTACGGCAAAGGGGACAGAGGACAAGCATTTATGAAGTGCCTGCCCCATGCCAGCCTGTGTGCTAACCTCATCTGATAGAAGGGAGTCCTGCACTGAGCAGGGGGTAACTAGAGGGGTAGGTTTTTTCCTTTCAGAGTCAGGCGCCAGGAGTTTCATAAAGCTCAGAGAAAAGTCAGGACTCAACACCTTCTTTCAAAGGAACATATTTCAACTTAAAGGAGGAGACACACTAGACGGAAAGACTCAAGTTTCCTAATTTCTCTAATTCCTGTTGATAATTATTTAACATATTTTAGCTAAAGTCTGATTTATTCAAACTGCTCTAATTGATTTAAAAATGCCTTTCCCTGTCTGTAACTTCAAAGACCAGAGATGAGATTGCCCTTATCTTGGGGCTTACTCCACAGGAAAGCAAAACAGACATCCTGAGACCATAAAATGTATGGTCTCTGGTCTGGTCGTTGTCAATTTGTTTTTACAACCAAGGAACTATTTTTCATGTACTGACGGTAACAAATATAAGTCATAAAGTTTTGTGACATGGTCATCCTGAACGGGGATGGTTCTAAAATGTATAAAAAGTCTTATGATTCCTCTGTTCGTCAGTCAGGACTTTGCACGCCTTGCGCGAATAATGCTAGCCTTAAGGAAATAATGAATAAAGGATGAATTTATATTACTCTTTGTCTCCTTCAACCAAACCTTTTCCTAGATGTTGACAGTTAATGGTGCCGGGACTGGATCTGTTGGATGGGATACTGATTAACGCCTCACTTCATCAAAATTATGAAGTCACGTAAATTCCCATCCCCAGCTTCCAAAACGGACTCTCACAAATTTGGTTGTACTCTGAAATTCCCTTAAAGCTAGCTCAGGGGTAGGGGATCCATTCGCTTTCCATCCCCTTTGGAAGCTAGCTCAGGGGCTGGGGGCGGGGCGCTCCTCAGCCCTGCTCTCCCCTGGGGCCACCAGGGGTCGCTACTCCTCTCGGTCCTGAGGCGTCCCCCGCCTCCTCGAGCGGCGGAGCGGGGGTGGGGACAACGCCGGCGCCAAAATCAAACCCGTGCTTCCGCCACTTGCTCCCGCTCCCCCTCCGGCCGTCACTTCTCCCGCCGGGGAGCGTCCCCGCCCCCACCATGGTAAGCGCCCGCGGGGGGCAGCGGGGCTACATGGGCAGCCCCCACCCCTCGCTGCTTAGCCCGAGAAGGCCCAGGCTCTGCCTCCCTCCAGTCTGGTGCTCCCCCTGGGGCGGCTGCTGCGCCCCCTCCCCTTCCCTTTCCCCGCCTCCCGCTGCCCCCTCTTTTAGCCCCTCCCCTTCCTCCTATTCCTTCCTCGCTTCCCTTTTTCTCCTCCTGCTCTCCGTCCCACCTCCACTCCAGCTTCCCCCTTTCTCTCCTTTCGCTTCCTTCTCGTCCCTTCCTCTTCCTGCTTCCCCTGCGCCACCTCCTCCCCCTTCCCTCCATTTCCTTCTCCCTTTCTCCCTTTTCTCTTCCACCTTCCCCTGCTTCATTTGTTCTCCCTCCTCCTCCTCCTTCCCCTCTTCATCTCCCACTTCTTTTTCTCTGCCCTCCCCATTTTGCCTTCTCTTCCTCCTTCCGGATCCCTTGCTCGCCCTCCTCCCTTTCCTCTCCTGCTTCCCCTGCCCCGTTTACTCTCCCTCCTCCTCCCTGTCCCCATTCTCTCCTCTCTCCTCCGCGATCCGTTGCTCTCCCTCTTTGCTTTCCCCTACTCCACCCATTCCGCCGCCTCACATCTTTTCTTCCTCCTCCGATTCATCTCTGTCTCTTCCCCTTTCCTTCCTCCTCTCTTCTTCCTTCCTACCCTGGTCTTTCCCCTCTCCCCAAAAAACGATTTTCAGGTTGTATTTTGTCCCATTTGTTTTTCACAGCAAAGCTGCTCACCACTGCAATCTCAGCTAGCATTTATTGACTGCCTGCTATGTGCATATTACCTATAAGCAAACTAAGACTCAGGTCGTGATTTTCCTGGGGTCACAGCTAGTCAGTGTAGACTAGTCAGTGTAGAAATGCTGCATTTGAATACATTTCAATTTGCTTGTTAAAAAATGTTTTTATAACTGTTTCAATGAACTAGACTTTCTTTGAAACACAATTTACTTTATATATTTACAAACATTATTCCAAGAAGACTTGCACGGAGCACTATAACACAAAAAAGTTCTGCCTTGGAACTTTTTAAGAAGGGAGAAACCACTTGGGGACAAGAAGGTGGAGGCAGAGCTGCTTTCCTTGAAAGGCAGAGAAAGAGAAATATGTCGTAGGCCTCCTGGACAGATGCTTATGACCATTTTTGTATATGACTTTTACCAGAAAATGAGGGGCCTTAAATTCTAGACTGAATAACTTGTTCTTAATCCAGACATTGAGGGTTTTTGAGCAGGGATAAAGGGTTGCTCAGACTTTAAGCATTAGGAAGAATATTTTGGTAGTTGGTGGGAAGAGTGAAGAAATATTGTACAGCTGCTGTAATTCCGGGCCCCAAAGTCTCCTACAAATACTATTGTTAAAAATAATTTACTCTCCCTGGCAATGTGCCTGAAATGAACCTTAAGTAATGAATGGAGGGCTAGGGCTGCAGCTGCCCTAGTGAAAGACCAGCAATGGACATGAAACTGTCACAGAATTAGCAAGCAAGTAAAATTCACAGTAGTTCAAAAGGCCAATAGAGGCATGGCGTTTATTTAGTAGCTTTTATGTTTTGTGAATTTATGAAATATTTAAGCTGTCATAAAGCAAAGGTGGAGAACTCAGTCGCCATGTGGTATCCTTCTATTGGGAAAGGAGGAAGGGGTGAAAGATTATTTTCCTATATTTGTCTTTTGAATATACCCAGAACAGAAGAAGAATTGAGTTGCATCCTGTAGTTTTCTATTAGGTACAGCGTTCTTTTCTTCTTAAGGATTAAGACCAACCTGTAGCTTTCCAAGCTGCTTCTCTGGCTTGTTTCCTGTTCAAGACATTATTTTTTTATGCTTAATGTCATAGTGGGTTAGTAGCTAAATCCAGGTAGGATTTCAAACCTCATTCTGTTTCTTGTACGTTCTCACTACCCATCAAACTATTTCCATTGAACTTCACTTGAATTTTTTTAAACCTCCTTTTGTTTAGATTGGTGATATTAACTGTCATTTGAGGCCTTTTGTTTTTAAGTTGAACAGTCAGTATTTTAGCTGAAATTATAGTGCAGACAGGCAATCCAGGGTATTTAAGTGTGAAGTTACTGCTGCTCCAGATGTAATTTTAACTGATAACGGCTTCTTTGTGGCTAGACTAGCCCAACCACCTGGGTATAAATAAATTGGTGGGAATAAACCAGCCTCAAGCTCAAATAAACTTTAAAAAGAATGTCATTAGTGCAAGCTTATGCTATCCCCCTCTCTTAGTAATTTGGTAGTTATAGTCCTGAGTTAACTGATTGCCCAGATCTGTCTAGCACAGGTTTAAAGCTTTTCCTTTTCCTTTTGGGTGGGAAGAAGTCTGTTCCTCACACCTGGATTCTTTATAGAAGTTAAATCCAGTATTAAAACTGTTTTGATTGTTATCTCTGATAAAGAACATACTACAGGATGAATGGGGATAGTTTTTCTAAACCATTTTCTTATGATAAAGGGGGTTGGAAATAGGAAATTCTATATGCTTTTCAAATTAGGCATTACTAGAACAGAACTCCGTTATCTTTCTACTTCAAACCCATTTGTCTTCTAAATATCTTTATTTCTGTTGAGAGAACCACCATCATTCTAGATTTCTCATCTCACATATCCAAATCATTTGCCAAATCTTGTTTTTACCTTCATATCTCCCTAGTTTCCTAATTCCAGCTCTTCTCACCTTCGGTCAGGACTGCTGTAATAGCATTCTGTTTGACCACCCCACTCTAATCCATCTGCCCAACTGTACAACTGCCCAAATGATTCTGTTTTTAGATTTTTCTATGTCTTTTGTTGTTTTGCATTGCTATAATTTCCTTCACCATTCCCACCTCTTCCAAAGAGCTATTCCATATGTCCCCAAGTAACATTTTTTAAAAATAAAAGGGAAGATGGAAAATAATTCAGCAAAACTAATCAATACATTGCAGATATAATCAATGCATCACATTTATGGACCTCCCATATTTGCAAAAGAATCAAGTAGAGGTATCGTCTCATATTTCTTCTTTGAAGCCTACTTCTTTGTAATTTTGCTACATTTGCTTTTGATTGTGGTTCTTCTCCATTTACAAATAGTTATTGTGTATATTGTTTTCTTGGTTCTGCTTACTTAGCTCTGTACTTGTTCTTATAGATCTTTCCATGCTTCTCTGTAATGATCATAGTCATCATTTCTCATTCCATTACATTTATTATGTACCACAATATGTTTGTCCTCCAATGTACATCTGCTTTGTTTCAGATTCTCCGCCGTCACAAAAAGTGCGGCTATAAATATTTTAGTATATTTGGAGACTTTCTTATTATCAATGGCCTCCTTGGGGTATAAGCCTTATAGTGGAATCTCTGAGTCTAAGAAAATGGATATTTAGTTATTTCCATGATTCTAAATTGCTTTCCAAAATGATTGTACTGATTGACAACTCCACCAACAATGTACTAGTGTACCTATCTTCCCATACCCCTTCAACATTAACCATTCCCCTCTTTTTGTCCTTGTTGCCAATTTTCAGGGTGCTCGGGGTTGGTTTGATTTGGAGCTTTTTTCAGTTGTTAATAGTTTGCAGTTGATTTTTTGAAAACTATTTTTTTTCCATATCTATCGTATATCTATTAGGGAATGGCTTTTGATTGTGTGTGTGTCTGTATGTGTCTGTGTGTGTGTGTGTGCTTTGATAGATTGAACCTCAATCATTTTATGGGTAATTGGAATGGTATTTATCTTTTTATTATTGCCTCTTGGCTTTTATTATTGATTTTTTAGGAGTTTTTTGTAGCCTACAATTTTCCTAAAGCTACTAATTATCTGAATTAATATTTTTGTTAATTCCCTAAGATTTGAAAAGAAAATTATCACATCTTCAGTAAATGGGTATAGTTTTAACTCTACTTTTCTTTACATCTTTAATTTCTTTCTCTTATTTCTAGTTATAGCATTTCCAGAACTGTATCAAATAATAATGGGAAGAGTGGACACCTTTACTTTGCTGTTGTATTTATTGAGAAAGGTTCTAGTTGTATCCTCATTTTATATGGATTTTTTTTGTTTTAGATGTTCTTTATGATATTAAAAAAATTCTCTATGCCTAGACTTTGTAGGATTTTTTTTGTTAGTACAGATGAATATTGTACCTTCTCAAAAAGCTTTTCCTACATCTGTTGACATAATTATGTAGTTTTTGCTGCTTTGTTTTTATTGTGATTATGTTAATTATTTCCCTGATGTTAAATTATCCTTGGTATAAATCCAACTTAGTCATAATAGATCATTTCTTGGTTAAGATGCTGTACTCTGCTTGACAGAATTTTATATTAAAATGTTTTAAATCAGATATTCATTAATGATATTGGTCTCTAGTCCTGTGCTTTATCCTTCCCTGGTTTAAGTATTAGAACTAATTTGTCTCATAAAAAAGATTATAGTTAGAATGCTTTCTTTCTTAAGTTTTGAAAATGATTTGTGTAGCATAATTACTAATTAATCTTTAAATGTTTGATAGATTTCTCAGGATTAGAATTTTTTTCATTTATTTCCCTTACAATTGGTTCTGTATTCTTTTAAAGATTAGATTATTTAAGATCTCTCTTTGGTCTTTTGTTAGTTTGGGTATTTTATACTTTTGAAGACTTGATAGTTATGTTCCTTTATTTCTTTTATGTTCTCAGTTTTGTTAGCATATGGTTGTGCGTAATAGATTCTGATCATCCTTTTTATTTCTTCTGATTTTATTGTGATTTTGCAATCAAAATTATTTTCATTTAAAAAAAATTATTACCTAATTACCTTATTACCTAAATTACGTTGACTCCCTATTGTCTTCTAGATTAAACATAAATGCCTGCTTGGCATTTAAGGCACTTCAAAACCTGCTTCCAACTAACCCTTCTATCCTCCTTACATGAGGCGACATGATGATGGTGGAGTAGAATCTAAGAAGTTCAGCTGGTAAAAATGGCAGGATTGTGAGCCCTCTTTAAATGGAGGCTTTGGGAATTTTTTGTTTTGCCCTCAAGAGTTATACCCAGAAGCTAGTACATTACTCTAAAAAAAAAAATTACCTTTATTTCACAGATAACACACAGGAGCCACTGGAGTTTTTAGAATATAGCCTCTAACATTCACTTTTGACCTGGTCAGACATGAAGCTACCTTCAGAGGGGTTAAAAATCTTACTTTATTCTAGTCTTTTCTTCTCAAGAGGGAATGCTGGTAATGGGAGCATCAACTCCTACAGCATTCCTTAGTTACCCTTCTCCCAGGGGCCAGCAAGAATATAGTAGGAACTATAACACCTACAGAATCCCCTGAACCTCAGTGGGGACGAGTTGAGGCAAACACAAATTCCCCCCAAGCCTTAATGGGGACTGATCAAGGCACACACACAGCATTACACTGTCATAGTCCCCTGTGGATTCCCCGTGGTTTCCCCTACAGTTTCCCCACTCACTGACCAGGGCCCACATGCTTTATAGGGCAACAGACAAAGAAGGTATCTTGTCAACATTAAGTTCACAGGTTAACTTTAGCAATATTGTCATTCTGCCCAGGCATACTAAATATCACACGTCACCCCCATATCTCACGGCACAATCACAATAGGACTGTCTGTCACTATGATTCTAGGAATTGCTATCTAGGATACTTGGGGCTTTTCTGGGAGTTATCATCTAACACCTGGAAACTAGACATTGCCATGGTCATGGATCCTGAGGAACTATAGTTTAAAAAGGATAACAAAATCCTCCTTATGTACAACCTTGTGTTTATTTTACATCCATTTTGTATCTATTTTATGTACATGTTTTCTCCCCTGATAAAATATAAGCTCTTTGAGTGCAGTGCTTGGCACTTAGGATGCCCTAAATAGATTTTGTTTATTAATATTTACTTGGTGATTATATTTTTTCTGCATATTCTTAATTTTAATGTTAATTATAATAATAATTATTATTATAATTCCATTCTATTCATATACTACGTTCAGCCATTCCCCAATAGATGGACATCCCCTCAATTTCCAATTCTTTGCCATCACAAAAAGTACTACTATAAACATTTTTTGTACATGTGGGTCCTTTTCCCATTTTTATGATCTCTTTGGGATACAGACCTAGAAGTGATATTGCTGGGTACTAGTTTTTAGCATAACAGTAGTGAACCCCTGAAATTTGAATGGGGGCAGGAGGATGACATGATCAGACCTGCACTTCAATTACTTGCCTGGATTGTAAAGAACGGATTTGGAATGAGGAGAGGTTTGAGATAGGCCAAGTAGGAAGTTATTAGGAAGGCACCCAACTGGCTGAAATTTGGGTATGTCAGAGCAACTCAGCATACGGCTTTCCATCTGTTACAGTGGAGAGAGAATGAAGGTCTGTGCCAGGGAAATTAAAAACGTAGCCATAAGATATTTGAAGTAAAGACATCATAAAAGTGATTTCTTTCTTGATTTTTTTTTCTCTGAGGAATATGTCTATTTCCTTTTTTAAAAACAACATTTACTTGGCTATGGACATATTTATGTTAATAGGTATAGCAAAGCATTATACATTATATAGTTGAAATTTATATGTTATATAAAGGCTCAAATATCAGATTCACTGAATGAATACTTATATTGAATCCAACCAGTCAACATGTTATTATCCCTTGTTGTATCTGCTGCAAATAATGGTCACAAAAAGATGAGTCCGTAACAAACTGTCTTTTGGACATCTGGAACTGGATGTCCTGTACACATCTTAAGCCCAGCATGTCCAAAACTGAACTTATTATCTTCATCCACCATTCTCCCCTATTTTCTAACTTTCCAGTTAGTTTTGAGAATACCTATCCTCCCTGTTATCCAGGCCTAAAACCTAAATGCCACCTTCTATTACTCTCACTTTTTGTATCCAATCTGTTACCAAATCCTGTCGATTTTACCTTTTGCAGTATCTCCAGAAAGAAAAAACAAAAAACTGACCCTTTTCTGACACTACCACCACCCAGGTACAGATCTTCATGACTAGATTGTGGAGTAGCCTGCTGGTCTACCTGCTACAAACCTCTCATTCTAGTCCATCTTCCATTAAGCTATCAAAGTGATTTTCCTAAAACATAAGATCTGACCATATCGTCTCTCCATTGAATAAACTTTAGTGGTTCCCTATCACCTCCTCCGGGGTCAAATATAAAAGCCTCTGTCTGCCATTCAAAGCCCTTTATAACTTCTCCATTTTCTCCCTATCCCACTTACAGTCTTCTCACACTTTATAATCCTCCATCCCCTCACCCCCCTGATGCATCTGACTCTGGGCATTTTCACAGGCTGTCCTCTACGCCTAGAATTCTCTCTTATTGACTTCCTTGGATTCCAGATAAAGTCCTACCTTCCACAGGAAGGCTTTTCCAATGTTGATCTATTTCCTATTTATCCTGTGTATAATTGTGTTTGTATAACAGTGTATGCATGTCCTCTCCCATAGTAGACTGTGAGTTCCTTCACAGCAGGGACCATATTTTGCTTTTCTTTGCATCTACCCCTCTGTACTTAGCACAGTGCCTGGTACATACCAGGCATTTATTTATTAAATGTTTACTGACTAACTGACTCCAAAGGTCACCATTCATGAGCATAACTGAATGTTCTATAGACCTATTAGTATATTAGGAAAATGTATAAAATTTCAGAATAGGTTCTTGCCAGATTGTTTTAAAATGAAACATATGTACTCTTTCTTTAGTCAAAGAAAAAAGGATTGAGTGCAGAAGAGAAGAGAACTCGTATGATGGAGATCTTTTTTGAGACGGTAAGTAAATTTTCTTCACGTTTTTGTTATTTTCAACAGAAGATATGCGGTAAGGTAGAGAAAAGAATGGTTTAGTTCATGAGGAGACTGACCTTAGAGTCAGAACAACATAAGTCCTTGTCACGTCTTCTTACACATACTAACTTTATGACCAGGGACAAGTCGCCTGATGTCTCAGGGCTCCAAGCTGTTCTCCCACACTGGGAGTTCTTTAGATAATCACAGGTCTGGACTCTCTGCCAAGGCCTACTCTCCCAAAAGGAGAGGAATTATTAGCAATAATTCAGGCACTTTTTGGTGATGTTAATGACAGATTTTTATATAGTATCATCATAGATTTATAACTAGAAGGGACTTTAAAGTTATAAGTTCACACTTAAGTCCAGAGAGGTTAAATGACTTTTTAAGGTCATACAGGTAGGAAGGAGCCGAGTCTTTCAGACCAAACTGCTCAGCTTCCTGAATAGCAGGTGCCATCTGGCAAAATTTTGTGGTTTCTCTGAGCCTTTTTCTTCTTGACATCATCCAATCAAAGGATATGAACAAATCATGCCTTCTCATTAGTAGAAAATGAAATCTCAGTTCATTAAAAAATTATGCTGTCTGTGTAAATCAGAGGAGATGACTATGAAGCTTCTGTTTTCAAATGTCTCATAATACATTTGGGGAAAAATGACAAATAATTTAGTGCAATGGAAAAACCTTTTTAAATTTTTGTTAATGTGAAGTTCTCTGATTAGGCCATATATTTATTTTACATTTTTAACTTGACCAGCATTCTTTAAGTATAGTGTAATATTCTAAACGTTCTTAGTGACTAGGGGAAAAGAGATTATGCTTATTTCCTTAAGTCATCATCACTTATTTTCCCACTTCATATGTGTGATGATTCTCCCCTATGATCTTGGACCAAATAAAATGGTGAGGATCCTTGACAGTCTTTGAAAGGACAAAAAGGAAAGAAAAATCTAAATTATATCATCCATCTGTATCAACTGTGTAGATATTCTTAAGAATCTTTCAACCTCAAGAAATTTGCTCAACCTACACATTTTTGTCTAGCCTCCCCCTATACTATCTCAGTGAAGCAACATGGTATTATAGAAAGAAGGCTGAAGCTTTCCTTCCTGCCCCCCCCCCCAATTCTATTCTCTTCCATCCAAAATTATCTCCAGTTTACTCTGTATATGTCTTCCTTGTACATAGTCATTTCTTGTTTCCTCCATTAGAATCGTGAGCTCCATGAGTGCGAGGGCCTGTTTCTGCCCTTTTCTTTGTCCCCAGCTTGTAGCACAGAACCTAACACATAGTAAGCATCTAATTAATGCTAACTGATTTAATTTGGGTTTCAGTTCTTGCCTTGCTGTTTATTGCCCTGTGACTTTGGGCAAATCTTCTGTTACCCTGTTTCTACATCTGTAAGATGAAGGGCATGGACTAGATAGCCTTTGAGGTCCCTCCCAGCTCTAACTCTTTAATACATGAAAGCCATGTGACTCAATCAGAAAATGAATTTAGTGCTAGAATGTAAGTCCCTTGTAAATAGAGATTATTTCTTTCATTGTACTTATAGCTTCAGTGCTTAGGTCTTTAATAAATACTTGTTGATTGATTCATAAATGTAAAGATCAAGTGAAGAGTAAATACATGTTTTTGATTTATACCTTTTAAACAGAAAGATGTATTTCAGTTGAAAGATATGGAGAAGATTGCTCCCAGAGAGAAAGGAATTAGTAAGTACCAACATTATTTTTTGCATCTTTAAAGATTCAAGGAGGTTACTGTTGGATTTTTTGGGATTTTTGGTACACTGGCCTTTTTCTTTTCTGTGACTGTAGTGTTGTGTTTGTTTCCTTATATTTTGTGTACAAAGGGCATTAGAGTAGGAGTAAAAAAGATATATATTTAAATCTTATTTCTCTCTTTAAAAAATTACTTATTTTTAATTTTCAACATTCATTTCCATGAGATTTTGAGTTACAATTTTTTTCTCCCCATCTTTCCCCTGCCCCCACCTCAAAATAGCAAACCTACTGAATACCCCTTCCCCCAATATGTTCTCTCTTATAGCTTCCCCCATCACTCCCCCTAACTTTCTTGTAGGGCAAAATGGATTTCTATACTCCAGTGTCTGTATATCTTATTTCCCAGTTGCATGTAAAAAACAATTTTTTTTAAACATTTGTTTGTTTTTGTTTTTGTCAAATCTTTATTGTTTAAGTGGGGGGAGGGTTGGCAGGGTCCAGTTTAGACCTTCTTGGCAGCAGCCTTCCTCATGGCAGCTAGGACATTGCTGAGCTCCTCTCTCTTCCTCTTGGCTCTGATGTGAGTTCCCCACCCTTTTTTGATGAATTTAAGGGCTCGATTATCCTTGGAGACTTTTAACAATTCCATGGCCCGCCCCTTATAAGGGGCAAATCCACACACCTCCCGGATCATATCTCTCACAAACTTTGTGTGTTTGGTCAAACAGCCACGGTAGCAGCAGTGTTGTGGCTTTGAAACATTTTTGGTAACTTTGTGACCCTTGTTGAGGCCCGTGGCCATGGGTACCAGATAGCCATGGCTAAGGCGCTTCTAGCCCCAATGGCAACCACAGCAGAAAGGAGGGGAGAGTGTTGAATTCTCTAAGCATTTGTTCTGAAAATTCTGAGTTCCAGATTTTTTCCTTTCTTCCCTCCTTACCCGCCCCCACTGGGAAGATAAGCAATTCAGTATAGGTTGTACATATGTAGTTACCCAAATCATTTCCATAATTGTTATATTGTGAAAGACTAACTCTATTTCCCTCCATCCTATCCTGCCCCCCTCCCATTTATTCTATTTTCTCCTTTGACCCAATTCCTTTTCAAAAATGTTTGCTTCTAACTACCTTCTCTCCCAGTCTGCCCTCCCTTCTATCATCCCCTCTCCTATCCCCTACCCCCTATTTTCCTTTAGGGTAGGATACCTGATTGATTGTGTATGTGTTATTCCCTCCTTAAGACAAATTCAATGATAATATGGTTATCCCATTCCCTTTTACCTTTCTGCTCTTCCCCTCCATTGTAACAGATTTCTCTTGCCTCTTTTATGAGATAATTTACCCTAATCTATCTCTCCCTTTCTCCTTCTCTCAATAAATTCCTCTCTCACCTCTTAATTTTATTTTTTAGATATCATCCCTTCATATTCAACTTATCCTGTGCCCTCTGTTTATGTATACATGAACATACATATGCCCACACTCTCATATATATTTATATATACATACACCCTCCAATATATTCATATATATGTATGTATACATATATACATATATATTCCCTTCAACTATCCTCACACTTGGAAAAGTCTTATGAGTTACAGTGATCATGTTTCCATGTAGGAATGGAAAGAGTTCAACTTTAATAAATTCCTTATGATTCCTTTTCCCTGTTTACCTTCTCATGCTTCTCTTCTTTCTTGTGTTTGAAAGTCAAAGTTTCTGTTCAGCTCTGGTTTTTTCATCAAGAATGCTTGAAAATCCTCTGTTTCATTGAACGGACCATATTTTTCCTTGAAGCATTTTTGGGTAGGTGATTTTTGGTTTTAGTCCAACTCCTTTGCCCTCTAAAATACCATATTCCAAGCACTTCACTCCCTTAATGTAGAAGATGCTAGGTCTCATGTTATCCAGGTTGTGTTTCCACAATACTCAAATTGTTTCTTCCAACTGCTTGCAGTATTTTCTCCTTGACCTGGGAACTCAGGAGTTTTCTTTGTGGGATCTTTTTCAAAAGGTGATCAGTGAATTCTTTCTACTTCTATTTTGCACTCTGATTCTAGAGTATCAGGGCAGTTTTGCTTGATAATTTCTTGAAAGATGGTGTCTAGGCTCTTTTTTTGATCATGGCTTTCAGGTAGTTTTTTAAATTTCATTTTTAAAATTATCTCTCCTGGATCTATTTTCCAGGTCAGTGGCTTTTTTCCAGTGAGATATTTCACATTGCTTTCTATTTTTTCATTTGTTTGGATCTGTTTTATAGAATCTTGATTTCTCATAAAGTCGTTAGCTTCTAGTTGCTCCAGTCTAATTTTGAAGCAGTTATTCTCTTCAGTGAGTTTTTGAAATTACTTTTCCATCTCGCAAATTTGGCTTTTTAAGGCATTCTCCTCATTGGCTTTTTGGACCTCTTTTGCCATTTGAGTTAGTCTATTTTTTAAGGTGTTATTTTCTGCAGCATATTTTTGGGTCTCCTTTAGCAGGCTGTTGACTTTCTTTTCATGATTTTCTTGCATCGTTCTCATTTATCTTTCCATTTTTTCTTCTACTTCTCTTACTTGATTTTCAAAATCCTTCTTGAGATCCTCCATGGCCTGTAACCAGTTCATATTTTTCCTGGATGCTTTTGATGCAGGAGTTCTGACTTCGATGTCTTATTCCCTCTCCATACCCTGATCCTTTTTGTCCCAAAAAAGGATTCTGTGGTTTGTTTGTGCTTCCTTGGCTTGCTTATATTGCCAGCCAATTACTTGACTTTTGAGCTATTTGCCACAGTAGAACTCTGCTTCCAGAATTGAGAGAGCTTTGTCCCAAATTACTGGGGTTTTTGCAGCTGCTGGAGCTATTAGGAGGGTGCCGTCTCTACAGCCCCCAGAAGTTTGACTCACTGGCCACACATGCCAGGACCAACACCCAAGACCACGATCTAGATCCAAGCAGGTTAAAGCAAGTGATTACCCTCTGAATGGTTCACTTGGTCCACCTACAGTCTTCAGTCCAGGAGCTCCTGAGGCAGCCAGCTGCCAGTGCTGCAGCAGCCCCACCTCTGCTGCTTCTAACCTCAGAGGCAGAGGCTGGACTGTGCTCTTCCATTCCTCTCCCCCTGTTCCAACAGAGTTCCACACTGACCTTTTACTTTGTCTTTGGAGTTTATGGGTTGAGAAGTCTGGAAGCAACCTTAGCTGCTGGTGATTCACTGTCCTGAAGTTGGCTCTGCCTGCAGCTGGTCAGGGTCACCCTGGGGCTGGAAGCACTGTTTGGCTCATGGGGGACTGCGCTCGACTCCCAGGGTGCTGCAGTAGACCTTTCCTGTTGGCCTGCTGGGCTGTCTTCAGCGGGAGATTTGTTTCTCTGTTACTTTGTGGGTTCTGTAGCTTTAAAATTTGTTTAGAGCCATTTTTTTATGTAGGTATTGGAATTGTTTGGTGCTGGAGCCCATGCCAAGTTTTTGCTTCTACTTGACTCCACCCCCAGTCCTCTTTCTTACTAACTGAAGGATCTTGCGCAAGGCTCTTAACCTCTTTGAGACTCAATTTATTCATCTAAAATGGGTATAAAAATAATATTTACCTTACAAGGTTGTGAGGATAAGCAATAATGTATGTAAAACATTTTGCAAATCTTAAAGCGATATCAAATCTCTACTATGACTGTTGTTGTCATTTTTGTGATTGCATCCTTGTGGAGATCTCCCTAGTGGGGAACTCCCTCCACTGATAACAGTCTGAAATTCCTCTGTAACACAGAGACAAAAAGAGATGCCTGAAACACTGAGAGTCTGAGTGCCTTGTCCATGGTCACACATATGTTAGAACTATATACATGTAGATTGTAGAATGTATCAGAGCCCACACTGGCTCCCTGTCCATTACAGCAGCACTACTTCTTTTGACGGTTCTTATAGAAAAGACAAAATAAATATAGAGATAAAAGGCGCTAAATATGGTTATAAAAAATACAAAGTAAAATTAATTAATAACTACAGTTTTGATGAAGCATTTGAAAATGCCAGTTTTGCATTTGGATTTTATCTTCCAGACTCCATTTCATAGTTGACATCTCAGCTTCTCAATGAAATAGTATCTTTAGGCCCCTCAGCAGCAGATTTGCCCAGTCTGTGAGACAAATTAGCATTTGTCTGTGAGAGCAGTATTTTGGTGCTGCCCTTTCTGTTTGATTTATGGAAGGATATGGCTATTATAACTTGATCAAAAATATATTTTAAAATATATTGTTTAAATCTAATGTTAAATCTAACTTTTTAATTGTTTTTAACACCACAAAAGAGCATTACCATAAGGCAGAAAACAAAAATAAGATTTTTTTATAGGAAACTATGGACCTTCTCTTCTACTTCCCCTTCCCCTGAGCATTAGGATGCTTGTTTTACTTGTGACTATTTTCTCTACAATATTATCCTCTTTGCTAATCCCTACTTATTTCTGCATTGAGCTTTATGAATTTCTACTGAGGACTCTGTGAGTTTTTGTGTGTTTATATGTGTTCATCCCTCCTTTGTTATCTCAGATAAAAGCGAGATTCATCTTGTTGAATATGAATTTTTGGGAGAATATAATTCCATTTTGTTCTGTTTTCATTAGTTTGCTGGTGACTCTTCCATGAACTTCAGGACCATTTGGAATAGCTGGTGTCTGTCACTGTCTTCTTTCCTCCTCTTATTTGTACAAAAAGACTTAACTTCCTAATTTTGAAAAATTTTAAAAGGAGGATTTCAGAGTCTCTAAAATGTCCCTTTCCTTTATCTAATCTGACAGATGGTTCCTTTTGATTTAGTGAAACTAACTATACTATAAAGGACATATCCTTTGACTACCTCCTGTACCTACTGATATATATTCTCTTTATTAAGGATACTTAAAAAAAAACCCAATAGCTGTACTATAATAAGCAATCGTCTTTTTGTTTGTTTTATGTAATATGTAAATACAGCTAGGAGGATTGTGAATGATACACATTCTTCATCAACTGCTAGTGGGTTGTTTCACATTTTGAATGTAATAAAATCTCTTCCTCTGGTTCATGCTGGCTTATTGGCATTAACTAGTCAAATGGATAAGAAAATTCGTGTCACAGTCTGACACCTACTCCCTCCCTTTCTTCCATATTGGTATGCTTTTCTCAAACACCCCAATTATAAGAAATAGCAAATTCAAGCCATTTCTCCTTTTTTTCTGTACTAACGTATTCCTTTTACCCACCCTTCTCTTTTCCCTCTTAAAATCCTCAAAACAATATTCCCCTACCATTCTTTTTTCTTGTTTGTCTCTCTCAATATCCTTTGAAAACATTAATGTTCTGAAGAACATTTATTTCTTTGCCCCTTAATAGAATGTCAGTACTATATCATGATATAGTTCCTTTCAAATGTTCAGACCTTTCTAGGTTTCTCTGTACTTTTATGTTTGTATTTCAAAGTTCCTGCTTTTCTCTAGACTAGTCAGTAGAAATGCTTGAAAGTCCTTGTAATGCCATGTACCAGCAGATTCCCAAAAGAATGCTACTGTGAACAGCTTTTAAGGTTCGGATTACACAGTATAGTGAACACTCCATTTATTCCATTACAAATCAAAGCAAACATTCACAATATATCACAATACAATCTTCACAATAAATCAAGGTTCAGTACAATATTCATAACAGCTTAACATTAGAATGGCCACACAGTTTTCACTACAGTGGCCACAATATTTAAAGCAAAGCATTCAATCAGTTCATAATACAGTAATCAAAACTCAATCATTCAATCAATTCACAATATAATAATCAGTCTTCCACTCATGGGGCAAATCATTAACTTAATCATTCAATCAGTTCATAATACAATAATCAATCTTCCACTCATGGAGCAATCATACATCAACTTAATCACTAAATACAATCAGTAGAAAACCACATAAACCTTCCACCCCTGGGTATCCAGCAAATCTCAGTTTCATCCAAGGGGAGGCCTTTTCTTCATCTTGATTCTGGGTGGTCTCTGGATCCCCTTCCGTGGTCCCAGCTCCCTCCAGAATCTGCCAAACAATCACCTGAATTCAGAAGCAGATGGATGCCAGGTTCTCATCCAGTCCTCAGAGGTAGACAGCTCCTAGGTCCTTGTCCAGTCCTCAGGGCAATCCCCGGCACACACTGAAGTTCACAAGGTCCAGCACATCTCAAAGCCTTCACCCCTTCTCTTGCCTGGAACTCAAGGATCAGCCGGGCCATGAATAAACAAAGTCTTATCCTGGTCATGCTTCTTCAGTCCTCCAGCAGTTCAGCTGGCCCTAGGACCCAGAAGGAATGTCGGCCTTCCAAGCAAGCCCTCTCAGCCTTCCAGGTGACCTTCAGCAGATTCTGGTCTCAGGAAAACTCCATCTCAGTTCTCAGTCAGCTTCAAGATGCTGGGAGTGAAACTTTTTCTCTCTCTCTCTCTCTCTCTCTCTCTCTTTTTTTCTCCCTCTCTCCCTCCCTCCCTTTCTTTCCCTCTCTCTCTCCCTCTCAAGAAAACTCCAACTCAGTTCTCAGCTTCCAGATGCTGGGAGAGAAACTCTATCCCTCTCTCCCCTTTCTTCCCTCCCGCCCCTCCTTCTCTCTCCCTCTCTTTCCCTCTTCCTCTCCCCACTCCCCAAGCTGGCTTCAGTCTCCACTATTCTTCCTTCTCCAGGAGCAACATTTCCAATTCTGTGTCTCTGTCTCTGGAATTCTTGCTTATATACACACACTGGCCTCCTGTCTCAGCCAATTCCCTTCTTCCATGTCAACAGGGGAGTTCACACCCTCTCAAGGGGACAGAGTTCACACCTCCCATACTTAGCCCCCAGGTTACTATGTGCTAAGTATCTTCTAAACTGATTGCTGTTACAGTCCTTTATTCTATTAAAGATGTATTTTTTTTCTTTTTGGATTATACTCAGCTTTGCTGATTATTATTTTTTGTTATAATCCTATATCTTTTGTCTTTTAGAATATTGTTTTCTAAGATCTCCTGATTTATGTTTGAAGCTGTCACTTTTCATGTATTCTTAACTGCATTTGCTTGATCCTTGCATTGCTTCTCTCTGGTTTATAGTATTTCTTTCACGTAGGGAATCTGGATTTTGGCTATGCCATTCCTGGGAATTTTTCTTTGAGGACTCATTTCAGGAGGTGATCAGATTTTTTTTTCCTGTCTTTTACTTTGCCCTCTGTTCCTTATAGAGCTGGGTGTTTTTTTCATTTATGATTTCTTACAATTTAGTGTCCAGGCTTTTAATGATTTTTCTTTGACATCTTTTCTAATTCACTTGTTTTTTTTTTTATATCAAATGTCTTGATTTTTCAGTCTATAGATTTTGTTCATTTTGGTGGAGTCATTGATTTTTGTTGTTGATTTCAAGTTTTCTGGAAATCTACTTCCTGGGTAAGACTTAACATTTTATTTTTTAACTTTTTAAGTTATATTCTTTGTAAAAAAATTTTGGAGAGGGAGGGCAGGGCAGTTGGGGTTAACACCAGTTGTCCAAGGTCACTCAGCTAGTTAAGTGTCAAGTGTCTGAGACCAGATTTGAACTCAGGTTCTCCTGACTTCAGGACCAGTGCTCTACTCACTGCACCACCTAGTTCTCCCCTGCCTTTTTTTTTTTTTTTTTTTTAGATATAACAAGTTTCATTTATCTGGTGGTACCTGATGGTCATAGGATACTGCACAACAAATCTTTAAAATACAATAAGAAAAAATTGAACAGCCAAAGAGATCAGTTGATAGAGCAAAGGCCCACAAAGGAGCTAACAAAAGTACGGAAAAGAACTCACGCGCTTTCCCATTACATTAATTTCTGCCTTTGTTTAAGTTTGGCTTCAGGAGCATCAAAACAAAGTGTTAAAGAAGTTTGGAAATATGATAATTTAACTTCGTATATCCTTCTGATTCTTTCTCCTAGAGATTTTATTGCCTTTTTTTATCTCATTTCATTTATTTTAAGCATTCATGTAATCCTTGTAGAAAATTCCTTTTTTTTTTTTTTAATCTAAGCTTGAAGTCCTTTGGGGGAGTGTAGCTTCTAGATTTGAAATAATTGTTGATATTGGTGAGTATTTTCTTTGATTTTCTTGTTTCTATCTTTGTTTCCTGAATTGAGGCTATTTGCCAAACCAAGGCCAGGTTTTGCCCTTTTTGTGCCGGTGGGGTCTTCAGCCCTACTTGTCTCTTTCTGAGAGAGCTGGTTGTTGAGCTAACATCCACACCTCAGGCTTCATCCTTCTTGCATCTTTGAGGTTGAAAGCATCATATTGCCAGGACTTACTCCAGCATCTCAGAACAGGATGTTAGTGACCTCAAAGATCCTGGCCTGGGGAGTGCTATAGTCAGGTACTGGTTGCTGCCTGCTACTACCCTCTGCCTTCCCTCCCCCCCTCTCAGTCTTCCAAGTCCTCACCCTGGGGCTTTTTGACCATCTTAGAGATTTCTTAGAGGAGCCTACCACTCTTGCTTCATCTGGACACAGAGCCACACCAATTAGTTGTGTTAGGATGCCTCAAGGCCCACTTTCTTATTGCTCATTGGCTTGCTCATGGACTGCTGGATGACTTTTTGTGTATTTGGTGGTTGGGAAAAGTGATTTATTGTAGTTTATCTTTCAGTTTCTTCATCCAGTTTTCAGTCTAGTGTGGACTTTAGGGGTTTGTTGGAATTGGTTTGTGGGAGCAGGGTAGTCTTGGTGTTTGTTCAGGCAGTAATCTTGGCCAGACTTTTAAAAAAAAATTTTGTTTTATTTTTTACCCCTAAAGCTCTTCAATATTTTATTTTATTGTTCTTTTGTTTTGTGTTTATTAATTTATTTTTAGTTTTCAACATTCATTTCCACAAGACTTTGAGTTCCAAATTTTCTCTTCATCTCTCCCCTACCCCCCACCCCATTGCCTATATATGTTATTTCCAGGTTGCATGTAAAAACTATTTTTTAAGATTTGTTTTTAAAACCTTGAGTTCCATGTTCTCTCTCTTCTTCCCTCCTCACCCGCCCCCATTGAGAAGACAAGCAATTCAGTGCAGGTTGTACACGTATAGTCGTGCAAAGCATTTCTATAGTAGTTATATTGTGAAAGACTAACTTCCTTCCATCTTATCCCGTCCCCCACTTATTCTGTTTTCTCCTTTCACCCAGTCCTTTTTCAAAAGTATTTGTTTCTGACTATCCCCTGCCCCAATCTGCCCTGCCTTCTATTATCTTCCCCTCTTATCTCCTTCCCTGCTACTTTCCTGTAGGGTAAGATACCCAGTTGAGTTTGTATATTATTCCGTCCTTAAGTAAGGTTGAGTCATTCCCTTTGACCTCCATTGTAACAGCTTTCTTTTGCCTCTTTTGTGTTAGATAATTTACCCTATTCGATATCTCTTTTTCTCCTTCTTCCAATATGTTTCTTTCTTACCCCTTAATTTTATTTTTTTAGATATTATCCCTTCATCTTCAACTCACCCTGTGCCCTCTGTCTATATATACATATTATATACATATATACATACACACACTATACACACACACACACACACACATATATGTATATCTCTTCCCTTCAACTATCCTAATACTAAGAAAAGTCTCATGAGTTACAAAGATCGTCTTTCCATGTAGGAATGTAAACAGTTCAATGTTTTTTTTTTCTTTTCGGAGGGAGGAAGGCAGGGCAGTTGGGGCTAAGTGACTTGTCCAAGGTCACACGACTAGTAAGTGGACAGATTTGAACTCAGGTCTTCCTGACTCCAGGGCCATGCTCTATTCACTGCACCACCTAGCCACCCCAAAGAGTTTACCTTTAATAATTTCCTTATCAGTTCTCTTTCCTGTTTACTTTTTCATGCTTTTCTTGATTCTTGTATTTGAAAGTCAGATTTTTTGTTCAGCTCTGGTCTTTTCATCAACAGTACTCAAAAATCCTCTCTTTCATTGAATGCCCTTATTTTCCCCGGAAGCATTATACGCAGTTTTGCTGGGTAGGTGATTCTTGGTTTTAATCCCAGCTCCCTTGACCTCTGGAATATCATATACCAAGCCCTTTGATCCCTTAATGTAGAAGTTGCTTGATCCTGTGTTTTCCTCATTGTGTTTTCACAATACTCAGATTGTTTCTTCCGGATTGCTTGCAGTATATTCTCCTTGACCTGGGAACTCTGGAATTTGGCTATAAGATTCCTAGGAGTTTTCTTTGTGGGATCTTTTTTAAGAGGCAATTAGTGAATTCTTTCAATTTTTATTTTATCCTCTAGCTCTAGAATATCAGGGCAGTTTTCCTTGATAATTTCTTGAAAGACCATGTCTAAGATTTTTTTTTCATGGCTTTCAGATAGTCCAATAATTTAAATTTTTTCTCTCCTGGATCTATTTTCCAAGTCATTTGTTTTTTCCAATGAAATATTTTATATCGTCTTTTATTTTTTTATTCTTTTGGGTCTGTTTTATAGCATCTTGATTTTTCATAAAGTCATTTAGCTTCCATTTGCTCCTTTCTGATTTTGAAGAAATTGTTTTCTTCAATGAGCTTTTGGACTTCCTTTTTCATCTAGTCAATGTTGCTTTTTAAGGCATTCTTCTCATTGGCTTTTTGGACCTCTTTTGCCATTTGAGTTAGTCTATTTTTTAAGGTGTTATTTTCTTCTGTATTTTGGGGGGTTTCCTTTAGCAAGCTATTGACTCACTTTTCATGATTTTCTTATATCACTCTCATTTCTCTTCCCAATTTTTCCTCTACTTCTCTTACTTGATTTTCAAAAAACTTTTTTAGCTCCTCAGTGGCCTGCCACCAATTCATATTTTTCTTAGAGGCTTTTGATACAGGAGTTTTGACTTTGTTGTCTTCTTCTGGTTCTATATTTTGATCCTTTTTGTCACCAAAGAAAGATTCTATAGTCTGATTTCTTTTCCTCTGTTTGCTCATCTTGCCAGCCAATTGCTTGACTTTTGAGCTCTTTGCCATGGTAGAACTCTGCTTCCAGAGTGGAGACTGCTGTGTCCTAAATTTCTGGGGTTTTGCATAGCCGTTGTCAGAACTACTTCTAGGCACCTGCATCAGAGCTGTGAGGAGGACTTCCTCTCCACAGCCTCCACAAGTTCTGCCATGCCAGCACGCCTCCTCACCCCAGGACTGCCACCCAAGACTGTGACCCAGATCCAAACAGGGCAAAGCAAGAGAATCCTGCCTCAGAGCCAGCAGAGTCCTGCAATTGCCCTCTGCTCAGCCACTTGATCCTGCCACCGTCTGTGGGCCTGGAGCTCAGTGAGCAGTGGCTGCTGCCACCTCCACCATCTCCACTGCCCTGGGAGCAGGAACCACCCAGGTCCAACACGGTTTCCCCATTGACCTTTTACTTTCTCTTTGGCATTTGTGGGTTGAGAGTTCTTGAAACCGCTGCTTCTGCTAGTGATTCAGTCCCTTAGCCAGATTTTTGAAAGTGTTAAAACTCTTCTTTATCTCCTGTGAGCCTCCCAACAACTCTCTGAAGTAGATTCTCCAGCTATTATTATGCCCATTTTAAGGAAGCAGAAGCTACAGGGTACTGAGTGACTTGATATGAACTCTAGTCTTCTCATTGCAAGTCCTGGACACTGTCTTATACATTAACATCTCCTAATTAAACAGAATTTAGCTGAAGATACAGAGAGTGTGGTTGAAATCTTTGGGACAAATTTATTTTAATTCCCAAAATTTACAGAGCGAGATTAGGTGACATACACAAGGTGACACAGTCAGTGAGTATCTGAGGTTGGATTTGAACTCAGGTGTTCCTGACTGCGGGCCAAGCATTCTTTTGATTATGCCAATTAGCTACTTTATAATATTTTCATAATTATGTATTTTTAATAAATCATTATACACAGGTGAACTCTTACTTCCCTGAGCAATTAAGTAAGTAACACAGTTCAGTGACTCTGATTTCTCTTCAAAGTTAGACAAATTTAAGCCTTTTACTTGGTGATTCATTCATCACTGATAACATATAATGAACAGCCTGAGTGCTGCACTGGTAGAGTAGCGTTGAAAGGTCAAGAGAAAGCAAGGAAAGTCCCAGCCTGTTGGGGACCCTCCACAGGTGAAGCTTATGGGGGAACATGGACAAAAGATAGGAGATGAGGGAGTATAGATTGGTTACAGTCTTTGTAGATGGAGGGAGTGCCCACATAGATGAGAGAACTGGTCCACTGGAGGATTTGTGGGAGATGTTCACTTTGAGTTTTATGTTATTTTATAAGTTTAAATATCTGCATTAGTGTTTAATTTGAACATTTTGCTTTTATAAGTGTGTAGTCATTTATAAAAGTGAATGGAAGTCCTATAAGCATATTTGCCTATGCAGCCTCTTTACTGTTAAGATGTTTAGGTTGTTCTGTTATGTGTTGGCTTTGTTTTCTATTTATTTTAAAATCTAAGTCAGTTTGCATATGCCTGTATCTAACATGGGGAATGACATTATTACAGTTGCCTTTGATTTTCATGAGAGATAGCCTGGTACAATTAATAAAGGAGGTCAGGAGGGACTGGGTTCAAGTCTAGCCCCGGATGCATGCTAACTGTGTGATCCTGGTCAAGTCATTTAAACCCCAGGCAACTCTCTAAGGTAAATTATAGAAGCACTAGTTCAGGGAGTCTCTACCATCCCTCCCTCATCCTCACCTCTAACCATTTTGAGGCAGTGAATGGCAGTGGATAAAGAGCCAGACTCAAAGTCAGGGAAACCTGGGTTCAGGTTGCCACCTTTGACCTATACATGAGCTGTGTAACTTTGTAAAACTAGCCAACCTAATGTAAACTAGCAGTTAGGCGGGCCAGCAAAAGTTCTGAGAAATGTATAGGAAATGAATAAATTTCAAAAATTCAAAATCAATAATAAGAGATTAAAATATATCAAAAGCAAGAATGCAATCAAAGAAATTAAATGTGAGCATGTGATGACACTGGGGCAAAAGACGGCTTTGAGAAGAGGTGGCCAATATGCTCAATGTGTCAAGTTTGGCATCCTCAGCAGCATGCTGCCTTGGCCCCTCCTTAAAGGATCTGGATAATTTTACAAGATTGTTCCCCACAGATCTTCTAAAACTTGCCTGGTCTTCTTTATATAACTTCACTTTTGTTTGGATCCAGACCTGTGGTTTCATTGATGTGTCAGACTTCCATGGTAGAAACACCCTGGGCTTGTGCTTCTGTGATTTATCTTAGAGAGTTGCCTACAGGTGAATGACTTGACCAGTATCACACAGCCACAGCATGTATCAGGGCTGGACTTGAACCCAATCCTTCCTGACTCCCTCTGTCCACAAAAATCAAAGGCAGTAATGTCAAAGGTAATCATTTTATTAATGTTAAACATGTAAAACATAGGCATGTGCAAACTGACTTAGGCCTTAGGCTCTCCCTAGTATATTCTGTAGTCCTTTTTGGGCCTTGCATTCTTTTGAATAAAGTCCAGACCTTAAGAAGATTAAAAAGAATACTGAGATACATATCTCTTTCTAGGGGCATTCTAGCCCTTTATACTATAAGTGCCATTAATGGAATTTTCCATTCATGTGTTATATTTGTGTGATTCCAATTTAAGTTTATAATATTGTTTCTCTTACTTTTAGCTGCTATGTCAGTGAAGGAAGTCCTTCAAAGCCTAGTTGATGATGGCATGGTGGACTCTGAGAGGATTGGGACATCTAATTATTTCTGGGCTTTTCCAAGCAAAGCATTGCATGCAAGGAAACGAAAACTGGAGACATTGTCAACTCAGGTAAGTAAGAGTTAGGAAAAAAAAAAAGGCCTTTTTTTCATGAAAGGAGAATAGATTTTTGGTGTCTTTCAGTGATAGCAATAGGTAGCAGAATAGTTAAGAGTATCTGTCTTAGTGTCAGGAAGACCTAGTTCAAATTCTAGCTCTGACTGTTGCTCAGAGTAACTGTGACTCTGGGTAAAGAATGAACCAGTAAGGCATAGACACCTTCCAGTTTCTTGGTGGAGGAAAATTTGTATGCCTGGAGTCTCCTCTTTTGACTTACTGTTAAAAAATCCTTTTAAATAGAAAAAAAAATCCATTATATACCATTACAATAAAAAGAAGAGGCCTATAGTATGGCATTAATATGTCCTTAGGAGTACAATAAATTGCTAAACATGTTACTCAAAATGTTTTGGCCTTTGTTCCCCCGGACCTAAAATTTCATTGGGGCTGGGGAACTCCATGAAGAAACTCTCTCTAGAAGTAAAGATTATGACAACATTTCTGCAGTTTATAGTCTTAAAGAGTGTCTTGAGTGTCTTGCCCTTGGTTACATTTATGGCTCAAAGGTGGTGATTTGAACCCAGATGTCCTTGATTCTGAGTGGCTCTTTATCCACTGCCCTTCTCAAAATGTTGGTGGATGGGGATGAAGGAGAGGAATGTGGTGTATTTGCTTTTGTTAAAAACTGAGATATCAACAACAAATCAATAGGATTTTACTGCATATTTTGTGGTGGTGGTTTGAAATAAAATACCTAGATTGTAACCTACATTGTTTTTCATGCTTTGTGTGGTGAAGTTATTGCAATAGTCCGAAACATATTGTGATATTACTTAGAATTGAGCAAATGTTGGGGGAAGATTGTCCTAGAAGTGTATGACAAGAGAAGGAGGCAGGTTGGCACAAGATAGGGAGTGATCATAGAGAGCGAGGGATAATGGATGGATAACCTCCATACCCCATTGATAGTTAGATAATAAATACCAAGAGATCTCAAGGAAGATTACCAGCTTGGGCAGGGCTTCCTCTGAGAGGATTATGAGAATCTGGGAGTCCCGCCCTCTGCACTTGAGAGGTTTGTAACTTTTTGGCAGGCTATAACTTTACATTAATCAAAATTTTATATCACTGTATTTAATCTTATCAGGACTTTTTTTTTTAATCAGGACTTTCTTTTTGCTTACTAATTTAGTGTATAGTAACATTGCTTATTAGTACTGATTCTCATTTTTGAAATAGTCTAATGTTAACATGTATCTACTCTGAATATCATGCATTCATGAAATACCCCAATAGGATTTGTTTCTAATCATATCTCTTAATTCCATTATATTTTTGAAGGTGAGAGCTAAGATTTTTCAGTGTTCATGTTTTCACTAATGAAAAGTGCTTTGGGTAGAGAAAAATTCAGTTTTTGTCTTGGACAAATATCTCAAGTTGTTTAGCACTAAATCAAGCTTTGTTTTAATGGGCCAATGGCAGATAGAAATTTATTTTAATATAATTCTTCAGCAACACAATATAAACCTCCAAATTTGTAGCCAATTAGTATCATTTAAGCCAATTTCATTACCATTGATTTAGGAGCTCACAAGAAATTTACTGAACTGTTTCTTTCAATCACATCTAATTATTTTTAATGAGCCTGCGATTTTTGGAACCCTCTGCTACCATTTGTTTCCAAAAATGTCCTGTGAATTTTTAAATACCCTGAACTAAACATTCAGATTATGATTCTACTAACCTAGCTGCCTAACAGTGATGTAAGCTTTAGTCTTCTGGGTCCAAAGTCCTTTCTTTCTCTTATTGGGTCAGTTCCAAGTATTACACTCTTTTCTGGGTATTTGTTTTTACCCTTGGCCAGACTCTGGATACTCTTTTTTAAAAATCCCATTCAGCTTTTCATCCTGGAAGACATTTTCTTCTCATCTCATTTGGGACAGCTGTCAGAAAATGGATTTTGTCTCTTTTTAATTCATCTCACTATTAATTTCTAGGACTTGACCTAGAAAAATTTTTTTGTTCAGAAATATAGGTAAACTTAATTTTGATTGTATAAGCAACTAGTCTACTGATTTTAAGAAAGTATAGGAATTTGTTGTGATTCATTCTTTGATAGCTGGCAGCTATTGAAAAGTATACAAAATGGAACTTTAAATGATGTTTTTGGTTTGGTTTTTTTTATACAAAAATGAATCTTAACTAAACCTCTCTGGGTCTCAGTTTTTTTCAAATTCCTGTAAAATGAAAGGACCAGATAAAATGATTCCTGAAGTCCCATTTCTGAATCTATGAATCTCGTCCCAGAGTTTCCCATTGGAGGTGGGATATGCTGGGTAAACTGAGCCTGCTTTATCTTACTATGGCAAAAATGATCATTTTTCACCTACCTAAGGGTGAAAAATGATCATTTTTACCTAAGGGTACCACAAGAAGGAGAGATCTACTGAATACTGAATAAAGGAAATAGTCCTATTTATAAAATTTAGGGAGCTGTAATGAGATTTTGTTCGGAAGGAAATACTTTTAATAAATATATAGAGGCTTCTTTTTCCTACTATACCTTAATTGTGGTAGTAGTCACTAGGAAGAGCAACTGTTAATTGCTTTATAGTTTATACTTTTACTTTATGCAGCAAGACTTGAACATTGCCTTTCATAAAAACTCATAACTCCTTTAGCATTTCCAGCCAACACAGAAAAAACAAATCCTGGTACAAAGTTATGTCCGACTCTGCTTTCTGTTACTGTTAGTACTCCTCCCCTCCCCCAGCCCTCAATCCAATCTGCCTTGACTAGAACTGTCACAAAGAACCCAACCAAGCAAAAAAAAAAAAAAAAAAAAAAAGCCATCAAATCTGATCCTTCTCTCTAAATCCTTTGTGGATTAAGGGTAACCACAGATCTGCCTGGGGCTAGAGTAATTGAAAAGTGATTTGGTTTTGATATGCTAATATATACATTAGCATATACATTATGTATGGTATTCAAATTAGCATTGAAATGTGTCTATTCACCAACGACCTTGCAGTAATTGCATTGAGTTTGGGATCTGCAAAAGTCTCCTAGACAAAAATCCATGGTTCCTTCTATAGTTCATAGGATCATTTATCTAGAACTGGGAGGGAACCCAGAGACTCTCTATTCCAAATCCATACTCATGTTGATTTGTAAACTTGGACACAGAAAGATTAAATGACTTTCTTTTTCCACACTATTTGAAAAAATGTTCAGTGTTTTAAAGATTTTCAGTCACTTTACTAAAATTATCCCTGCAACTTTCTACAGAAAAACAGTTAAGCCAAAATAAAAGGATATACCAGCCACGTCTTTCTTGTCTTCTATGTCTTACAGTGGATATAGCATTCTGTGGCAGGAGTTCACTACCTCTCGTTATTGTTCAGTCATTTCAGTCTAACTCTTTGTGACCCTATTTGGGGTTTTCTTGGCAAAGATACTCGAGTAGTTTGGTTGATTTGAGACCCCAAAATAGTGCCATGCCAGTTTCTGCCCAAATGAATTTGACCCTAGCCTTCTTTCAGCAAAAGAAAAACAAAGTTTATTAAACATTTGCCATATTGGGTAGACTCTAAAGAAGGTGAGCATCTGTGATGCTTGTATTGACAAATAGGCCAGATAGAATCTTAACTAGATTGAATCTGAGCACCTTCTTGGACCAGGTGGATCTTATATACAGAAAGAATGTGGGAGAGATCTAGGGGCGGTTAAGTAGTCTGGGGTGACTAGAGGAGGGGTTTAGGAAGGGTCTTGATGAGAGTGGTCAGTAGCTAAGGTAACTAGAGGTCAGACACCAGGAACCAAGAAAATGGGATTTTGATGGGATCAGGGCTGGGAAGTAGCCAGAGGCAATCAGGAGTTCATGGGCTGTAGAGGGCTGGGTTTGGTTAAGGGTAACAGATTTGGGTGTGAAAAGCTAGATCTAGTGGGAAGGAGAGTTCAAGATGAAGTTTTCCAGGGTCCATGGACAAATGGGACTCAAATTCTTAAGGGGTAGTAGGTGAAGATCTTGGCTTGGGCCTCTATCCCATCAATTTATCATTTCCTTCTCTAGCACATTTTACAGATGAGGAAACTGAGGCAAACAGGTTAAGTGACTTGCCGAGGGTTACATAGTTGCTAAGTATACCTGGCTAGATTTGAACTCAGATCTTCCTAACTGCAGCCTGGCACTCTATCCACTTTACTACCTAGCTACTCTTATTGAGAAGAGGGAATAATAATTATAGCTAAGATTGCTATTCCACTTTCAAGTTTGCACATTGGGCCTCACAGCAACTGTGAGGTGGGTACTGTGAATAAGATTATCTCCATTTTACAGATAAGGAAATTGAGATGGGAAAAATGAAGCAATTTGGCTATGGCCCCATAATTAACAAAATGAAGTGACTTGACCATGGCCACATAATTTGTAATTGTCAGATTTTAATCCAAGCTTTCCAGACTCTAAGATCAGGTTTCTGCTATACTGGGGTTCTTATACTTTTGGATTTTGAGGTAAAGGGGTTTTAAGGAGAGTTGAGGTTATTTGCCAGTGGTCATACTGGTAGAGATGGAGATGGGATCTGAACCACCAAAAGGAAAAAGACCATGTCTTTGGGATCTGGACCCCAAAAAGGAAAGGTACCTGGTGTTAACCTGGGGCAATCTGCCCCTCACAGTTAATTAACTGCCCTGTCATTATATGTATCTGGCCCCATGCTTGACCACCACTGCCTTAATTATATCCAGACTCCTTCTCTGTTCCCATAGTCCTTTGTATAAAAGATCCATCTTGTCTCCATGAAAGTTCTCTGATTCCTTAAGAGTCTACCCAGGATGCAGATTTTTAGAATCATACCCACCTTCTATTAGTGTTCTAACAAGCCTTGTCTTTGGTGAAAGAAAACTTGAGTTGAATTCATTTGGTCAGGATCTGTCTCACTGTTTCAGGGTTCCAGTATCCCCTAAACCTCAACAGTAGGGTCAAGAGAGACATTAGAGCCCAAGTCTCCCAAATAGCAGTCTCATGTTGTTTTCACAATATTTCACTGACTCTCATGATTACAGATGTTAAATTTTTATTTTAGAGCAAAACTGCTTAATCTCAGGTTCTATGAGCTTGTTTTTTTAAAAAAATATTATAGGGGCAGCTAGGTGGCACAGTGAATAGAACACCAGCCCTGGAGTCAGGAGAACCTGAGTTCAAATCCAGCCTCAGACACTTGACACACTAGCCATGTGACGGTGGGCAAGTTACTCAGCCCCAAGTGCCCTCCAAAAAGCAAAAATTTATATATGTATATATAAATTTTTAGATAGATATTCAGTGGTTCTCAGTCTGTGGATCGTGACCCCTTTGGGGGTTAAATGACTCTTTCACAGGGGTCACAGTGATGAGGTGTAGGTTCTGGGACCTCTCCCCCCTTGAGCTCTCCTTGAATCTTTGAGGAGCCCCTTGAGGTCTGGTTGGGTCTTCCCACTTGGTGGGGCATTTGCGGAAGCCATGGGTATTTCATTGTGGCTGGGCCCAAACCTGTTACTAGCCTGGCCCTCCATTGTCCATGTGCTTCCTACCCTGGAGCCTATCAAAATATCAATCCACTCTTGCACTGACCTCATTAACTCCACTTGAAGTCCCTCCCCAAACTCATTACTGGAGTCATACCTCATTGGCTCCTCCTCAAGACCGTCCCCAGGCTCTTCCTCTGAACCACCCCTAGAGTCCTCTGTATATAAGACCCCATCTTCCCTCCATCTGGGTGAGAGTGCCATGAAATGGCCTAGCACAGACTTGCTCTGAATGCCCTAGCACCCCATATGGCGAACTTGAACTTTCAATAAACTTTACTTTTTCTTTGGCTGAGAAGATTTGAGTCGAATTCTTTCCACAGGACCTGGCATGTTGGTATTTTGGAGTCTCAGGCAACCCTAACCCTCTTTGGGCACCCTCTTCAACAGGGGTTGCCTAAGACCATCAGAAAACTCATATTCCCCATAGTTTTAGAAACTGAGACACCACTCCTCTATCCATCTCCAGGCGGTCTGCTCACATGCAGATACACCCACATTGGAGTATTAAAGGATCACAGCATTAGGAAGGTTGAGAACCACTGATATAGATAAATATTTCGATATAATTGGTTTCCTTTGTAATCCTAGTATTTTATTTTATGCATTTAAGTACCTTATGTTAATCCATTCCAATTCATTAAATGTTCAAGTCCGTATTACATGCCAGGCACTTTGCTAAGCCCTGGATAGAGTAGAAAGTAAGGCTCTACCCTGAAAGAGCTTATAATCTAATGGACAGGGAAGGAGAACTATACACAGAGGGAGTTAAGGGGGTACAGACTAAACTCTGAGGTTATCTTGTTCCATGGTGCTAAAACCAAGCAAAGCCACAGATACAAAATGGAGGGAGCTGGGGTCCAGCTCCTGCCCTCTATGAAGGAAAGTTTTAGGAGGAATTTGGTATTCTTGCCTTCCAGCCTTCCAAACTGAAGGAAAAGGAAGCCGGGGAAGTGGTGCCAGTCTAGTCTCTAGTTAGCGACATAGGAGTCCATTGAACAAAAAAGTGTTAAGAACCTCTAGTTTAGAATGTTTTTTGAAGAGCAAGTTGATGAAATTTATTTTTTGTGCTTACCAGGCAACAAGATTTTGAAAGTTGTCTTTGAAAGATACTCATTTTATTATTTTGTTTTTGAATCTTAGGACTGAGTACAGAATGATAAATTTGGAAAGTTATTCAGGAGACTGTTTCATTTGTATGGCTAAGTGAGATTCATTCTACTGAGAAATTATTTAGCTTGGCTTTGAAAATGGGCAAAATATTTTTTTTTCCTTTTCCATATTTGACTAGTGTTAAAGTCCATGGCAATGACTATTGATATAAACAAGTACAGAGCAGATGAGACAATTACTAAATAGCCAACCACATTAAAAAACTACAGTCTATTTTTGTTAATTTTATTTTTGATGCTTCCTTTTCACGTCCCAGTTATCCTTCTTTGTAGCAAAGAAAAAGTTAAAGCAAATTGATAATGGTCATTTTGTGTTCCCAGTATGAAATAAAGACAAATCTGTTTTATATTCAGCTTTCTGGAAGAGATTACATTAATCTGAGTTCTGGTGTTTTTAGTGGTTTTTTTTGTATAATCTTTTCAGGTTTCTCTGAATTCTTGATATTTACCATTTCTTACATAGGATCAGATATCAGAGATTTGGAACATCAGAGGTCATCCACTATAGTAATATTCCATCACTCATATTTTGGAGCCACAAAAATTGCTGCATGAATATTTTGTTATGGTAATTTTTTTTCTCAGTAGTTGACCTCATTCAGGTATATGCCAAAGAATAAGACTGCTGGATCAGTTTAGTAAATTTTCTTTCATTAAACTTTTCAGAGCATTTGAACAGATTTGCAGCTTTACCAACAATGTAATAGTGTGTCTGTCTTTTCCCGATACTGACTATATCTATTTTATATCATCTTTCCCAATTTGCTGAGTGTGAAGCAAAACCAGAGATGTTTTAATTATGCATTGTCTTATTTGTTATTTGGAGCCTCTTCCATATGGCTATTTAAATTTGTAATTCTTTTGAAAACTGATCTGGGGGGGTGGCTAGGTGGCGCAGTGAATAGAGCACCAACCCTGGAGTCAGGAGGACCTGAGTTCAAATCCGGCCTCAGACACTTAACACAAAAAAAACTAGCCGTGTAACCTTGGTCAAGTCACTTAACCCCAACTGCCCTCCAAAAAAAAAGAAGAAAAAAAGAAAACTGATCTGGGCCGGCTAGGTGGTGCAATGAATAGAGCACCAGCCCTGAAGTCAGGAGGACCCGAGTTCAAATCCAGCCTCAGACACTTAACACTTACTATCTGTGTGACCTTGGGCAAGTCACTTAACCCCGATTGCGCTGGCTTTCTCTCTCCAAAAAAAAAAAAAAGAAAGAAAACTGATTATATTCTTGGAACATTTTTCTATTAGGAAATGGCTACTAGCTTTGTATATTTATTTGTGTATTTATGTCAATTTCTTATTTATCTTTGATATCAGACTTTTGTCAGAGACATTTGATGTAAAAATTGTTTTTCATGTTTGACAATGTCTTTTTATTATATTATACTGATTTTATTCTTGAAAAAACTTTATACTTTTATATGACCAAAATTGTTGTTGGATTTTATATTTTAGTTTTGACAGAAATCTGAGATGCCAGTGAATTCACCCGCATCTTTTTTTAATAGATAGATAGATAGATAGATAGATAGATAGATAGATAGATAGATAAGGAAACTAAAATTCAAAGAACTTAAATTATTTGTCTAGGATCCTACAGCTATTAAGTGTCTTCTGAGGCAGGATTTTAACCCATATCTTCCTAAATCCGCTGCTTAGGTCAACAAACCTTTTTTTTTTTTCCCTCTTTCCCTTTAAACTTTCAAACTGTTAAAAAAAAAAAGGGTTGGGGGGGGGGGGGTCTATTATCATCCTACATCTTTCACAAGGAGATTCAAGCCTTTATACTTATGTCATGGGACAGCTAGTTGATCAGTGGATAGAGTGCCTGGCCTGAAGTCAGGAACATCAGGAAGAGTTCAACTCTATCCTCTTACTAGCTATGTGACCTTGGGCAAGTCACTTAACTCTATTGTCCTCATCTGTAAAATGGGTCACAGAAGGAAACATCACCTCTAGAACCTTTGCCAAGAAAGCTCTAAATGAGGTTTTGAAGAAATGAAAATGACTGACAACAGCAATAACAGCACTTATGCCACAGTTCATTTTCTGTCCTCAAATCCCATCTGAAAACTGTTTCCTTGTTCTCATATTTTAAATCATTAACTTTTTTTTAAACCACAGTTCCTTTCCCACTCTTCAGGGGGAAAAAAAATCATCTATGAAAAAGGTAGCATTTTATATGCTTAACTAGTTGAATGAAATAATTTTCTTTATGTAAAAATATTTTCTGACCCTCTTAGCACAAAACCGCTCATTACGAATACACAGGACCTTATATGTTTACTCACTCATCTGTACAAAATGTTTTTGAGTACTTTGTACAAAAATAAAAGTCTTCCTCAGTGAATAATTTATAGAGCACAAGCTTCCTTAGTTTGTTTGATTCCAGGTAAGAGTCATAGTTAACGTTTATTCTAGAACAGCCAATCATTCAGTAAAATTCCACATTGTTCATAGGCTGTCATACCCAGACTTTGAATTAACAATGTAGGAGAATTCATAAAGGAAACAGCACATTGGAGAAATTGAGTTAAGAGAGTCCTACCTTAGCAAGTTTGTTCTCTCCACTTTCCCAGACACAGATGTCTACCTGTAGCAATCTCAGACCATGCTACCTTTAAATAGCACACGACATTTCCCTTGAATAATAGATTATTGATTAAAAGACAATTCAGACAATACCTGAAACCACAATTCAGAACATACCAAATTATAGTCCCAAGAGATTTTACCTAAAATAATAAGTTTCACCAATCACAGTTTAGGGCCATACAGTTATTTTTTTTTCATGTTACAGTAACAGTTAACAGGAAACAATAATGTACAAACATTATTAATCTTTTCTAGTTTAAATCCATCCTGGAGCAGAAATCAATCATTAGAAATTAAGAGCAATCATATTCTTGAGTTTCACACATATAATTCACTCAAAACCCAGGAAAACACTGGCTACTTATTGCAAATCTCCAGACCAACAGATATCCATATCTGAAGGTTTTGCATATTAACCCCTAAGATAAAAAATAAAATCTTTAAATCTGAGGTCAGTTAAGACTAAGTTGGCTAAAGCTGTAACTTCAGTACATACTATTCCAGGTTTATAATTCATATTCCAGTTCATAATTTTCGTAAGCAATGGCCAATCTATCAGATAAAAATCTTTTTTATAAAATAAACTCAACTGTAAGGCATTCTACTTTCCTCATTAACTTCACAACATTTCTTCTGCAACCTCTCTCAGAGTTGATAAGATTTTATGACCTCGCTAAGGCTGAAGATCCAAGGAGTGGAAAATCTGGCAAGTCCCTGGAGAACAGATAATGCAACATTACAAAGTCTTTTGTACTTTTCCCAAATTGTAAGTTGTTATTATTATTATTATCCACTATAAGGAAAAATATACTGAATTACCTTAAATTCATAACTTTATAGCATTCTGATCGAAAGAGAAATTAATTTTCTAATGATAAAATTGCATCATCCTCTGGGTATCATTTTTCTAATTAATAGCATTTCTTAATACAATGATTTCCCAAAAATCAAAATACAAGAAAATTTGGAAGTCTAACAGTAACATAAAGGGTATTATGGTTTTTAAAAACATAAAATAAAACTTATTGCCAGTGAAATGACATCAGTTCACTTGATTGCATTTCCAAATCATCTAACATAGAAAATCACTTTATTCATCTTTCAGTTTGGTGTTCTATACTAATTGCATTCAAAAACCAGTATAGAATAATTTTGAAGTTCCACTTTTAATTCTTACTCCTGCAGTTTTGAAGCATATTGTCTTGAGGCCAAGTATCAGGTATAGTTTGCATTAAGGCCTGTTCTCCCTATAGAGCAGCAGTTCTCCACCTGTGGGTCATGACCCCTTTGGGGGTCGAATGAGGTCGCCTCAGATCATTGGAAAACACATATTTCTGATGGTCTTAGGAACCAAGACACTGCTCCTCTATCCATCTGTAGGCGGGTCCACACCCACATACAAGTATTAAAGGTTTACAGCATTAGGAAGGTTGAGAACCACTGCTATAGAGAGTAAAATATCACAATTATCCTAATGGGAGACTACATCTCACTTTTAATGAGCCACATTATAATTTAGTGTTAAGACAAATTCAGTCAAATCTGGATTTACAATTACAAATGACATTTTAAATTTCAGTTTTTCTAAGACCATTAGCTTCCAGCACTTCAAATTATAGAGTCCACTGCTTTCAATTTGCTGTGTTCCAAAGATTTATGATGGCAGTCTCACATTCACATCTTCCTCTTTGAAGACCCATGAGACTCTGAATATTGGAACACACCCTTTTAATGGTTCTTTAAAGACAGAATTTTAGTATGCTATATTGAAATTATTTCATTCTACAGAATTTATTTCTATAGTTTCTGTTAAGTAAGCATTATAGCTTGATAGAATATTTTCTATTTTAAATTGTTAATAGGCATTTCTCCAGCTGGTGCCCACAAATTTACAGGCGTAGAAAGTTTCTAATATCTTTTTTATCTTAATGTGATCAAAACCTCTTCAAACCTCACTTTCTATAACTTGAAATCCTTTACTTTCAAACTTTTTCAAAATTTACTTTCACAATGTCAGTGCAAATGAACTCCAGCTTTCTTTGAAGTTCTACCCATTCTCCTCTAATCTCTACTATTTAAGCCTTCTCATTCTCTTTTTTTCTTTTCCAGTGGACTTCTATTAAAGCCCTACAAATGTCAAAACTGTATCTTTCTTGTTGTACTTTGATTCAGCACTTCTCTTATATTCACTATTGTCTCATTTTTCACTCATCTCATTTTTACTTCCAGACATATACTCATCTAACACTCCACTGAATTACTCCTGTGCAAATTTCTTATATTGTACTAATAAATTGCAAAAGTTTTACATTTTGAGTTGCAGAATCCATTTAAGTTTCTTTTAGGTGACTTCATTTCTAATTTATCCCAACAATAGCATTCTGTTGAATCATTCACAGAAGAAAATAGTATGAAGGTATAACATCCTTCTAAGATCAAATTTTAACCTGATAAAGCCCCAAAACTTCAGACTGCAAACCGTTCTTTTATTTTCTTGCTTTAAGGCCTTCTTAGCATTCTCCTGGTGGTTGTCACCTTCTTCCCTTACACTAAAACAATAAATCTGTCAATCTCCAGAGAAAGGAAAGAGCAATAGAAGGGTGTACTGCTTGTATATACATTAGTTCTAATGGACTGCAAATTCTAAAAACTCACTAGGATATTTCAATGTTTATAAAAATCTTCAAACCAAAATATGGAAGTTTACAGCAAAATATTACAGTTCAGTTGTAAATTTAGTCTATAATTAGTTTATAATGCCATAAATTTCTGTAAACCAGAAAAAAAATTTTCTTGTCTGTCTTTATCTCTACAACCTCTGTCTGGCAAGGGTTGAGAAGACAGAGATAGTATTTAGCAGTTTTTCCTACCTATTATAAACCTTATCTCCTGCTAAAAGTCCAATCAAAAGGTCAGTGGAAGTGAATCCCTGCTTATTAGGAAGAAGAGTCTAGCATTAGAATTGTAAGATATTGTAGAGGCCTAGGAGAGTTGTTCTAGGTATGAAACTTCATTAGTCTTCCCCACCACTCTTAAGTTCCCTTTCTGGAATTTTTTACAGCAGTCTATGTGGTTTGGTTAGGTTTTCCCCTTTAAAATCTACAAGGTAAATATAACTTTGTGCACATAGGAGAGCTTCTGAAGTGAAAGCTGCAGTCTTTCTAATCTTGCTGTGTTCTTAAACCTCTGATAGCAAGGTGGGGCAGTGTGTGGGTCATTCTGGGAGGACTGGCACTTCTGATGTGAGGGCTCGCAGAGCCGTTATCAGCGTTGCTCACCTACCTCTGGTGTCCATCTGTCACCCAGCTCTCCCCTCTCACTCCAAGAAGCTATAGCATGTGTAGTAGGAACTCCCTAGTAAAAACCATCACTGACTAAACCAGGTTGAGGGTAGCTGATGGGTTCTGTTGGTGAATTCAGGAAATATCCACCTCTCCACTCCCACATGGGAAGACTTCCCTCCCCCTCCCCGGGTGAAATGGGCTGAAGAGAGCAGTTTGTTCCAACCTTTGTAAAGGCCACTGGAGCTTTTAGAGTTCCGTCGTGCGCAGCATCCCTGACCATCACCAGTTATCCTGATTGCACTGGATGTCAGTGAAGAGAGAGTGAGCCTTATGAGTTTATGAAATTCTGCTTCACTTAAACCCCATTCACAGACGAGTCGAGGCCTCACTCTGCTGATGTCACTGGTCTTCTTTGGACCTGAAAGATGTACAGCAATAATGATACTCACCAGAGAGTGAGGGGAGAAATGACAGAAGAGAAAGAAAAAGATCCGCTGGAGGACTTGGCAAGTGCGTCACTGCTCCCAGAGCCTTTGGGCGGTCCGTTTGAGAAGACCGCTTATTTGTGGAGCAGAGCGGCCCGAGCAGTTTCCTAAGCAAAGGATAAGCACAGACCCCCTAGTTTTTTGGACACCCAGAATCCTGTCTTAAGACCTACCAAGGGTGGGGAACCTGTGGCCCTAAGGCCACATGTGACCCTCTAAGTCCTTGGGCACAACCTTTTGACTGAGTTTTACAGAACAAACCCTTTTATTAAGGGGATTTGTTCTAAGGAATTTGGATTCAGTCCAAGAGCCACACTTGAGGTCCTAGAGGTCCACACATGGCCTTGAAGGAGGCTGTAGGTTACCCTCCCTTGAATGGAAGCTCCCACCACAATCCACCAGCCGAGCATCCCTCCCCTCTTCCTCATCGGGACTCCTTTATATTTAGGGGATGAAGAAGTCTACAATCTGAGTCCTTAATCCTCTGAGCCAAGAAGTTTCTAGGAATATCTCAATACCTTTTAGGAAAACTAGCCTGATTAAGTTGGGGAAAGAACCCTATGTTTTAAGCCAGAAGATTAGGATTTTACATTCCATCTCTGAACTGATTGGCTGTATGCCTTTGGGCAAGTCATGGAACCTTTGTGATCCACAGTGCTCTCATTTGTAAAGTAGTAGCTTGTGTTTACATAATGTTTTCTTTTTAATTTGATAGGTTAACTGTTTTCCTAAACTTGAATTGTCCTTATATAATTGGTATAAATCCATTGTAGGTCATAATGAATAGTTGTTTTAGCTACATATTGTAGTCCTTTTACTAGGAATCTATTTAAAATGTTTACATATTACAACAGATATAAAGGTAGACTGAGGCAATTTATTAACTAGGCTAGCAGTAGCCAGTAAATGACGGGGTCAATGACTCCTCAGTAGTCAAAGACCAAGAGTGAAGAAGGGCAGAATCTTCTATCGTGATTAACAGGATGACAGAGCAAAATCTGAAATAAGAATTGCCATTTCTAATCCTGCATCCTAAGGTGTTTTGTACTTTGTAAATGTTCGTCTGGTTACTTAAGTATTAACATTCCTCGGATATATAGATCTCATATTTCATATATAGTAAGCAGATTTTTAAATCAGAGAGAAAGAACTTTACCCATCTACCTACCTAAGAAAACATGTTTACTCTTTTTTGTTTATAAAGTAGGGGTCAGGATAAGGCTTGGTCATCTCAGTTATACAGTAACACTTAGGTTATCCTCAAGCCAAAAGAGTGCTCAAAAAGATTACTATTTTTGCTTTGCAAATACATCAGGGATTATATCCAAGATTAAACATATTGTTCAATATTCAATTCTACTCTCAGTTTTAAAACTTATTTTACATATTGAAGGACTATTTATACCAAAATCATATGGAACTTGGAAAATGAATGAAGAAAATTATTTTGATAATTTAAAATTGTAGTCATGAGAATCAGAAAGACAAGGTAGGAATATTAGATCATAGAACCTGCTAAGAGACCATCAAACTTCCCTACTGGAAAGACGAGGAAACTGAGTCACAGAGAAATCAAGTGACTTGCTTAGGATCTCACAGTTATTAAGTGTCCAAGGCTAGATTTGGTACCGTATCGCTATCCAATGCTATATCTATTATACTACTCTACCTAGACCAGCAAATATGACACATTTAGGGTAATATTTTTGTCCTCAGATCCTCATTTAATGGCTCAATCATATACATGACCTTTTTCATGATCTTCACTTGTATAAAATCCTAACTGAACTTTAAGTGTCCAGACTAAAAGGATGACATCTTTTACATGAGAGTACTAAAATAAATACAAAACAGGAAACCTCTCAAGGCATTGAGGGGATCTGAAAGACATTGCTCTTTACTAGGAAAACACGGTAAATATAACAGAGACATGGGGAGGGGGGGAGAAATTACTTTTTTTTTTTTTAACTACTTACCTCAAAGGAAAGAATTAATTACAGGGGGAAAGATATTTGGTAACCTAACCACTAGTCAGTCCTTTAAAAGAAAGGTTTCCTACAAAAAAATTTATCTGTTAAACTTGGATTACTGACATTCTGTAAAACCATAATAGATCAAAATATTGCAGGTTTTATTTATCTGAAGAAGAAAAAAAGTTCCAAGAATCAGAGAGAACAAAATCAAAAAGGAGAAATTTGTGGACCTTCAAATCAGGGAAGTGATGAAAGATGAACATTTTCAAACCATGAAAAATGACATTAAAGGGAAATTATGTTAAAGAGTGAACAGAATTTTGGAGAAGCTTACAAGGCAACAAATTTCCAAGAATTATAAATGGCTATTGCAAAGCCTATAGAGTGATATAATGTAACATGCCAGTTAAGGTTCTTTTCTTGGTTACAGGGCTACTCCCTGAAAACATAGGCTCTCTATATAACTGATGAATATGGGGAGCTCTTAAAGCAAAAAATCTTTATGGTGAAAAAATCCACATAAGTTGTATCAAAGCATGCTGGCTAACTGTCATTGGATGCTGAGTAGGGATGTTATAGAAGCAAAATGCTATAGATAATTATTGTATTTCATTAGTAGTTGCATTTTAGGTGAGTAAAATAAACATGTTTTTAAATAAGGAAGTTTTTAAAAATATGAATCTGATTGCTGCTTTAATTTTATAGATATTAAGATAGCACCTCAAAGTTGTTTTGATATGCTTCTTTTCATTATTAGATTAAAAATGTTTTTTGAACATTTAAAAAAGTTTATTAACAATATACATTTTTTCTTTTAAAAATTGTTTTGCTTCTGCTTAAAAAATTGCAAAGTAAATCAGTGGAATAGACTAGGCAAAGAAAAACAATATAGAACATTATATTAATTAGTTAATATATGATGATTTAATTAATTAATAACCCTATTATAATTAATAACAGAACCCTATAACCCCATGTTTGATAAATCAGAAAACATTTATTTCCTAAATAAGTAAAAGGAACTTCCTCTTTAACAAGAACTATTGGGGAAACTAGAAAGTATGGAATGGAAACAGATTTAGGCTAGCTTCTTAATACTATATTCCATAATAAATTCAAAATTGGTATATAACCTGAATGTTAAAAATTCTTACCATAAAAAAGTTAGAAGAGAAGCTGATCATATTTCTTTCACAACTATCAATAGGGTATGAATTCTTAACTAAGCAGGTGATAGAGACTATGACAGAAGATAAAATGGGTAATTTTGGCATTTTGATTTCATGAAATTGAAACTAGGTGGTTCTACAATAGATAGAGCCCTGGGCTCTAGGCAGAAAGACTTGAGTTCAAATCCAGCCTCAGACACTTACTAGCTGTGTGACCCTGGGTAAGTTACTCAGCCCCAGTTGCAAAAAAGGAAGGAAGGAAGGAAGAAGTTGAAAAGCTTTTGCAGAAACAAAATGAACACATCTAAGGATAAGAAGTGGTCAAAGAGAAAAAACAGTTTTGTATCAAAGATCTCTGCTAAGGGTTTTGTGTTCCAAAATATATAGACAAATAACAAATACCTTTAGACCAAAAGTTATTGTCATATATTAGAGATCAAAGAATATGAATAGGAATTATATTAGAGATGAAAGATATGAAGGCATAGGTCCTTCTATATTTTATATCTTAAGTTTTTATTTCTCATTCACCATAGATATTGTTTCCAAGCTGTTATTTTTGCATGTGGTTATATTGTTGTACAGAAATTTATTTTGATGTACTTAATAAGCATATATATTTGGATCTTGATAAATATCTCCATTCTGTTTCCTTACTTCTTTTTTTTTATTCACTTTTTATGTTTAAATCTGTTCAACTCTCTGGAATTCGTGGTTATATGGTATGAAATGTGTGTCTAAATCCATTTCCCATCAAATTGCTAACAACTTTTCCCAACTAGATTTGCTACAATAACCTCATCTCAGTTTTTATTATCTGAGGGTTCATCCATACTTATCTTTTCTTGCTTGTTTGACTGTCTCTATTCGTTTACGTTATATATTTCTCTTTTTTGCCTACTGCCAAATAGTTTTGATATCTGCTTTCTAATATTTTTAGTCTAGATGAAACACAAGACCACTTTAATTAGTTTTTTTTCAGCCTGCCTTAATATCCTTTCACATTTGTTTTTTTTATTTAAATGTCATCAAGTTTAAAGAAACTTCTACTGTTTTGATTGCATTAAAAAGAAAAATTAGACATTGCATTAAAAAGATAAATTAATTTGTAGAGTATTGTCATTTTTGCTGTGTTAATTGGACATATTTGTGAATTTGATAAAGAAGACTTTAAGTCATTATAGCTTTTAGTCATGTCTTATATGAGTAATGTGTATTTCTAGATAAGGCTAATTTATAAAATTTTTTGGATTTTATTTATTGATGCTTTTTATTGTAGTTGTAAGTGGGATATCTTTTTAACGTTTTCTTGACCTTTATTCCTGGTAAATTAGAATGCAAATGACTTTATGGATTAACTTGCCATCTTGTGACCTTGGTGAATTCAATGTCTCTGTTTTTTGGTTGGGATAATTGTACTTTCTAGACCTTTTCACCATCTGAAAAACATTTTTTTGCTTATTCACATAATATTAATCCTTCTTCTTCCTGTCTTAAGTGAAGAATTACCAATGATATGTCAAATAAAAGTAGTGAAAATGTGCACCATTGTTTTGTTGCTGTTTTTAATTGGAATGTTCTCATTCGTTTTTAGTTCTCAGTAGAGGGTGCTTACCACCAAAAGACTGAAGAGCTTAGGTAACTTAGGTAAAAATATATAGTGGGATGTGAAAACCATTGAGGTTTGCCTATCAACGTGGATATCTTGGACTGGTGGTACAGCTGGACATTGAGCTAGCCCCGTAACTGAATTTTTGGAAGAAACTAGGCAAAGTCACATTTGGGAAATTGCTCTGCATTTCAGTACTATTAACCTGCTCCCTACCGCGTCCTTTTTTATTCCATTTATATGACCACAACCTTGGAGCACCACAGTCTCAGACGTATCACAATTGCAGGTGACCCAAAGGACCTCAATAGTGTTATAAGGCCACTGAATGCCTTGAGTTAGAGAAATAGTATAAAAGATATCTAAAGCATGTATGACCAGGAGAAGAATTGGACTGATAATAAAGCAAAAGTGAGAACTACAGATGGACAGTCCACAAAAAATTCTAAGGACCCCCAAATTGAAAAGTCTCCAGAATTGTAGGCAGATCTTCTAGGGAGATTTCATATTTTTTTTAAGTTAGGTTGGATAGAGGCAGTATGGAAAGAGAACTAGACTAAGGGTCAGAAGACCCATGTTCAAAACCTGCCTCTTACTACCTTTGTGACCTTGGTTAAATCACTTAACTTTTCATGGCTGGTCCCCAGCTATAAAATAAGAAGATTGTATTAGTTGACTTCCAGGCTCCCTTACATCTTGAGGTCTGTAATCCTGTGATTAGATTTATGATAAGATGGGAAGTAGGGGGTATGTTTCTGTGTTGTACTAGTGGAGAAAGCTCCCAAGACATTGAAATAATGAACTTGTTGGAAGATCACTCTTTTGGGGAGGAGTTGGGCCATTAATATTATAAAATCATGCTAATCCCCACAATTGGAAATGACTTCACATATCTGTGCAGTAAATAGAATTTAATAGTAGGAATGTCTGGTTGCTTTGGGAGGGAGGATATTAAATATCTATGAAATAAGGACTTTGTGCTTTTGGCATTTTATATTATCAGTGATAATTGGGAGAACATTGTTGAAAAGAGAAAAGAAAGTTTGAAATGACAAAGTGTGAGAAAAGACACAAGACCAGACAACAGAAACCAGTCTTTCTTCCATCTGTTCCCAGATTAAATGGAGAAATAGCTTACCTAAAGTGGTAAAAAGCTTTTACAGCAGTGTTATTTTTTGCTTTTGCTGATTGGGAGCTTCTGGCTTCTCAGTCTGTTAAGAAAAGAGATTTGTTGAAGTGTGATTAACAACGTGGACTCTTCTGAAAATTTCAGTTCACTTGGTCTGTCATTGGATGTTGGCACTGAGTTGGAAATCTGCAGGTATGTAGGGGAACACATATGAAAAATTACTTATTTTTAGGAAGGAAATTAATTGGTCATAATAATTGCATGCTTTCCTTCATATATACCGAGATAAGGCAAGACATATGCTTTTGTTGGTTCAGTGATGGTGAAGGCCGTCCTATATTAGGCCATCAATGTTCTCTTGTCTCTTTCTTCCCGTAACCGGTGAGGTTTTTGTTGGTGAGATGGTCTAGACTAGTGTAGATGGATAAGAAGCCCCTGAGATGTGACAGTATCATTTTACCTAAATGCTAAATGTTTAGAATACATATTTGGCCTGGTGTTTCCACTGTGTTTACTAATTATTAGCTGTGTGGCACAGTGGATAGAGCTCTGTACCTGGAGTCAGGGAAACCTGAGTTCAAATTCTGCCCCAAATATTTACTAGATGTGTGATCCTAGGGAAGTCCCTTAACCTCTGCCTCAGGTTTTTCTCTAATCTGTTGTGTTTGTCCTTCCTTCTCGAAGAGGACCATGACATCAGGAAGGTGATGACATGACTTGCAGTTGATTTTGATTTGAGTGAGGGAGAGCATTACAAGGTCATCAGCCTCACTTTCTCCTCCAGAGCCATCTGGATTCAGAGACCAAATATTCATCAAGATGCCTCTCCCTATCTGTAAAGTAGAGGTAATAGTAGAACCTACCTTTCACAGTGTGAGCATGAAGCAAGATAGTATTTGTGAATCACAGCACAGTGCTTGGCACATAGTAGGTGTTTATTAAATGCTTATTAAATTTTCTTTTAAAATTTAACATTTAGTATTCTAGAAAATGAATAAATCTCAACAAACTCCTGTGTGCCAAGAAGGTACCATGCTAGGTATAGTACATAAAGACAGTAAGAAACAGTTCCTGCCTTCAGAGAGCTCATATTTCACTGTGGGATTATAGTTTGTACCCAGCTAAGTTTAACAGCAGATGTTTTGAAGAGGAAGAAAGCGTTGATGACTTAGGGAGTCAGGAAAGACTTCTTGGAGGAGGGGCACAGAAGCTGAGCTCTGCAGGAAGCTGAGGAGTCCAGGTGGAGGGAATGACTGCCAAAGCCTGAGCTGAGAGCAGGGAGAAGAGCGAGTGACCGTTTGGACTGGGAAATAAAGTAATGAAAACCAAGGCTGGAAAAGGCCATTTGGAGCCAGACTGTGGAATTCTAACCTTAGCTTAGAAACAGTAGTGAGTCACTGAAGGGTTGTTTTTTTGTTTGTTTTGTTTTATTTTGTTTTTTTGTAGGGGAATGACCTGATCAGGACTTAGTTGACAGGTCCATAGATTTCAGACAACCTATGAAAATGATGGGGAAAAAATTACATCTTTATTTTCACCAACCTCTAACTGAAATTTAGCATTTCCACCAATTGTTTAAAAATTATACAGCTTCACCAGATTGTCAAAGGGGCCAGTGAATCCCTCAAATTAAGAAAACTCTGCTCTATAAGGTGATAGCCACAAAATTTAAACTTAAGAAGAAAAGGGGAGAGATAAAATCAGGATAGAGGTAGGCAAGTGATTCTTGCTGGTGATAAAGAGCAGGGAGCAATCTCCTTTTTTTTTTTTTCAAATTTAAAATTATACTTAATTATTGGATTTCTTGGTTTTACAAGTTCCCATTTATCCATAATGGTTAGAGTTGGGGTATTCTGGAAGCTGAGGATAACTATATAGATTAGAGTCTGATGCCTTATGGCACAAAATGATCCCCAGGCAACTCTCCATGGGCTCTTCCTCCCCTAATTTCCTACTGCCTTCAGAAAAACCACACACGGCCCTAAGAGTCAGCATCTTGAATATACTGCTTCTTCCTCAAATAGGGGCAGAACTTGTGCGCCTGCACACGAGCGCACATGCACATACATACACACACACAAAGCCTGCTTGTGATTTAGAGGCCAATGCTCTCTTATCAACGGCAGCTTTCTTCCCCCTCTTCCCTCCAGCATGCCAAAAGAAAGATTTTCAGAGGATTAGACTATAGTAAAAATTCATAGCACTGCAATTAAATATTAGTCCTTATTTAATTAAGGATTAAGAAAACATTTCAGAATAATTCAATGCATTGGTTGTCTTCGTGAAGATAATTTATTATTGTACTATCCTAAGTAAACTTAGGGAGTTATTAGTTTAGGTAAGGCCAAGTCTGGATTGAGTGGAGGACATTGCCTAAAAAATTGTCTATTCATAAATGTTTTTTTCAAATTCTTCTTGTATGTACAATACAAGTTGGGGATGTGAGGTGGGATGTCTAGGAAGGATGCCAAAGACGTATAACACTTCCGTTATACTTCTGGTTTACCATATAGCTGGAGAGACAAGACATACATACAGACATCAGATGGTTAACAATTCAAGGATATTTATTAAAAGCCTAGTGTGTGCATAGCCTTCTATTAGTTGGAAGAAAATTAATTTGATAAGCTGTCACTCCACCCCTCTATCCTCTGGGACTAAAAGGCTTAAGTGCTTGAATTAGCTTAAAGATAAATACTATAGGAATTGGAAGAACTACTAGAGAAGTCCTTGTGGACCAGGTGAGATTTTAAATGGGCCACCAAGTATGGGTCCAATGTATAGAGGTTAGAAAGAAGTGCTTTTCACATTAGGGAAACTACAAGAACAGACCAAAGACAAATTCAAAACTGAGCATGGTTTGTCTGAAGGGCACTGAGGAGAGATTCTTAGGAGAAGGGTCAAATTGGGAATTGTTAAGAAATAAGGTTAGATAAGAAGGATGGAACTAGATTATTCAAGATCTTGAATCACAATGAGAAGATGAGCAGCATAGACCTTATCTATCCTATAATAAGGGAAAACATAAAACTTTAAATGGTAACTATCTAAATGGTTTTACGCAGTTTTTCATTTATTTTAAATTAATTAGTTTCCTTTAATTAATTAATTTCTTACTCCCACGTGCCAGACACTGGGAGTAAGAGGACAAAAATGAGACAGTCTGTGCCCTCAAGAATACATTTCTGTCAGTGCATAGTTGTTTTTATGGATGAGAATATACCTTTTTCCCCAACTTTAACCCTTGGTATCAACTTAATAATTGTCTTTTTCTTTTCCTTTTTAATGCATTTTTTATTCATTAATAAATTTATTTTTAGTTTTCACCGTTCACTTCCACAAGTTTGAGTTCCAGATTTTCTCCCCATTTCTCCCTTCTCTCTACCACGAAACAACATTCATTCTGATTGCGTCTGTCACAGGATCCTGTGACCTCAGAGTTCCTAAGAATCTAAATCTAGTGATTATTATGCTGTATTGGACTGATACAGTAATATAGCCCAAGCAGGATACAGACACAGCCATGTAGAGCTAAATAGAAAAAGTATTCTCCACCTCCCAACCTCAACTGTAGATGCTTAATAGGAAATAGAGCTGGTAGATAGTTTTTTCTTTTACTTTGGGCTCTTCCCAGGTTTAAAAATTCAGTTCAAATTGCAACAGTCTTCCTTAGAGACTATAAGCTATGTCAAACCTATGATTATTAATTGAGAATTCAAATAGGAAGATTTTAATTACCAGAATTTAGATCCTGTGACAGAGATTCAAACCTTCCTCTTAATTACTGGTGACCTTAGATAAGTCACCTAAATTCATCTGGGTCTCAGTTTCCTCATGTGTAAAAAGAGGAGATATCTAAGATCCTATGACTATAGTGTGGAAATAAAAAGGTGTCAATGAAACTTTGAAGAAAATTGAATCAAATTAATGCATTCATACATTTATTTATTCAACAAATGTTTATCCATTGCCTTCTATATTCATAGCACTATTCTAAGTACTGTGTGAGATGAAAGAGTTAGAAGTCTGAATCTGAGGTCAGAAAAGGTCTGTATTCTTTCTCGTAAGAAAGGACTTTGCCCCTGCTGCTCACATGGTGTCTGCAGGGAGAGAGCAACAGGTAAAAGTGAGCCCATGATTATATAACCTTCTAATGCAGAAGCCCAACCCCCCCCCAACTGACCTTCATTCTCATTGGTAGGGGGGCTGGGCCACAACCTAAGAGCGAGGATCTATCTCTGAGACAAAGCACCTGGAAACATGTGGGTGTCCAGTGAAAGGCCAGGAAAGCAGTCTTAACTTTATTTGGCATATCTTGTGCTGAGGTGGCACTGGGGAGGGTCTCCATTGCTCTGAGTTCCAGATTCCTGGAAGGGCAGGTGACCTCTAAACATAGACTTGTGAATACTGAAGCCATTCTAGATTTGATTTTTCACAATGGGGAAACTTCACTGCAAATTATCCCTCACAGAAAAGACAAAGAATTATAGGACCAAATCTCTGACCTCAAAGAACTTATAGCTATGATTAACATTTACACAGAATTTTAAAGTTAGCAAAACTCAACTCTCTGCTCCCTTCTCCCCCCCTCCTTCTTCCCCTTCCTACCTCCCTACCCCTCTCCCTCCTTCCCTTCCCCTCTCCTTTCTCTCATCTCTCCCCCTTCCGCCCCACCCCACAGCAACCCTGTGAGGTAGATACTATTATAATTTACTTAAATTCTTCTTAAGAAAAGGATATATCCACATGTGAGAAGCTCAGCAAATCATGGGGTTACACCATTTAATCCTACCTCTCCTCATTTTACAGTTAACTGATTCACAAAGTGGTTAAATAGCTTTCCCAGTGTCACCATAGCCAGCAAGTGTCTGAGGTGGACCCACATCTTTCTAACTTCAAGTCCAGCATCTTATATACTAACTGTGCCATATTGTACCAAATTTTTGCAGAAAATTTACTTACCAAAGAAACAAAAAGCTTAGATTCTAGTCTTGATGATAATTTGGGGAGTTAGGTAGAACTAGTTAATTTGTTAGATTCCTTATAGGCTTAAAATTCTCAGATTCTTACAGTCTATGCAGGATTTGATTTGGTACCAGATTAATTAGATATAGGTTATAAGCATCCTAGGGGCTAAGAGGATGGAAAAATCAATCCAGTGGTCAGGGAATGGACTAGTTTGTTTGACTATAACAGGATATTTGTGTTAGAGAATAGTGGAAGATGAGAGTGGAAAGGCAATTCAGGACCCCAGTATGAAGGGTCTAGACAGAATATCATGCCAAGGAACTGGGATTCTGACCTTATTAAAAAGCCATTGAAAATTTTGAATTTGCACAATCTTGGAATTGCTACTATGTTACTATTGTGAAAAATGAGTATATTTTGGATTTACTATTTAGTGACATCATGCTCAGGGGTATACTAGACAGTAAGCTGAAATCCCAATAACAGTGGCATGTTTTCTTTCCACCACTCATGGGAAAAAGCTCCTGCTAATGCAGCCGTGAGAAATCTGAGGTACAGTCCATTGATTGCTGAAGGACTAAAATGGATTTGGGGTTTCAGAAAGTCATGAAAGTTGGCTCCCTGAACAAGAATGAGGCAGTGTTATTCCTGAAAAGTTTTTTTACATGAAGTAAATACATGAGGAAGATGGAATTCACATGAGGAAGAAGAATGTGATGAAGTTTTATTATTTTAACCATTAATTTCTTTGAAATCTATCATGTGCATTGTTGACTTCTGGGTGGTAAGGGGTAGTATGGGAAGCAGGTACTTTTTCAGTTTTCAGCAGGCAAGCAGAAATGCCTGGGTTCTTGTTCTCACATCCTTTGGCTCTGAATTTGAGGACTAAACTAATGTAGCTTAGAACTGATTTAGCTAAGTCTAAGAACTGCCAAGTTAAATAACTTTATCTCAGCACCCTGAAGAATGTATGTGGGTTATCAATCAGTGAAGAGCTGACTCTTTTTCTTCCTGGACAGCTGTTCAAAGAGTTTGACTGGTATTTTCTGCTTTTTTCTCCCTCAGGCAATAGGACTTCAGTCACAACCACAAACTTTTCCAATATCTATCTTATTATATGTATATCTTTTTTTTTATCACTTTAGTTTCCCCTTTATCCTTCTCTCTCCTCTTTCTCAGAAAGCTATGCCTTATAACAAAGAGTATTATTCTTAAAGTAAAAAAAGAAAAAAGTTAGCAGAATGAACCCAGACATTGAAACAATCTGAAAATGTTTGCAATGTTCCACATCCATAGACCTCTCACCTATGCAAAGGAGGGGAGGAAGCATTTTCTCATATCTCTTTGGGGCCAAATTTATTTTCTGTAATTTTGCAACATTCATTTTCAGTTGTTTTGTGGTGGATGTTTTTTCCCTTTACATTATTGTAGTTGTGTATAATGTTTTCTTGTCTATGAAGAACAATCTTAAAGGGGAAAAATGAGACTAGAAAATGTTGCATGAGTTATTTTCTCATTCTTTTCTTCATTCTTCCCTCTCTCAATCCCTCCCCCCTACACACACACACACACACACACACACACACACACACACACACACACCTGTGTTAAAGGTAGAAAAGTTATGTTTCTCTCTCAGGGCAGGACAGGGTTTGGTTCCTTTAGCCTCCTTGATGAAGGAAATAACAGCTTGTTTTTCTTTATTTCTTGGGTCAGAGAGCTTCCCCCCAGCCTGGATCCCCTCTGCTCTGCTTCATGGTCATTACTACGTCTGGGCCTTTGTACTTCCCCTTTGCCAGGAATCTTCTCTACCCTTAAGCACTATATAGCTCTCAGCCATCTTCCAAGGTTCTTTTCAAACTCCACTTTTTTCATGAAGTTTTCCTGAATAATAAATACCAGCCCCGATTGTCATCTGTCCATCATTATTGTCCACATCATACATTTTGGCATACCTGGTTACATCTAATTTAGTTCTTTAATTGAAGTTGACATTTTTAGTGTCTGGTAGTTTACTACTCTTCTTCCTGCTGTCCCTACTACCTTTATTCCTCCTGTTCTTACCTCCCCTACTCTTTAAAAAAATTTTTAAATTTTAGACAAATAGTAAAATACATTATAAGAAAAGACAAAAGAAACATAAAATTAAATATTAAACTTATGCACATACAGAACAGAAAAAAGAAATAACATAAACTTAAATATTGGAACTTAAATGCAAGGTAAGAAAAGGGGAAAAAAAGCATGTCATACACATAGCAGCACATAAGAGAGGATTCAAAATATGTAACAATAAATTTTCATTTCAAGAAACACTGTATGATAAATAACTACACATTTTTTTGAGAATTGTCCTTTTCTTTGCATCATTGTAAGTTTTCTTTTGTTCTCTGCTGTGAACTTTTTACTTTGTTTTTTTTTTCACCCTTCCTGCACCCCAGGCTACAATTAACTATATTACTATATAAATATAGATATGTACATACACATATAAATATATACTGTTATACACGTACATATATAGACATATACTATCCCTAACAAATTCTACTGCTGATCTTTGTTTTTATATTTGTGCGTATCTCTTGTTTCCTATCTCTTCTGACTACTTTACTTCTACCCACTACCTTGTCCCCCTATTACTTAGCCTACTCCCCTCCAAAGATCTCTGCCCTGTCCTCCCATTCTCATAAATCTAAACACCCTTCTGTAACCCTGTAATAGTAATGAAATTTGAAGATCCCTTTGTATTGGAAAACTAAGAGGTACTTAGCACCTAGTTCAAATTAAGCCTCTGTTAAAGAAACAGAAGGTATGAACTCCTGTTGCCGACATAACAGGAAAAGATTGAAAAGGGAGGAGCAATACTCTATATAACAAAAAGCCCCAGAGAGAGAAAGAGTCAGAACTCCTTGGGATAAGCTTCATGGAGGCAGAAGCAGCTACTACCAAGGAGGCTGTAGAAGGACAGCTCAGGCTGGAGAGAATGATTTTGATTTTGGGAACCTGGGGTGAAGTGATTTTGATTCTGGGAACCACCTGGAGCTTCTGCTAGGGAGCTACCAACTTTTCCTGGGAGCTGCCAAAGACTGAGGAAGCATGACTGTGATACTGGTACTTTGTATGAAACTGTTTGTGGCTTTGTTAAGCCTTGATTTCCTGGGAACAGAGACTGTGGAGGATTTAAGGTGGACTGGATGCTGTGAGCTTCAGTGTGGTACAGGAATTGCACGGAGAGCTGGACAAGAACCTGGAAGCTGTCTGCCTTTGAACCCAGGTGACAGTTTGGTGGGATCTGGAACCATGGAAGGGGATCCAGAGAATCTGAGAGACCACCCTGAGTCAAGTTGAAAGAAGACTTTACTTGGATACTGTGTACTGACTGAGAAATTATAATTTACTAGTGACCTAAGGGTGGAGGGCTTGTATATTTTCTGAGGATTAAATAGTGAATGATGACTGAAAAGCAATTGATGTGTAACTTGGTGTGCCCCATTTGTAACTAGGTGAGCCTCCTTAAGGATGATTGAATGATTGAGTTACTAAATGGTTGAGTAACTAAATGAATGCAGTTTGTTCAAAACTTTGTGACCACCATGTTAAAAACTATGTGGCCATCTTAGTGATAAGTTGTTGTGAATGCTGTATTTTGCTTTTCTGTGATAAGTTTTAACATTGTGAACACTGTACCTTGATTTCTGTGAATGTTTTGCTCTGATTTGTTATTAAATAAATAGAGTGTTCATTATACTGTGTAATCAGAACTTTGAAAAACTGTTCACAACAGTAGTCCTTAGGAAAGCTGATTGTGCTTGGCTTTACAAACCCCCTACAACCTGTTATCTCACCTTCCCCTCTAGAGATCCTTCTGTTATCCTCTGCCCCCTCCCTATTCCCTTACTGTTTTATTTCTTCTGAATTTAGAAGATTTTTATACTCTTTTAGATATTTATGTATTGCTCCCTTTTAAACCCATTCCTGATGAAAGTAGATTATTAAAACTACCAGCCTCCATCCCCCATCTGATTCCTCTGTATCAATTCTTCCTCTTGCACCTCATTTGTATAAAATAATTACTCTTTTTAGCTGTTCCTAAGTGGTTTTACTTTTTAAAGTCATATCATATGCAGTTCTACCCCAATCTTTCTTATGAAATACCAGTTACTAATGACGTTCTTAAACATATACACATTTTACATATATAAAAAGTAAACAATCCTTACTGAATCTCTTGTAATCAGTCTTTGATACGTACCTTATGTTTCTCTTGGCTCTTTTATGTCAAATCTTCTATTAAGTTCAGTTTTTTTAATTTTTTAACGAAGTCTTGAAAGTCTGACAATTGTTCAAATATCCATTTTTTCATCCATAATTGTGTTTAACTTTACTGAGTATGATATTTTTGCGTGATTCTTTTTGGTCTTTGATATATTATGTTCCAAGACATATGGTCCTTTACTGTCTCCACTGCTAGGTCTTATGTGATTCTAATTGTGGCATCAACTTACTTGAATTGATTTTTTCTTGTTGCTTTTAATATTTTCTCCTTTAGCTGGAGGTTTCAAAATTTGACTATAATATTCCTATGAATTCTCCTCATAAGATCTCTTTCAAGTGGTGTTTGATGAATTTTTTCTATTTCTACTATCCCCCTTGTTTGAATGCTTCAGGACAATTTTCTTGAAATTTTTCTTGTATTATTGTATCAAGAGTCTTTTTTTTTTTAAATCATAACTTTCAGGTAGTCCAAATATTCTTATGTTTTCTCTTTCTGATCTGTTGTCCAGATCAGCTGTTGTTTTTTAATAAACTGTTTCAATATTCTTTTCTATTTTTTTCATTCTTATTTTAATTATTTCTTGATTCTTATAACTTCACTGGTTTCACCTGCCTAATTCTGATTTTCAAGGTGTCATTTTCTTCCTTAAGATTCTGGATCTCCTTTTCTAATTTGTTGACTTTCTTTTCATAATATTCTTGTTTTCCTTGTATTATTTTTATTTTTTTACTTTAGTTTTCCCTCCATCTCTCTCATTTGATTTTTTCTTTTTTTAATTTATTTTTTATTTGTTTTCTTGTTTACATCATTCATTTTCATTACATTTTTGAATTACACATTTTCTCCCCATCTTTCCCCTGCCCCAACCGTAAAACAGCAATCCCACTGTAAAGCCCCTCCCCTGCTCT
>CM053601.1:86133816-86157619 GCA_028646575.1 Pseudocheirus occidentalis
TTCCAGGGGAAAATATGGTCATTCAGTGAGGTGGAGGACTTTCAAACATTCTTGCTGAAAAAACCAGAACTGAAAAGAAAATTTGACACTCAAATACAAGAAGCATGAGAAGGTAAACAGGGGAAAGAAATCATAAGGAACTTATCACAGTTAAACTATTTACATGCCAACATGGAAAAACAATAAGTGTAACTTATGAAACTTTTCTCAGTATGAGGTTAGGTCAAGGGAATACAAATGTATATATATACGTATATGTACACATATGTCTATATAGGAGGTTTTATATATGTGTATGAACACATATCTGAGTATGTGTATATATGAGTACATAGAGGGCACAGGATTAATTAAATAGGAAGAGACAATACTCTAAAAGGTGAAATTGAGAGGTGGGAGGGGATTAGAATGAGAGGAGACAGGGAGAGACAGAATGGGGTTAATCATCTCATATAGAAGAGACAAAGGATAATTGTTACAATGGAGGGGAAGAACAGGAAGGCAAAAGGGAAAGCGTCAACCTTACTCTCATTGAATTTGGCTTAGGGAAGAAATGACATTAACTCTAAACTGGGTATTTTGCCACACAGGACAGTAGGGGGATGGGGATGAGAGGTGGGATGATGGAGGGGAGGGCAGAGTGCGGGGTTGGGGTAGGAAAGGGTTGCTGAAGTCCACACTTCTGTAAAGAGACAGGGACAGGGACAGGGTAGAGAATAGAACAACAGGGGGGCATCAGGATAGGAAGGAGAGACATATAATCAATCTCTCACAATATGCCCACTGTGGAGATGTTCTTCGTAGTTACACATATACAGCCTGTCTTGAATTGCTTGTCCTTCCAGTGGAAGTGGGTGATGAGGGAGAAAGGGAAAGAATCTAGAATTTAAAGCTCTATACTCAAATGTTAAAAATACATATATTATTGTTATTATTATTATTAACTACATCTAACTGGGAATTAAGATATGCAGGGACTGTGATAGGGAGATCTGTCCTGCCCTACAGGAAAGTCAGAGGGGCAATGGGGGAGGACATAGGATAGAACAGATTGGAGGAGTGGTTATACAGTAGGATGGCTGTTTTGAGGTGTTGGGTAGGAGAAAGATGGGGAGAAAATTTGTAACTCAAAATCTCATGGAAATGAATTATGTAAACAAGAAAATAAACAAATTAATTTATTAAAAAAAAGAATTCCAAAGCTTTTACAGATATCTCACATAGTGCAAAATTTAAAGCATTATGTAAATGTTAACTATTATTATCATTAAAAAAAAAAGAATTCTCACTTCCCTTGGCTGATTGGGAAATTCATCTTCCAAGAAAAAAAAATGCATCTGACTGCAATCCCCAAAAGATTTACAGTGGTATAGTTTCCCAATAACCAGGAAAAACCCATGAATACCCAGGATAGAAAGTGGACCTGGAAAGCCCCACTCGTGTGGATATATGGGTTACTTCAGCCCCATAAATATGTAAGCATTAGAGGAAAAGCCTGATCCCAGAAAATGAAAATTTTAAACTAAAAAGAGTTTTTAGAGCTCTCTGGGGGCAGCTAGAATGCTGAAGCTAGAGTCAGGAAGATCTGAGTTCAAGTCTGTCCCAAGACACTCACTAGCTGGGTAACCCTGGGAAAAATCACTTCATCTTGTTTGCCTCAGTTCCTCATCTGTAAAATGAACTGGCAAAGCAAACGGCAAACCACTCCTGTATTTTTGTCAAGAAAATTCCAAATAGTGTCATGGAGAAGTGGATACAACCGAACAACAAGAGTTCTTAAAAAAAACAAACCATAAATACCAAGCCTTGGTAAGAGTCTTTTTAGAACATTTGCAGAAGCAGTGTAAGAAAATGTTAAATGAAACAATGAATCCAACTGATCCAAAGAATAAGAAATTGGTGATTAGTCTCCATATCTGGAGTTATCCTCTAGGAGATCAGATGCAAGGCATTCATTTTTTAGTGTCTGGGCAATGTAACCATTGGAAATAGCTAAAAATTAATTCAGGATTGAAGCAGAGATGTAGAAGTATGTTTCAATGCTATTTGCATAGCAGAAGAGGCCAGCCAATAAGAGTCCCTTGAGATCTCCTAAAAGACCAAGCGGAGAGTATCAGTGGCTGTAAGGCAGGCCTTAACTGTTGCCCTAAGGCAAGATGCAAAGAACTGACTAAATAAGCCTTTGGGGCCCAGGAAACATATCTGCCCTATGGAGGTATTCCAGGAAGCCTTCTTCGTATGTGGCAGCCCACTGGGGAGGCAGCCTGAGGTGAGGTGAAGTCAATTGTGATGTATCTGGGTAACACATCTTACCCCAAGCATCATATGTAATGTCATTGTGCTTGAATCACCTTCTCTCTGTAGCAGAAGAGTCGATACACTAGAATCACACAATGTCAGAAGGGACCTCTGAGGTCATCTAGTTAAACCTATCCCTGAATCACAAATTCATTCAATAATTTACAAAAATCTTCAGTGATTTCCTCTGTTTGAAGTCCTCCACCATTTGGCTTCCACCTACCTTTCTAGGCTCACTACGCCTTCACTTCGTATACATTCTCTTTTAGTCAAACTAGTTCACCAGCAGTTCCCATTATACAATAGTTTATTGCTCACAGTTGTACCTTTGCACACATGGTCTTCTGTGTCTGGAATGTTCTCTCTCCTCTCCTCAGCCTCTTAGAATCCCAAGCTTCCTTCAAAATATGGCTTAGGTGTCACCTCCTATACAAAATCTGTCCTAATCACCCAAGTTATTGATAATTTTTCACTTTGGAAATTACTTTGTTTATACTTATATGTGCACATGTTGTAACCTTTGAGTAGAAGGAGTTCTTTCATTTTTGTCTATTGCATGCCTAGTGTCTTTTAATAAATGAGCTAAATTCAAATGTTTTGAATTAAAAGACCAGATAAGTGGTGATCTAGTCTTTGCTAGAAAGTGGGAACCCTTTATCTTTCAAGGAACACATTCCATCTTTGGATAGCTTTTAATGTTAAGACATTTTTCTTTATGTCACCTTCATAAATGGACATCTTGATTTCTGAAAAGGGGAGAAAAATATACCATTCTTGTAAGGAAAACTGAAAAAAGTCAACTTGAAGAGTAGCCCAACTTCTTAGATAAAATGTTGAGGAAACACAGATAGTCCTGAGGACCCTGAGAAAAAACAGCCCCTCAGATAAATGCACTAAGGGAACCTATGTGGAGGTAGGGCAATGACTGAGGTAAGAAGAGTTCCAGGACATTGTGGTCTATCGGCTTTTATGCATGTGATTATTTTTGGAGTTTTATAGGTTATAACTGACAAAACTATAAAAAGAAATAACTGCTTAGAGATGTTTGGTAATTTCAGTCCAGCCCTACTCTTTGCAACCCCATTAGGGATTTTCTTGGCAGAGATTCTGGAGTAGTTTGCCCATTTCCTTCTCCAACTCATTTTATTTTTGTCCATCATGAGGTAGAGATAGGTTGCTGCTTTATGAGGTCCCAATTTGAGGCATTAAAAAAAAACCAAAAAGAAGTCATCAGAAGAATGGGAAAAGATAAAGCTGAGGCCAGGCAGAATACATCAAACCAATAGTTTGACGAAACTGAGAGCTGACTAAAGCCTCCCAGGCTCTGCAGTTGCTAGCAGCTGATTGGAAGAGACTTGAGTCCTATTGTAGTATGAAAAGCTATTTGGACTTATTATTTTCTAGCATCATCAAAGCCTGAGACAGGGGAAACTTCTCAGGATTGCTGTGTTATCCTCTATTTTTGTCTTGAGTCTGAGAGGGAGAAAGAGAGGGATGAAAAATAGGCTTCACATCTGCTTTGCTGTGAGAAGAGACTTGGCTTTGCTGAGAGTTGATTGGACAAGCAAAATTCCTTGCTGTTGGGATAGTTGGTTGGTGAAAGGCTGTATGGGTGTATTGCAGTCTTCATCTTATTATTATCATATGGAAAAGGGGATGGTCATCTCTACCAAGTGCTACACACAGGTCAGGCAAGCTAGCCTAGCTGAAGCAGCCAGGTACCCTCAGGGAAAGACAGGAGGCAGTATGTTCCAACCAAGTCAAACCTTGACCACTATCTCCCCTCAGACCTTCATGGAGATAGCCCAGGACCCAGAATTCAAGTCATGGGAATTATAATGCTTCTAGAGCAATGCCCTCAGCCATTATCCTGGAAGGCATGTATTTTGAGATCATATATTCCACCATTATCCCCATTCTACAGAATGATGAAACTGGGAAACAGGTGGCAGTGACTTTCTCAAGGTCATAAGGGTTGTAAATGGCAGTGTTGGGACTTGAATCCAAGCCTTCTGCCTCTAAATCCATTGCTCTTGGAGCTAAGTGAAGAGTAGAGAAAAATCAGTAAATACTCTGACCTTAGTGGTAGCAAAAGCCCATTCTGGCATATTTACTCAGGTTGATTTCTCTATCCTGAATTCCATGCCAATGTAACCTCAGTATTTAGTCATATCTCTTGGTGAACACCTGGAACCCTCCTTCATAGATTCCCAGGTGCCTCCTTATCCATGAAGGCAAAGGAGAGAGAGAGAGCTGACCTTAGACCAGAAAGAGCTTTCCTCTGACACATACAGGCTGACCCTGGGCAAGTCACAACATCTCAGAGCTCTAGGCAACCCTCTTAGACTGTAACTGCAGAGAGTACCCCTACCCCATAAAACAAACAAATAAAAATGGCCAGAGCTCTTGAGTCGACCCAAAATCCATGACTCATTTTATGAATGGCTTGTCTTGTTTCCCTTTGCCCTGGCCTTTCTTTGATGAAACAAAACATTTTCTGCTCTCACAATCAGCCTTTAATAACTCATGTGTTTTGCTCTTTGAGCCATCCCTGTATTTTATCAGAAAGAGAGCAAGACAGAAAGAAGACAACAAGTCTATGACAGCTGGAGCCCGATGTGTGTTTGTGGTTGTGTGATCATCTTGACTGGAAAGCTTCCCACCCTGCCCCCTAGAATTCCTGAGCCAGCTTCCAGAGCGTGCCTCTGATACCTGCTCTCTCCCAATACCTGCTCTCTCCTGACACCTGCTCTCTCCCCATACCTGCCTCCCAAATCAGGTATCTTTCTCTCACACATCCTTCCCTCCTGATTTAGATGGTGAGCAGCATCTTGTACCTTTAGGGAGATGATTGGAAGTGCATGTTTGCAGGACTAAGATTCTATTTGTTTTCCCTCTTTTTCCAATACCCAGAGAGCTAATCCTACTTTTGCCATTATGTGGTATAGCGAGGGAAAACAGTGATGGATTTGGAATCTGAGGATCTGGGTTAGAATCCTGACTTAACTACAATTTCTACCTGTACAAACTTGGACAAGTCATTCCAGGCCTCTGTTTCGTCATCTGTAAAACTTGATCGTTCTATTGTTACAAATCTATGCTCCTAAAATAAGCTAAATCACTAAGCCCAGTTTCCTCAGTTTTGAAATGTTGTGTAGGACGAGCTCATCTCCAAGTCCCCCTCCCTCTCTGACAATATGTAGCTCTATTTTTAAAAGGCAGGACTGAACCAGATACAGGTTGAGGGAGAAACATATGCTCACCCTGGGGTTAGAGGATTATTAGACAGATAGAAATAATACTTGTCCAGCTTCTCGGGGTTATTGTAGGGATCAAATCAGATACTGGAAAGTGCTTTGTAAACCTTAAGGCACTATAGAAACATGAGCTATAATTATATAAGGTGTCTTGTGAACTGTAAAGCCGTATGTAAATACATTGCTATTGTTATTTATTTTATTCTTGAGTTGCCATGGCCAAATAATTCATCACCTAGCGTGCCAACCCACAGACACAGGAATGGCACTTGACGCCTTTCCTGTCTGGTAGAGTTTGCCAGGACTTATTTATACTCCTGTGGCAGAATCTTTGGGACCCCGCAGTCGCTTCCTTAGCACAATGAGACTCTGGAATAGGATTTACTTCATTCACACATGAACAGTGAAGAGTAATCAACAAAAACTCAAATTTGGGGGGTCTGCATGCTATATTGTTGTTTTTGTTATCAAAGTAATGTTTTATTGATACTCTTTTTTTATACTCATTTCCCTTACCAATCACTCGCCTACCCTCTCTCCTCAATAGAACCCTTCCTTGGTAACAAAGAAATACCACTAAACAAAACCATGTATAACAACAAATGCCTTATTCCATACCTATCATCACCCTCCACTTCTGCCAAATGAAGAAAGGCACGTCAGTCTTATTCTGAAATTTAACATGTTATTGTAACAAATCCCATTTAACTTGAGAATCCCTTCCTACCCTGTCCTGGAGAAGGAAGGTTTGGCTGGTAAGGCTAATAGAAGGCATATGTAGACCATTCCCTGCTGGCAGAACAATTCTCTCCTAAGGGTGCTGAGACGAATCCCTCAGGCATGCATAGACAATCAGATTCCAGGACTTATGTTAGATGCTTATCTCCATGGGCTGAAGGGTGGGGGCTGAAGCAAAGAAGCTGCAAATTATTAATCTAGTCTAAGGAGTAGCAAATCATCTATCTGAGCCCCACAGTTGTTACACAAACACTGCGGCTCAGTCCCTTCAGCTGGCAATGGGTAGGGGTCTGTGGCTTAGCTGTCTGGCTGACCCAGACAGCCTCTGGTGGCTGGGGTTCTTTTAATAGAAGGCAGTGCAGTTGAGAAGTCCAGCAGAATACTTGTGGTCATTGTCACTGGCAGACTGGGGGATTATGGACATGGGGGGATTGGGACATTATTTTGCTTCCTGGTTGATTGGTATAAGCTCTTAGTTTGTGGTGTTCCATTTTGCACAAAAGAAAAAGAAATAGCAGTTATCCTCACCTAGAAATTTTTGAGGCCAAAGGAATCACTTAGCATTGTGGAGATGGGGCAGGGTCCATTTAAGACATACCACATGCTCCACATTGTACGGAGTACAAGGTGTAATGACAATTACTCAAATATAACCCAAACCCTCAATCCAGTATTTCCTCTACCAACAGAACAGGCAGGAAACATAAATCAGGAATAATTAAATTCAGGAATCATTTAATTAGGCCAGAATCCAAAGTAAATAACAAGGGACAATTGATCAGAAAAAGAAAACATACATGCATGTGTACAATGTCCCCCTGACTTCCTTGCTGGTGAGAGAGATACTTCCCTAGCAGCTAAAACTCCTACTTTTAGGAAGGGTCTTATAACTGTTAGGACTCCACTTAGATCACTATCTCCTGGCAAGCATCTTGCCTTGGTCTTGTTCTCCTCTACCTCCAAAGCCCATTGGCTGCTGTGGCTCACTATTATCTTCTATGATGTAGTCTTCCTCTGGAAGGTATATTATTGGCCTTTTGTGAGACTGTCTGGGACCAAAATGACTGAGGACGGGACAGTATATTTTCATCTCTTTTGTTAGTCAATCCTACCATCCCCCTTTTCCTACTGTTAGTTGTTAGTGAAGAGCTTTCCTTTTTAATTTATCCCTCCTGCTTACTGTTATGATTTTTTGCCCCTTTGTCTTATTTTTAAAATGATTTGAGACAATGAGTCATTTGAGAGATTCTGGGCTCTTGTCTCTCAGTGTTTTGAATAAACAAATTCTGCATCAATCCAAATTATAATAGAGCTCCTCCTTTCCTCATACCTGCCTAACTGATGACGACAGGCTCAAAGGCAGGACACTAAATATTTGTCTTTGTGGATCTGGAAAGGTATAAGCAACAAGTAACAACAGGTAGCCAAGGATAAGTGGTTCTTTATTGACCTGACTGCTATCAAACGAGGCTTTTGATAGACGTACTGAATGTACATAGTAAGTGATTTAGGATTTCCATTTTGTTCAGCTGACTTTATTTCACCCTTGAAAGGCTTGTTACTTGAAATCTGGGTACCTGAATGTAGATTCCCCACCTTCTCTGTGCTTCTTGGTGAAGGGAATGGGGTCATCACTGTTCTGGATAAGAAGGCCAACTCTGAACATCTCCAGGCCCATCAGTTTCATCTGCAAAATGTGACATGCCCCATCAGAAGTAGAGAGTTAAAGATTTAAACAGACAGTTGCAGCAGTGACTATAAGAAGATCTAATAGAATTGCGTCATTTACCTCGAACAGTTATTGAACCTACCAGCAAAAACATCTAGTTGGGATAGTTCTTCTCAGGACCCTCATTCCCCAACCCTCTCCTTTATTGTTCTTAGCTGATTTACCTCTTTTCCTTCTGAAATATTTCTAGGATGCTGTTTGCAAAGCTCCTAAACCTAAATATTTCTCATATGGGCCTGGGCTGGAAATAAAAGCTGCAAGCAGGATGATTGATGGCTGAAGGGCAGAGTATTAACTTGTCTTGGAGAATGGGGCTTTTCTTCTGGGATGCCAGTGTCTGGGGGTGGAGATATTGAGGAGAGGGCATGTTTTCTCTCTTCTTTTCCCAAATGACTTCTTTACATAATGCCCAGCTGGGGTGAGGGTTGGGTTCTCTATGTGATGGACCATCTCTTCTCTTGGCACGAATAAGTCAGGTATTAAGAGCACTCTCTATAGCACTTCTCCCCTCCCCTCCCTGAATTTGTTCTAGGAAAATTGATAGCGAGGTCTTTTTTCAAACAAAGAGTGCAGTGAGTAAATGAATCCTTGAGTGTATTGAATCTGATTTTATCTAAAGAAGGGTAAAATTTAGTTATAATCTTCATAATGAAGAATTAATAATTCCTTATTTCAGCTCTTTGAATTAGGCTGTGTGTGGCCCCCTTGTGTGTTTGGAATTTCAAAGACAGAATGAATGTTAACAATGTAGGGGGTAGAGAGGAGAGAAGATAGGGACAAGGTTTGTTTGGGCCAAGACCGTTCCTTGTGCTGAGGTGTTGAAAGCCTGGCCAAATGCTTCTAGTTGGATGCAAGCCTTAGTTACAAGAAGGGCTTGGAAGGGGGAAATGAGGAATGTTGTCACTAACAAACAACCCAGCAGCCCTTTTAAAGTCTTTCCCTTAAAGGTGGCATTATCCAAGTTGCTTTCAAAACAAGACCAGGGAGATTTTGAAAACTCTGGGGAAACAAGGACAGTGAAGTTTTGCTTTAATTCCCAGAAGCACAAGAAATCCATGGGGAACCCTTAACAGCCCATTAATTAGCTGGCACATGCCTGTGAACAGAGAGCCTAAATGGACAAATTCAAGGAAAGTAGATCCCAAACTCAAGGGAGGCTCGGAGGAAGAATCATGGGCTAGAAGGAATCTTGGCACTCAAGTAATTTAAAGTGATTCACTCATTTCACTCCAAGAGAGTGAAAGGTAGTAACTGGGGCCAGGTTGGGCCCATGATATGGGCTGAACATGACATCATTAGTCTGGTGTGCTTTCTTTCTGCAAGTCCTTCTTTAGACTCAACTATCTGTTGAAATGTCTCTACACTTAAATTATGTTTGAGAGATATTTCTTTTTCTTTTTAAATTTTATTTTAAAAATTGATTTGTTTACTTTTAGTTTGCAAAATTCAGTTCCACAATCCCTTGAGTTTCAAATTCTTCCTCCTCCCTTCCTCCCTTCCCCCCACCCCCATGGCAGCATGCAATCAAGTATAGGATTTGCAAATACTTTCACATTGGACATTAGCCTGGTTGTAAGGAAGGGTTGTAACTGATGGAATGAACAATGTGGAAAGAAGAAACAAAAACAAACATGAAAAAGAAAGAGAGCAGGTAGTTTGCTTCAGTCCACATTTAAACTCTGATCTTTCTAGATCTTTCTATGAATGTAGACATCTCTTTCCATCATGAGTCTTTTGGAATTGTCTTGTCCAGTCTATCAAAGTTGGTTGTCACAAATAAGTTGTCTGTAATTGTGTAAAAATTTCTCCTGGTTCTGCTCTTCTCACTTAGCATCAGTTTGTATGAGCCTCTCCAGGTAAATATGAAGTCCATCTGCTCCTCATTTCTTATAGCACAATAGTATTCCATTACATTCATATATCACAACTTGTTTAGCCATTCCCCAATTGATGGGCATCTCCTTAATTTCCATTTTTTTTTGCCATCACACAAAGAGCTGCAATAAATATTTTTGTACATACAGGTCTTCCACCCACTTCTATGATCTCTTTGGGATACTACCCTAGAAGTGGCATTATTGGGTCAAAGAGTATGCAATTATTTATAGCCCTTTGGGCATAGTTCCAGATTGCTCTCCAGAATGATTGAATCAGTTCAAAACTCGACCAATGATGCATTAGTGTTCCAATTTTTCCACATCCTCTCTAGCATTTGTCATTTTCCTGTTTTATCATCTTAGCCAATCTGACTGGTGAGATGTGTTACCTTGAGAAATATTTCTTAAGCACTGACTGTGTAGTAATCAGTGCTGAACACTGCAGGAAATGCTGAGATGAAAAATCTTTGTATACTTGACACTGTACATTGCCGGTTTCAGGTCTTTTTTTTTCTCAAGGACTTGTGCCTTACTTACGGTCTTCCTCTTTATCCTAACCTCTTCCCTCATGCTCAAGAACATCAGTTTTCATGTGAATAGTCCTTGGACCACTCTGACTTCCCTGTTCATCCTTTTCCTCAAGTCCCATGGCCTACATCTTCATTCCACCACAGCTACCCACAGAGATGGTCAGACTCTAGACATTATCATCATCCATAACTTGTCAGTTCTATGATTGGAAATTCTTTTTTTTATGAGGCAATTTCATATCCTCTATCTCCCTCTCCCTCTTCCTTAACCTCTCAGTCATTCTCATTATCTATCCCATCCCCACCCAAGTCACTCTGTCACCCCTTTTCTCATAGTCTAAATGTTTTTAACATTTTTGTGTGTGTGTCATAGACCCTTTCAACAGTTGGTGAAGTCTATGGAGCCTTCTTAGAATATTTTTTCTTTAATTCATAATCTAAGGAAATACTAAATTTCAGTTAGAGGTTACTGAAAATAAGATACAGGTCTTTCCCATCCAGGTTTTTGTACCCATGGTATAAGGACCCTAAATTAAGAATCCTTGTACTCTATTAATCGTTTCACAGTTTCAGCCCTATAGTAAATCAATTCAATTATACACCATCCTCTGTCCTGGAATCCCTCACCACCTTGTCCTGTTGTCATTCACATCAGCCACATCTCATATCTAGGTTGTTCCCACTGTCTACCTTTTCTGGTACTACTCACATGATGCTATACTGTCCAAGTGCACTAGAAGTACATGTTATCTCGTCTCAATGGGATCCTCAGTGTTGTACACCAATCTTTTTACTCGACTCCCAGAAAAGGTTGTTCTAGACCAAAAGTTCCCAAACTTATTTGGCCTGTTGCCCTCCTCTTCAAAAAAAAAGTTACTCAGTATCCCCTTGGAAATTTACTTTCTTTAACCCTTTAATTTTTTTTTTAGATTTGTGTCATTTCAAAAAATACATATTTTTAAAATGATACATCTTAAATGTAATAATTTCCTGCAAATTTATGGGTTTTTTCCCACATTGAAATTTTGATGACATAATTTCTGGTCATGTAACCATATAGTATCATACTATAAACAAATCCTGCCCATTAATGCTGGAATGAACTGTAACCTCACGAGTCTTGTACTTATGGTCCTCTATGCTATATCTCCAACCGACCTTTCCAACTATTTCTCAATATTCCCCCACATGCATTCTAAATTTCAGTCAAACTGACCCACTTGCTATTCCACAAACCTTCAGCATTGCATGTCTCCCTTTGATGCCTATGAATAGTTTACTGCTATGCCTAGAATGTTCTTTCTTCTCATCTCTACCTCTTAGAATATTAAGCTTCCCTCAAGGCTCAACTTAGGTACCACCTCCTTCATGGAGTCTTTCCTGGTCCCTCTAGTTATCAGTTTTCTCTCTTCTTCAAATTACCCTATTCATTCAAGGTAACACATCTTCCAATGGAATACAAGCTTCTAGAGAACAAGGATTATTTTTTGCCTTTGCTTTATATTTCTACTGCTTAGCACAGAGCCAAAGATTAAGCTTTGGGAAGTTGAGTTGAATAGATTTGACTTGAGGGCTGGACACTAGCGGACACAGCAACCCTTGAAACAGATAAAAAGTGAATGTGACTCTCAGGACCCTGTGGGTTCCTACTACTCCTCTGTGACATTGGATAGACTGTAAGCATCTTTAGAGAAAGATTTTTTTTGTCTTCCTTTGTATATCTGTAGTACCTGCCCCATAGTAGACAGTTAATAAATGCTTATTGACCAACTAATTACTAGAGAAGAGAACAGGAACGCTAATATTCACATATTGTTTACACCATTAGTTTAACAACACATTCTAGATGTGAGGTCTTTGCCCAATTATAACAAATTGATACCCTCTTGGGAGATCAAAACCTCCTCCATATTGGTGTTGTCAGTAGAAATGAAATGTCAGAAGATATAAAGAACTTACAACTAAATAACAGGAAGAGTGGCATAGAATGATGGAGGAAACACAGGTTCGAACTTCCAAGCATATTGATGTATTATTTATTGGCCATAACAATTGTTCAGTAAATCAGGAGAGATAAACCTTTCTCAGCTTTGGCACTGGACCCCAAGACAGACTTTTAAACATTACAAACAATTCATCAAATAAGACCAATTAATTAAAAGAAAATAATTAACCAGGATAAAAAAAAATCAGGTAATCTGATTTCTAATCAGAGTAAAGATCAGGCCTTTCTAAGTTGGGAGGAGGAGAGTGAACAGGTGCAATTCCCTGAAATAAGGAAAAGAGGTGCCCTATTCCCCTCAAGTGCCTGCAAACAATCAAAGGAACATGGAAACAATAACTGATTGGCCAGTACAGGACCAGTTGTCAGATAAGACATGGGTTGCTTGAGATGTACAATTGGGAGAAAACCCTTTGCAGCAATCTTCAGATCTAGCTGGGTTTCTGGTCAGCATAACCTAGGTTTTTCAAACAAATGAATAAAGAAGTCGGTGGAACTGGTTTCATTGTGCACTCAATGGCAAAAAGAGAAACATGGGACTCAGTCAGAAGACTTGGGCTGGAGTCATTTACTTGTCACATGACCATCAACCTCAGTTTCCTCATCTGTAAAATGAGAATAATACTATTTCTACTTCCTGTTATTGGGTTGAGGAAGGTTCTGCATAAACTTCCAACATGTTCTATAAATGTCAATTGTTATAATTATTATTTTCAGTGCCTGCTCTGATGTCTCAGAAAGTAAATTCCTTGAAGGAAGGAAACACACATTCTCTTCTTGATAGTAATTAAACATATTTTTTGTTCATTCCATTAAAACATGACAACTGAACCTCCATGCCTTGAATACTGTAATGCCATACACAAGCAGCTTTCCAGAAGAAGTCTACTATGAACAGTTTTTAAGGTTCTGATTACACAGTATAGTGAACACTCTATTCCTTAACAAATCAAAGCATAACATTCATAGAAAATCAAGGTACAGCATTTACAACTTATCACAGAAAATCACAATATAGTATTCACAACACCTTATCATTAAAATGGCCACATAGTTTCCACCACAGTAGCAATAAAATTTTGAACAAAGAACAATCATCTGGTATCCCTAAGGAGGGTTGCCTCCTTACTCAGTCATTCAGTCGTCTCAAAGTACAATAGTCAAAGTGTTCCACTCATGGGGCAACTAAGTTAACTCAATCAGTCATTTATTCAGCAATCAATTACTAAGTATCATTAATCATTAAGTACAATCATTAGAAAATACACAGACCCTCCACCCCTAGGTCACTAGCAAACTTACAATTCCTCAGTTAGTATACAGTATCCAAATAAAGTCTTCTTTCAGCTTGACTCAGAGTGGTTTCTCAGATTCCCTGGATCCCCTTCCATGGTCCCAGCTCCTACTTGAATCCACCAGTCACCTGGATTCAGGGGCAGAGAGCTCCCAGTTCTTTGTCCAGTTCTTTGGGCAGTTTCTGCTCGATATTGGAGCTCACAGTGTTTAGTCCATCTCAAATCCTTCATAATTTCTGTTTCCGGGAATTCAAGGCTCAACGAAGCCACAAACAGACAAAGTCTTAGCATCCTGATCATGCTTCCTCAGTCTTTTTCAGCTCATTAAAAAAAATCAGAATCACCTTATCCAGCCTGGGGCAGGGGGAAGGAGGGGCTCCTGGCCTCCTGGCCTCCTCTTCAGCCTCCTCCCAGCAGCTGCTTCTACCTCCACAATGCTCCAAGATCTGACTCAGTTCTCAATTTTCAGCAGCAGCTGTTCAGCCTCCACATTCCTGTCCCAAGAAATTCTGACTGTGCCTCTTTGGGGCTTTTCTCATATACACACAGCATTAGCTTCCTATCTCAGCCAACCCCTTCCTGTTATGCCAATAAAAGGAGTCAGGAATTCATACTTTCTGTTTCCCCGACTGAGACTTGATCAATTACTAAGTGCTAACTTGAAACAAGGTACTAAGTACCTACTTACTTGCCAATACAAAAAGGGGTCTTCAAATTAAAATTGATTACCATTACAAATATCATGGCTTCAGTGGAAAGAACAGCAGATTTAGAGTTAGAGATTCTGGGTTTTAATACCCTCTCTGTTACTTACTACTTGGAGAAATTCCCTTCCATTTCTCTGTGCCTGTTTTCTCATCCATAAAAGATGATCTCCAAAGTCTTTTGCAGTTCTAAGTGAATGGAGTTGAACCAAAAGGTCTAACTGTGCTGAAGATGATCAATCAACCAATTAATCAATCAACAAGTCTTCATTAGACACCACTCTGTTCCAGGTTCTGTGCTAAGTACTGGAAATATAAAAACAGAAATGAAACAATTCTTGTGCTTAAGGAGCTTACATTCTGGTGAAGAAGACCGCAGATACATATATATGCATATGCAAAAAAGATATACAATAATTTTGTGAGGAAACTACCAACAAGAGGAGGAAGGTTAGGAAAACTTGATGGAACTAAATTTAATGAAAAACACTAAGTGGGGCAGGGACAGGGGCAGAAAGTGGCCCTTGAGTTGAGAATTGAAGGAGACTTGGAGATTCTGAGATGCAGAGATGAGCATGGCTATATTCCAAACATGAGAGACACTGTCATATAGGAGGAACAATAAGAAGTCAAGTTTGACTAGACCATAAAGTGAGACAATGGGAATAATGTATAATAAGAGTAGAAATGTAATTTGGAATAAGATCCTAAAGACCTGCAAATGACAAAAAAGAAGAGTTTATGTTTGATCCTAGAGGTAACAGGGAACCACCAGAGTTGATTGAGTAGGACAGTAACACGATCAAACACACAACTTAGAAAAGTCACATTGGCAGCTATGTAGAGAAAGAATTAGAGAGGGGAAAGATGAGGCAGGGACCTCAGTTAGGGTGCCATTGCAATAGTCCAGGCAGGAAGTGATGGGGGGATTGAATATTATGTTGACTGTGTAAGTAGAGAAAAAGGAACAGATATGGGAGATATAATGGATGTTGAAATGATAAGATCTGTCAACTTATTGGATGCAACGAGGACACAAGGATTTTTTTTTTTATCCACAGAGTATTTACCTCCAGCTTTTTTTTCTTTCCTAGTTCTTCCAGCCTAGTAGAACACTCACCGTAAAGACAGACAGATTGCCCCTGGATCTTACGTTTGTTAACCAGGGAGATCCCAAGGAGCACAGGATGGCCTGACTGTGTGTCCACCTGCTTCCTGAAAAGGCAGGAAGTCTCTTAGGAAAAGGATACAGTTGGGGTGTGTGAAAGACCTGACCTTCTCCCTTAGGCCTTAGTGATCCTTCCCAGTTTCCCAAAGAATTTAGCTCTTCTTTGGAACTGATCTAGAGAAACTTACCCTTGACTTTTTTTGTTGTTGTTGCTAATTTCCAAGCTTTTCTGAAGTCTAAATTCCCAACAGAGAGCCTTTTGCCTTTCTTGGTCCCTGAAAGTACTTGGCTTCCTTGGCTAAGCTCTACAATATGTAGTTGTAGTAGTAGTAGTAATAGTGGTGGTGATAGTGGTGGTGATGGTAGTAGTAATAGAAGAAGGGGAAGAAGAAGAAGAAGAAAGAGGAGGAGGAGGAAAGAAATAGAAATATTTTAAGGGTTGTGAAGCCCTTTACATATATTATTTCATCTGAGCTTCATAGCAACCTCATTGCATTAGTAATTCCTATTTTACAAATGAGGAAACTAAAGCTTTAAGAGGCTAATGAACTTTCCTAAGGTCACTCAGGTTCTAAGTGTTGAAGTTAGAACTAGTGCTTAGGTCTTCCTGACTCCTAGGATAACATTTTATTCACTACTCCACACTATCTTGGTGGAATCTGGTACCCTTATGACTCCTCAATGTCTCACCCCACCGTCTGCTGATGTGATCTTCACACATGGGACTCTAGCTCAAGCTGCTTCATTAACTTACTACTGCCAGCTCACTTTCAGTCATTCAGGAAGTCTTTCGGTTGCCTGTAGGCCAGTGGTTCTCGGCCTGTGGGTCGTGACCCCTTTGTGGGTTGATCAACCGTTTCACAGGGGTCACAGGGGTTGCCTGAGACCATTGGAAAACACATATTTCCGATGGTCTTAGGAACTGAGACACTGCTCCTCTATCCGTCTCCAGGCGGGTCCGCCCACATGTAGATACGCCCACATATGAGTATTAAAGGGTCGTGGCATTAGGGAGATTGAGAACCACTGCTGTAGGCTTTTGAATATTCATTCATATACACTTACCCACACAGAGAGTGTCAAGTCAGAGGATCTGGGTTTGAGTTCTGACACAACTTGGTTGATTTTGGAAAAGTTGTTCGGCTGTTTCAGTTGTGTCTGACTCTTCACAACCTCATTTGAGGTTTTCTTGATAAAGATACTAGAGTCATTTGCCATGGAGCTCCATGGAATAGTTTGGCATAGACTTGCTCTGTAAGAGCGCCATGAGATAGCTTAGCACAGACTTGCTCAGTGAGAGCGCCTTAGAATGCCTTAGCAGAGACTTGCTCTATGAGAGCACCTTTAAATGGCCTAGCACCCCACGTGGCGAACTTGAACTTTCAATAAACTTAACTTTTTCCTTGGCTGAGAAGACTTGAATGGAATTCTTTCTGCAGGACCGGCATGTTGGTATTTTGGGGTCTCAGGCAGCCCTAACCCTCTTTGGGATCCTCTTCATTTTTATGGTTCTAATCCTTCTCTGGCTCATTTTTACAAATGAAGAAACTAAGGCAGACAGGGTTAAGAGAGTTGCCTGTGGTCACACAGCTAGTGACAATCTGAGGTGGGATTCACACTCATAAAGATAAATCTCCCTGACTCCAGGCCCAGCACTCAATCCACTGCACCACCTGGGTGCTCTTTAGAAAAGTAGTCACCTCATTAACCTACCTCAGCCTCAGTTTCCTCCATTGTAAAATGAAGGGATTGTACTATGGCCTCTGAGGTTTCGAACTGTAGTTCTATGACCTTCGAAATTTCTCTTTCTTTTAGTGTAAAAGAAGCAAAGGATTAAAAAGACCTTCCACAGACAAAGGTTTTTCCTATCTCTTCAAAAACTTAATATATCCCCTTTGACCCAGTTCTAGGGCTATATACCACTTCTAGAGCTGTATCCCAAAGAGATCATAAAAATGGAAAAAGGACCTGCATGTACAAAAACATTTATAGCAGGTCTTTTTGTGGTGGCCAAGAACTGGACATTGAAGGGACACCCTTCAACTGGGGAATGACCGAACAACGGTTGTGGTACATGAATATAGTGGAAAACTATCGTGCTCTAAGAAATACTGAGCAGCCAGACTTCAGAAAAACCTGGAAAGACTTTTATGAAGTGATGCTGCATAAAGTGAGCAGGAGAACATTGTACAAAGTTATAACAACATTGTACAATGATCAGATTTGAAAGACTTAGCTCTTCTCAAGCAATGCAAGACATTTCAAGGCAATTCCAAAAGGCTAATGATGGAAAATGCTATCCGCATTCAGAGAAAGAGCTATGGAGTCTGGATGCAGATGGAAGCATGCTTACTATTTGCTCTCTCTCTCTCTCTTTGTTTTGTTTCTTCTTTCTCATGGTTCATCCCTTTGGTTCTAATTCTTCTTTGCAACATGACTAATGTGAAAATATGTTTAATATGAATGTATACGTAAAACCTATATCAGACTGTATGCCATTTTGGGGGAGGGGACAGGAAGGCAGAGAAAATTTTAAACCCTAAAGCTTATGGAAGTGAATGATGAAAACTAAAAATAAATAAATAAAATTTAAAAACACCCACAAAAACCCCTTAAACTATCATTACTCCCAAAGCATCCAACAACAAATCCTTCTATCACAGGTTGTCTTCTGATTTGAGTTAGAGCTGGATTGCAAGTGGGTGGAGAAGGTGGTACATGTGTTGACATTTACCTAGGTGACCCCTTCTCCACATGGGCTGCTGCGGCATTCTAGAGAAGCTGAGCCACATCTTGGGAGCTGCTAATTCTCTAAGGTTAGAAGTTTCACAGAACATACTTATCTGCATTAGCAGAGGGTTTTTCCGAGGTTTCCCTATACTAGTGAAAATATAAGCCCCATTCAATATACTTATGTTTATGATTTCATTGTATACATTATATAAAGAGACATATACATACATGTATATGTTATGTATACAATAGAATAGATTTCTTTAGATAGACATAAATGTATATAGATATGTGTATGTAATATATACAAGCGAATCAGACATAACTACATATAGTGTGTGTGATATAGATTTATATATACATAATAGAATCATAGACATGTATGTGTTTATATTATATGTAGAAAGAAATTGCAATATAATTTATTTCAGTCTCCCTGCTTAGAACCTTTTGGCAACCTAGGTATCCCTTCTGGGGGGTAAGTAGTCATTAAATCTAGAATCATTGAATAATTATTTTTTTGGCTGTTCATATATCCATAACAAATGCTATAAAGAATTGAACTAGGGATTTTTACGCCCAGAAAAAATCCCATACACTGGATCTGGGGCACCCTGGCCTGCCATTTTAATTATCTTATTTTTAATTTTGTTTTATTTTAATTTATTAATAGAAATTATAATAATTAATTATTTCAATTAATTGTTTTTGAAACTAAGCGCCAAACTATGTGGCTTCTAAGTTGCAGGAGTAGGGCAGCTACTTCCTCAGCTTCTTCTAAATTTGTTGCCTGGGGAAAAGCCCCAGTTACCATGTCCTAGTTATAGCGGATAAAGCTGTTATTTGTTTTGAGTGTCCTCAGTCCTTAACAAGAAATGGTTTGGGTCTACCCAGTAAAAGATTGCCCCAGGGAAAGGGCAGGGCTGGGAACTCAGTGGGTGGCAATGATTCCTAACTGCAATCTGAGGTTTGCCATATTTTATGGCTTCCATTAAAAAAAAAAATCACTGTTTTGTTTTGGTTTGTTTTTTCTCCCTTTGGAGGGAAGAATTTCAGATGGGGAATGTGCCTTTTTCGACACATCCTGCTTGGAAGAGGGAAACAATGGCCAGACCTATGCTTAGGATGATCAGTATTGGGTAGCAGACTGGACACTAGGCTTGGAGTCCAAAGGTCTGGATTTGCACCTTATCCCCAACACTTCCTAGTCATAGGATCCCAAGCAAATGACAACCTCTTGTAGTTTCAGTTTCCCCAGCTGTAAAATGGGAATAATAATTCTTACGCTATCTCTCTTACAGGACTGTACTAAGGAAAGCATATTGTAAAATGAATCTTTTAAATTTTATTGTTCTTTAATTGATTTATTTTAGTTTGCAACATTCAGTTTCATAAGCTTTTGAGTTCCAATTTTTTCCGCCTTCCCTCCCTCTCCCTGCCTCAAAATGACCTGCAATCTGATACAGGCTCTACATATGCATTCACATTAAATATATTGTCACATTAGTCAAGTTGCAAAGAAGAAATATGACCAATCAAATGAACCATGAGAAAGAAGAAATAAAACACAACAAAACAAAACAAAAGAAGAAACAAAATAAAAGAAAGCAATGAGTCTGCCTCACTCTGTGTTCAGACTAACTCTTCCTCTGGATGTGGATGGCCATTTCCATCATGAGTCCTCTGGAGCTGTCTTAGCAGTCTCAGCTGTCTTAGCTGAGAAGAGCCACGTCTGTCAGTTAGCCATTGCACAATGTTAGCCTGAGTCTCTTAAGCTGTGTTACTGTTGTTTAGTTCTTTCAATCATGTTCAATTCTTGGTGACCCCACTTGGGGTTTTCTTTCTTTATTCAAAGATAGTGGAGTGGTTTGCCTTTCCCTTCCTCTGCCTCATTTGACAGATGAAGAAACCGAGGCAAAAAGGGTTAAGTGACTTGCCCAAGGTCATACAGCTAGTAAGTGTCTGAGCCTGGATTTAAACTCAGGTCTTCCTGTCTCCAGGCTTGGCACTCTATCCATTGAGCCACCTAGCTGCCACCAGATCCATACTGAGGTGAATTTAAAGCAAACCTGACGGTAGACACAAAAGGTGCACCCAAATGACCTTGTCTGTCTTTCCTTTTCATCATTGCACTGACTGTCTCCCATATATGGAATGTTCCCCATCCTTTCCTCTTCCTGTTGGAATCCCTGGGTTCTGTCAAGTATCATTTGCTGCATGACTTTTCTGATACTTTGAAGTTTGTAGGGCTCTTACTCACTGCCTCTGCATCCCCCCAGTTATTTTGAATTTATTTTATATATCTTTCTATTTCCTTTTAGGTACATATATTGCTTTCCCTCCTTGCCACCATCCCCTTCATCCCTCTTCCCAACCCCTCCATGTAAAATTCCTAAGAGTACAAACTTTTGTTTGGTCTTTGTATCCCTAGTATTTAGCACAGAGCCTTGCATACAGTTGGCACTTAATAAATGCTTATTGAATTAAATGAGAGTGAGAGACAGAAAGAGAGACAGAGACACACACACAGAGACAAAGACAGAGACAGAAACAGAAACAGAGAAAGAGGAGTGATTCACTTTTTTAATATATATTGAGATGAATTTTCTTCAAATATCAAGCTTTTACCTCTGTCCTTGCCCCCCATTTGAGAGATCATTCCATTTACAGATATTCAGTGTTGAAGGTTTAGAGCACACAGCTACTACATAAAGCAAGATGTCCTTGGCTGTGGGGAAGGCCATTGGCTGTCCTTTTCCAATAACTAGAATAATATGTGTGTGAAGATGAATTTTTAGGTGGGCGTATGTATGAGGTGTGTCTGTACTGTAACGGCAGATTTTCCCCTGCGGTTTGTGAAATCAGTTTCATTCCTTTATACTCACACCTCCTTTGTTTGCAATCTATCAATATTTATTTCTTTTTGAGAGCCATCCTATCTGATCATTAGCTCCTACGTTTGCCCCCACCCTGGAAGTAGGCGGATAGTTGGCAGAAGCTGGAAGTATCAGGTGAAGACATTATGAGGAAATGGCTCTGACCATTGCACACCTAAACAGGGTTGTCCAGCCTGTCCCAAGAGGCAAATGGGGAGTGGTAGAGCACAGAAGACAACACTGGGCAAGCAAGGTTATCCAGAGGCTCCAGCTCAAGGGATATGGGGAGGTACACCACCCCAAAACTAAGTATTTGCTGCATATTTTGGTCAAGTTGGGGTGGGAGGCATCTTGCAGGCATCTGAATATTTGTGTATAGTTATAGTGAATGGATATGCCCAGGCAGTCTACTGAGTCTGCACGATCCCTACAAGATGTCTTTCCAGGTGCCCAGCTGTTAGGACCTTCTGCACCTAGGATTACCTTTATACATTTTTCTCTCCTGTTCAATGTAAATACCTTGATGGCAATTGTGAAGTTTGGTTTTTTTTTTACTCTTTTTTTGTATCTGCAGCACTTAGCACAATGCCTCGGTACATGGTAAGCTCTTAATAAATGCTCATTGACTGACTGATTAACTAATATTGATGCTATCTCCTTGTTAAGGTGTGAATTTTTGCCTTGAGTTGAGTTGCCCAATTGGCACTTCACTGAGAATGATTCATTGATTTATGGCTAGTTCATAACCTGGACTTGGATTTGACCTTTAAAGGAAGAACAGAAGCACAGTGGACAGATGAAAGAGAAGGCTGGCTAGAGGTTGGACAGAGAAAGCAAGCTAGGAGGCCCCTTAAAGGAAGACTGAATAGCTATGTGGATTCTTATGGAGCCATGTTCTCCAGGGAATCATGCAACCCTAGGGTGCCAGCAGTCCCAAGGAACCAGGCAGCTCCATGGATAGTAACAGATGAAGGCCGTACAATCAATCAATCAATCAAAAAGAATGTATTAAGTGCCTACTACATGCCAGTCACTGGCTAGGCTTTGAGGACACAAAAATAAGGAATAAAGCCATCCCTAGCCACAAAGAGCTTACATTCTGATGGGGGAGAACCTTGAGGTGTTTATAGGCATATATATGGGAGATTCAGGAATATAGCAGTGATGTGGCAGAAGTAGAGAAATGAACTACCTAGATCAGAAAACCTGGGCCATGCTGAATGCCCAAACCAATCAGGATCTCAAGCCAAGGAGCATTAAGGGACAGAGTTACAATATGGAGGAACAACTCAGGTATGAAAGATCAAGGAGATTGGGGGAGTGAGGTGGGAAAAGTCTACTCTCTAGCACCTCTGGGAATCTTCTCCTTGCAGAGGTCTTCAGCCCTTTGTCAAGGGGAAGGAGAGATCATTGGAGTGGGAAAGAGAATTAATTATATTGATTATTTAGGAGAAGTTCGATGCAACTAGGTGTTGTAGTAGATAAGAGCTCCAGATTTTGAGTCAAAGAGATCTGAATTCAAATCTTGCTTCAGACATGAGCTTTGTGACCAGCTTCTCTCAGTCTCAGTTTCTTCTTCTATAAATTGGAGATAATCATAGTACCTATTTCACAGGGTTGTTGTGAAACAAATAGGGGAAATGGAGGCTGAGAGAAATGAATGACTTTTCTGAGGTCACACAGCTAGTATCTGAGGTAGGATCTGAACTCAGGTCTTTCTGACTCAGTCTGGCACTCAGTCCATCTTTCTGGACTAGAAATCATAAATAATCAAGACAATTCTTAAAATACCATTGAAATGCTAGTTATTATTTAGGGGCTTAAGTGGGAGTCCTTTGAATTTTTTTTTTTAAAGCAGTGGAAGGAGGTAGTCTGGCTAAGTAAAAACCTGTCCTATATTAAATGTATTGTTAACCTGACTTCTTTCATGGAAGCTAAGGAGCCCTTTCTGTGTGTGTGTGTGTGTGTGTGTGTGTGTGTGTGTGTGTACCCACACAAAAACCAGATTCTGATATTTGTAGACAAAATTTGAGGTTAGTAAAAAAACAAAGCAAATTCTTATCTTTCCAGGCAAAACCTTGACAGGCAGAAAAAAAAAAGTGAAAGGGGGGAAGTGGGAGAGACAGAGACAGAGACAGAGACAGAGACAGAGAGACAGAGGGGGGAGGGAAGGAGGGAAGGATGGAGAGAAGAGAGAGGGGGGAGGGAGGGAGGGAGAGAAAAAGAAGGGGTAGATATAGCTAGAGAAAGAGGGAAATTGATGAGAGATACTCTCAAGATTCAAGCCAGAGCTTCAATTTGGGATCATGAGTTACATATACATGTATATATCATCAAGGACATGTGTGACCATAAAAGGATGTGGGCCATTATCTTGTAGTAATAGTAAGAAATATTGTGGCTGAGATATTACAAGAGCCAGAGGAAGAGCTGTTTGGTGGACTCTGTAGAGCAGATTTATAGATAAGGATCATATAAGATGAGAAGGCATGGAAGTACTGTGATCTATACCAGCAGAGAAAATGCCTATACAAGCAAGATAGCAAGATCCCAGATCCACAGAGCTCTCTCTCTCTCTCTCTCTCTCTCTCTCTCT
>CM053601.1:86158119-86190806 GCA_028646575.1 Pseudocheirus occidentalis
AAAAGTCAAATTTCCCAGATGGAAAAAGAATCTCAAAAGCATTCTGAATAGAATAATTCCTTCAGAATTAGAGTGGAACAAATGGAAGCAAATGACTTTATGAGAAATCAAGATACTATTAAACAGATTGAAACAAATGAAAAAGTAGAAGGCAATGTGAAATATCTCCTTGAAAAAAACACTGACCTGGAAAATAGATCCAGGAGAGACAATTTAAAAATTATTAGACTATATGAAAGCCACGATTAAAAAAAAAAAAGAACTTAGAAAGCATCCTTCAAGAAATTCTCAAGGAAAATTGCACTGCTATTTTAGAACCAGAGGACAAAACAGAACTTGAAAGAATTCACCGATCACCTCTTAAAAAAGATCCCCAAAAGAAAACTCCTAGAAATGTTATGGTCAGGTTCCAGAGTCCCCAGATCAAGGAGAAAATATTAACAAGCTGCCAAGAGGAAGCAATTTGAACACTGTGGAAACACAATTAGGATAACCCAGGATCTGGCAGCTTCTACATTGAGGGATCGAAGGGCCTGGAATATGATATTCTAGAGATCAAGGGAGCTAGGATTAAAACCAATACCTACCCAGCAAAATTGAGTATAAAGTTCCAGGGGAAAATATGGTCATTACAGATGAGAAAAGTGAGGCTGAGCACAGGAAGCCAGGGGGCACAGAGGAGGTGGGTAACTCAGGCCATATTCAAACTCAAGTCTCTCTGACTCAGAGTCTAATGCTCTAGCCACTATGCAACACAGATTCACTTTCAGTTTGGGATAGAAAAAGCCAGAAGACTTCATGGAGGAGGTGGTACCTGAGTTAGACCTTGAAAGAAGGCAGAGAAGAGCAGGTTGGCACATTCCAGACAGGGAGAACAGTATGTGCAGAGTAGAAAGGAACAAGACAGATCATGGTTGGGAGGGCAGGTATAATAGTAATGGAATTTGAAGATCTTCCATGACCCTTGTATTGGTAAGCTAATGGGTACATAGCAGTTGGTTTCAAGTTAATTATATTAAGCCTCTGTTAAGAAGCAGAAGGTATGAACCCCTGTTGCTGCCGTAACAGGAAAGGGTGGAACAAGGAGGAGCTAATACCTTATATAAGGAAAAACACAAGCTGGAGACGCCAGAATTTCTCTCAGAGAGCTTCTGGAGGCTGGACTGCTACTGGTGGACCGAAGACTGAACTGAGAATTGAGAAAAACTGAGAAGAGAAATGAGAATTGAGAACTGAGACAGAATTTCTTGGAGCAAGCCATGTGGAATCTGGAGAAAGTGATTTTGATTCTGAGAACAGAACTTGTGGTGGCAGAGCTTCTTCTGGGAGCCAGCCAAACTCCTTCTGAGAGCTTCTGAGAACCAGCTGGAGCTGCTGAAGACTTCTGAGGACCAACTGAGCTGCCAAAGGAAGCATGACTGTGGTGTCGGTACTGTATCTGTTTTGGGTCTATGTTGATTTCACAGGCAGAAAGTGAATTGAGATGAAAGTGCCAAACATGTGTGTAAATATTGTTGTAATTCTGCTAAGCTTGATGTGTGTAGATATTGTTGTGGCTCTTAAGTTAAGTTTTCTCTTCCCAGGAACAAAAACTGTTAAGGACTTGAGGTGGACTGGACACTGTGAACTTCAATGTGGAGCAGGAACTGCATGAAGAGCTAGACAAGGAACAGAGAGCTGTCTGCCTTTGAATTTGGGTGGCAGCTGGGACCATGGAAGAGGAATCATGGAAGCTGAGAGCCTGTCTCAAGTCAAGATGAAAAGACCTCTTCTTGGGTATTTAATGCTGACTGATGAAATTATAACTTACTTGTGACCTAAGGGTAGAATGGCCTTTGTATTTTCCACTACCTGTTCACAGCAGTAGTCCTCTGGAAAACTGCTTGTGCTTGGCTTTACAGCAGAGAGGTATGCCATCTAGCTGGAGCGTTGAGTATAGCAAATATATGAAATAAGATTTAAAGTATAGATTGGAACCAGACTCTTGATGACCTTGAATTCCTAGATTAAGAGTTGATACTTTATTTGGCAGATAATGGAGAGCAACCCAAGGTATCTCTCTCTCACACACACACACACACACACACACACACACACACACACACACACACACACACTGGGAGGGAAGGTCAGAGGGAGTGAGAGAGCGAGAGAAAGAGAACGAGGAAGAGAGAGGTAGACAAAACAGATGTATATTAAGAAGGAACATGTAGACAAAGATATAGAGGATGAATTAGGTAAGGACTAGATTAGGGATCCACATCCCTTTTCCAAACTACCTACTCAATATGAAAGTTTACCCCATATATACACGTACGAAATAAACTGTTAACTTCAATAGGACAATATAATTATTTATCACATAGTATTTATCACATAGTCTCTATACCAGCAGTTCTCAACCTTCCTGAAGCTGTGACCCTCATGTTGTGGTGACCCCCAACCATAAAATTATTTTCATTGCTACTTCATAACTGGAATTCTGCTACTGTTATGAATCATAATGTAAATATCTGATATGCAGGATGTATTTTCATTGTTACAAATTGAATACAACTCACAGGTTGAGAACTGCTGCTTTATACTATCTCCTTGACAAGTTTCTTATACTGCTCAGGGTACTTGTACCCTTAGGTTGAGAACCCTTGAATTACAGACAAGGCTGATAGTTGGGAGGCTATTAGAGTGAGATGAGAAGCCAATAAGAGATGAGAGCCTGATCTATGATGTTTGCAATAAGAATGGAAAAGATTAAATAGATGTGAGATGTATTATGGCAGTAGTAAGGTGGTGCAATGGATAGAGCACCAGGTCTGAATCAGGAAGACTCATCTTTTCGAATTCAGATCTGGTCTCAAATACTTAGCAGCTGTATGATCTTGGAGAAGTCACTTAACCCCATTTGCCTCAGTTTCCTCATCTGTAAAATGAGCTGGAGAAGGAAACAGCAAAGAACTCCAATATCTTTGCCAAGAAAACCCCAATTGGGGTCATGAAGAGATAGACCATGACTGAAAACAACAACAATAACATTATGGAGGAAGAGAATAAAAGAAGGCTTTAAGATTATAAACTTGGATTACTAGCAGTATACTGGTGGTGATATCAAAAGAAAATGGTGGGCATCTAGGTAGCACAATGAACAGAGCATCAGCTCTGAAGTCAGGAGGACCTGAGTTCGAATCCAGCCTCAGACACCTGACACTTAACTAGCAGTGTGACCTTGGGTGTCATTTAACCCCACTTGCCTTGCCTTCCCCCCCTCAAAAAAGATGGCAAATTGGAAGAGAAGACAGGTTTTTGGGGGATGATGCTAAATTCAGTTTTGCACATGCAGCATAGGAGGTATTGGTGGGCCATCCAGATGGAAATGTCCAAAGCAAGAAACGTTCAGGACTGAAGTTGTAGGAAAAGGTAACAGTTTTGGGGTCACCTGCATAAAAGTAGTAAATGAAGCCATGTGAGAAAAGAACAACTGAATGTAAAGGCAAAAAGAAGACAAAAGGTCACTGACATTTGGGAATATCTATATTGTAGGAGCAGGAGGAGGATGAGGAGTCAGCAAGAGAGGCACAGAAATAAGTCAGAAAGTTAAGAAAATAATAATGAAAATATTCCCAAAGGAGGAGATGTAGGTATGGAACAAAGGGGATAGAAAAAGAAAGGTGGTTCACAGCATTAAATGCTGTAAAGAAGTCAAAGAAAATCTGAACAGAAAAAAAAAGATCACTGAAGATTTAGTGATGAGCTAGTAATTAATAATCTTGGGAAAATATATTTTTAATGTAGTGGCAAGGATGGAAGTCAGTTTCTAAAGGACTAAGGCATTCAATAATCAAGAAAATCATTCTCTCAAGTGCCACCTCACACCTGTCAGACTGGCTAACAAGACAGAAAAGGAAATTAACAAGTGCTGGATGGGATATGGAAAAGTAGGGGCACTAATGCGCTACTGGTGAAGCTGCGAACTGGTCCAGCCATTCTGCAGAACAATTTAGAACTATGCTCAAACAGCTATAAAACTGTGCATAATCTGTGGTCTAGCAGTTCCTCTATTAGGTCTCTACCCCAAAAAGAGCAAAGAAAAAGGATAAAGTCCTATATGTGCAAAAATATTTGTAGTAGTTCTTTTGTGGGGGCAATGAACTGAAATTGAGGGGATGCCCATCAACTGGGGAATGGCTGAACAAGTTGTAGTATATGATAGTGATGGATACTATTTTGCTACAAAAAAAAAAACAACTAGCAAGATGGCTTCAGAAAAATATGGGAAAATTTATATGAATTGATGCAGAGTGAAGTGAGAAGAACCAGGACATCATTGTATACTGTAACAACAATACTGTAATGATAATCAACTATGAAAGATCGGATCAATACAACGTTCCAAGACACTTTCAAAGGATTTGTGCTGTCTATATCCAGAGAGAGAATTGATGGACTCTAAGTGCAAACTGAAGTATAATTTTTTCACTTTCTTTATTTTTCTTGGTTTTTTTTTTTGCAACATGACTAATATGGAAATATATTTTGCATATCTTCACTTGTATAATGGGTATCATATTGTTGACCTTCTCAATGGGTGGAGAAAGGACTGGAGAGAGGGAAAGAATTTGGAACTTAAAATTTTTTAAAATTAATGCTAAAAATAAATTTATTTTTTTTAAATTTAATTTAAAAAATCCAGAAAATTGTTGATGAAATTGCGAGAATGAAAATACGCTATTTTTTCTAACAATTTGGCAATGAATGGGATTGGAAAAGACAGATTCAAAAGAAGGGTTTTTTCCATTATGCCATTTTAGGCCTGAGCATGCATATAGGCTGGTAAGTCATCAATAGAGGAGACATTAAAAAATTTTGAGAGAAAATGCAAGGCCATAGAAGAGACCGAAGGTGATGGTATTGAGAGTTAACTCTACCAAGGAGAATTATGCCATCCTCTGAAACTATAGAAGGAAAAGGGGGTGGAGATATTGAGAGGTTAAAAGGAGTAAAGAGAAAAGAGTTGAAAGAGATCCCGTCAGATGGTGTCAGGATCTCTGAAGTAGAAAGTGAAGTTATCTGTTGGGGAAAAGAGTAAAGACAGCGGAACCAGGGGCCTGAATAGAAGAGATATGGTTTAGAACAGCCATTGGGGTGAATGTGACAAAAACTAGAATTGGCACACTTCTATCTCTAGACCTTCTCATATCAAAGCAGGGTGGGGGTGGGAAATGCTCTGTACATAATCATAAGAATATAGTAGCAGGCTAGAAGGCATGAAATTGTCAAATACTGGAGACTATGCATGGTACAGCTGCAAAGGCTTATGTTCCAAGTTGATCAGAGGCAGAAAGATTGCATATATACAAAATTACATACAGTAGCATTTTTTGTAGCAGCAAAGAACTGGAAACAAGGCAGGTGCCCATTGATTGAGGCACGGCTGAATGTAATATGGCATTTGGATAAGTGAATATATGAAGAATTCTGAGAAACTCAGGAGGACTTGTATGAACTGATGCAAGTCAAAATAAGCAGAAGCAGGATAGCAATTATAATAATGTATAGCAATATATTATTATATGTTATAGTAATAATGTACAGGAAAACAACAATAGAAGACTTAGGAACTCTGATCAATGCAGTGACCAACAGTGACTTCAATGCACTGACAGTAGTGAAGAATGCCTCCTGACTGGCATTAGAAAGATGATGGAACACAAGTTAACAATGTATACATTGCTAGACATAGCTAATGCAATGATCTATTTTGCATAATTATGTTTATTAGAAGAGTTCTATTGGGAGGACAGATTTTGGGAAATGGCTATAAATTTTTAAGGAAGCATGAACAAAAACAATTTTAAAAATCACTTGTCAAGTCAACAAGCATTTATTAAGTGCCTGCCATGTGCCTGGAACTATATTGGGTCACAAATCTGTGACAAAAAGTTGTAAAACCCAATTTGTATCATTCTGTGTCTCTTGAATTCTAATAAATTGGCTTTTTAAATGTTATTGACATTTTTTGTTTTGGCATCACCTTCATTTCCAGATATAGTTTTTACTCCTCACATAGCTATTCCATAGAACAAAGAATAAGAGAGAAAGGAAAAACCAGCTCAGAAGAATTAGTTAACAGATCGATTGAGTCCAACAGTTCATGTGATGATTCGCACCCAGGGTTTCCTACTTCTGCAAAAAAGGGAGGGAAGGGTGCATTTTCTCTTCCTGCCTTCAAGTTAGATCATTAAATTACATGTTTTTTGGTTGTTGTTACTGCTCTTTCTATTTATACTGTTGTAGTCATTACATAGGTAGATTTCTGGGTTCTATCTGCATGAGTTCATGAGAATCTCTGCATACTTATTATTTTATATTCAAAGTTTCTTTCAGCATAATAATATTCCATTATTCCCTGCCCTGGAACATACACAACCAACATTGCTTCCTCCACAAGGTCTGCCTCTCTTCTCCCAGGAAATCTAAGTTCCTCCTAGATTATGAAGGGACCCAGACCAGTCTTCATTCCCTTCATGATCCTGTTTCTTACTTTCTGGACTTCAAAATCATATCTTCATTGAGAGGCATCTTTTCAGCTCCTTATTGTATGTTATCTTCCCCCACTAGAATGTAAGGTCTTTGAGAGTAGAGACTATTTCTTTTGACCTATATTTTATCCCCAGCAAATAGCACAGTGTCTGGCACAAGTAAATAAATAATAATTTCCTTTCCTTCCTTCTATCCTTCTCTTTCTTCCTTCCTCAATCCTTTCTCTCTTTCCTCTCATATTTCCTTCTTTTCCCCCTCCCTTTTTTCCCTCCCTCCCTTTCTTCCTTTTTTCCCATTCATATACCACAATTTGTTTAGTCTTTCTCCAATTGATGGTTATCTACTTTGTTTCCAGTTCTTTGCTACTACAAAAAATGCTGCCATAAATATTTCAGAATAAATGTCTTTCTTTTCTATTTTTGTTCTCTTCAGGGGTCTATGCGTAGTAGTGAAATTGCTGGGTCAAAAAGGTATGGATCTTTTAGTCCCTTTCACAATTCCAAATAACTTTTCAGAATGATTGGACCAATTCACAGCTCCACCAACAGAATATTAGTGTGCCTTCTTTTCTACAATTCTTTCAAGCCTGAGTAGTTCAGGAGTGGGAAACCTGTGTCTTTAAGGCCACATGTGGTTATCTAGGTCCTTGGGTGAGGTCTTTTGACTGAGTTCAAGTTTTACTGAACAAATCCTTTTATTAAAGGGGTCTTTTTTCACTTTTGCTCATTTACTTAAGCATGCAGTGAAACCTCAAAGTCATTTTGATGTGTTTCTCTAATAATGACTTGAATAATCTTTCATATATTCAGAGTTCATAAATGAGTTTGAGAGTTGCTTGTTCATATCCTTATCTGTGGAGAATGGCTCTTGGCTTTATGTATTTGTGTTAATTTCTCACATGTCTAGGATATGTGGTCCTAATTAGATATATCATGTACAAGCATTTTCCCCCCAAATCTGACAGCTTTCCTTCTTACCCTAGCTGCACTGATTTTGTTTATGTAAAAGGTTTTTATTTATATAAAAGGTTTCCAATTTCATGTGATCAAAATCTACTTTATTTCTTGTAAATAACTCTCATGAAGCAAAGTGAGCAAGTTCAGTTTTGGAGAATTAATAATGAAATACATCTACCTTCCTCCTCTCAGCAGAGAAGTGGGGTCTAGGTATATGGAATGCTGGATATACACTATCATGATGTTTCCTAGCTTCGATTAACTTTTTTCCCTTTGTAATAAGGAAGGGTTCTAGGTAGGTTGGGGCAGAGTTGAGGGGATGACTGGGCCATGAAAACAAAATGCAATAATAAATTTCTTTTTTGTCATGAGAAGAGAAGTTTAAACACTGTTGTTAAACCATAGGCCACAATAACCTTTTATTGCTATCACCCAGGTAGAATATGGTTTTAATCTGCTCTTCAGTGTTTTCCTGGATTAAATAATGTAGTAAAACTGATTATTTTTTTTATCTGTAATGTTGGATCAAATAAACTGAACATTTTTTTCCTGCAGGAATCCTTTAAGTCATTTAAATTTCTCATGAGTAAACAAAGGATAATATATAGCTAGCATTCAGAAATGGGGGATTAATAGAAAACCACATAAAAGAGAATAAGGCCAAACCAAAACCCAACTTCATTACAGAAGCCTGCTGGGTGTGATATACATTTCTTGCTTCAAGATCCTCTTTATATTTGGTCAATACTGGGGCATTATTGTCCAAGAAACTAAAGATGGCAGTGAGCTTACCGTGTCTTCCCGGCCAATTTTGGCTTTCTTGATGCTTTGTTGTAGATTCTCTTTCTTCTGATTCCCTTCTGAAAACTGGAAGAGGAAACAAAATAAAATAAAAACAAGGGTAACTTACCAATTGAACCACGTAGCTTTAGCTTATGAGGATTTTGCTGAAGTCAGGGCCCAGTAAAATCAAAGATGGCAATGGGCCCTCCTATTATTACACAAAGGTGAGGAAGCATAGTTCCTTGGGGTTTCCTGAATATATCCACTTTAAGGATCTATGATTCTGTCAAAATGGCTCTTCCTTCCACCAACCCAGATTCCAACCCCAACATAGATGTCTCAGTAGAATGAGGGTATACAAACATTGTTGTGGTTGAAAAATTCACAGAGGTACCATGCAAAGAAAGTTAGAAATAGCATCAGAGGATCTGGGTTTGAATCTTCGCTTTGCCACTTCCTATCTGTGTGACCCTGGGGGAATTGCTTCACCACTCTATGGATCTTGGTTTCCTCATCAGTAAAATGAGATGTTGGACTAGATGACTTTATGATACTATCACCTTGTGGACAGCCCTGTGATAAGCTACTCAATGCTTAGCTATAATGGTCCATGGAAAGACAGTCTACCAACAGCTGATTACCAGCTATGTAAGCTTAGGTAATCCCTTCACTTTTCTGAGCCTCAGTGTCCCCATCTGCAAAATGGCTCAGAACTAGATGATATCTAATGCTTCTTGGAGTTCTAAATTTATGATTCTGTGACTTGCCAGAACATGTATTTCATTGTCTCAGGCTTTCAATCCCAGGGTACTTCTCTGCCACAAGGAGATAATAAAGGAAGATTCTAGTGGAGAAGAAAGAATAAAAATATTTTAAAATATTTTCTTCTCATATCACTTTCAGTCTTCTCTATGAGTCTTCACTGAGCAGCTTTCTTCAAATAACTTGAGATGTTCTATTATTCCAACTTGATGTTTATACCAACTGTGATGACTGGGGTGGAGGAGGGGGGGGAAAAAGATGTTTTTAATACAACTTAAATTCATGTCTTTTTTCTTCTTTTTTTTAAAGACTAAGTTTACTTTCTTCAATTTACTTTCACCGAGTTTAGGGACAATCAATCACTTCAGCCATCACACAATAATGAAGTTGGACTTTCTATCTCAACTATTTAGAGTTCATAAAATTATATGACTGACTAAACACCAATACTGCTAATACAGTTGCCATCCTTTCTCAGGTCATATAGGGCTGTGGAATGCCTTTTTAAAAAAATTTTATTGACTTGCTTATTTACTTTTAGTTTACAAGATTCATTTACAGAATCACTTGAGTTTCAGATTTTCTCCCCTCCCTTCTCCCCCCCCTGCCCATGGTGGCATACAATCACGTATGGGATCTGCAAACACTTTCACATGGAATGCCTTTTTAAAAAAAACAAACCAAACCTCCTTGAAATGATTTAGCCTAAAGAAGAACTCTATATCCTTCACTTGTGACAGTTATTGATACTTGGGACCAGTAAGCCATGGCCACTGACATCAGACAACAAACATTCACAAAGTGAGTGGACAGAGTAAGGGAGCTGGAGTCAGGAAGATAGGAGTTCCAATCCTACCTCAGACATGACAAGTCTGAGTATGACAAGTCACTTAACCTCTGTCTGCCTCTGTTTACTCATCCATGAAATAAGGATAAAAATAACATCTATGTTGTCGTGAGGATCAATTGAGAAAACATACATGATGCTTACAAACCTTAAAGCATGATATTATTAACAACAATGTGTGCTGTTAGCCCTAGGCTTTTTTTTCCCTCTTAGTTTTCCTATTATGCTGGCCTATAGATAACAAGAATACAAAGGCACAGAGGCAAATGAAGCAAGCAAAAATGTAGGTGTTTCTGAGAGTTTATCAGATCTTGCAGCAAGTAAGCTAACAAGAAGAGGGCCAAGAAAAGCTGATCAAGAATCTAGACCTGGAAGGGAACTTACCTAGTCCAACAACCTCATTTAATCTATTTTTTAAAGATATGTAATGGATTGCTTTCTTGTTGTTTTTATATCCATCACTGCTGTGACCAAGACCTTTCTACTGTCTTTGTATGGAGAGGAGAGAAATGGCTTCTAGCATCCACTGGACAGGCAGCATGCTACAAGGTAAAGCATGGGGGATCTGAAGTCAGAGAACCTGGGTCCAGATTCTGCCACTTACACAGTCTTCAAAATCCTGGGTGAGACAGTTAACATCCCTGTGCCTTGGTGTTCTCATTGATAGGATGACGGTGTTGGATTAGATAGTGACTACTGACTGTTCTTTTCAGCCTGACCTATGACCATGTGATGACACTATTCATATCTTCTAGGATCAATACTGGCTATTGTGCTCATTTGAGTTCTGATGTCTTTTACAGCTTCAATTGTTTTCAACAGCTTTTGTTTTTATATTACATTTACAGGTTACTCCCACTTCATGAGGTCTCTTGAAACAAAAGAAAACTATTAAGTAAAGCTAATATAGTAACCTTATCTGAAAGTGCATGCAATATTTCATGTATTGCATCCTCTGACCTCCATTTCTCTAGTCCAAAAAAAAATTTTTTTTAATCTATTTTCTCTCCTTCCTTCCCTTACCCTTGGCGAAAGAAAAAATTTTTTGGGACAAATATGCAGAGTCAAGCAAAATAAATTCCTTCAAAGAATGCATACTACATAGGTAGGTAGATAAATATGTACATGTACATATGCATATATACATTATCTAGCTACCTACATAGCATATAGACATTGCTATCATCTATCTGCTTATCTAATATCTCATTCTACCTTTCTAGAGTGGATAGCATTATATCTCTCATTTTTCTATAATAGATACTATGTTTTATCATCAGTGGATCATGGATGGTCATTGTACTTATTATAGTTCTTAGAGCTTACAAAATTATTTGTAATATTTTATCATATAAACTGTTCTGGTTCTTTCATTCTCTATCAAATTACAAAATTCTTCAAAACTGTTTATTTTTTAAAATGATACTGATGTCAAAGTATAAATTGTTCTTCTGATTTTGCTCGCTTCACTTTGCATCAATTCATATAAGTCTTTCTATCTTTTTGAAGTCATCTACTTCCTCATTTCTTATACTACAACCATACTCCATCACATTCACATCCACAAAAATCATTAGGTTATATTTCACATTCACATCCACAAAAATCATTAGGACTTCTACAGAATACTGATAAAACCCAGCAGGAAGAGATATTTCATTTAAAATTATTACAAGAATATATAAAATACTTCTTCCAAGATACATATAAGAACTATTTAAATATAATAATAACAACAACCATAAAATAACTAACATTTATATCTATATAGCACTATATACCAGGCACTGAGCTAAGCAATTTATAATTAGTATTATTATCTTATTTGATCCTTACAACCCAGGAAAGTGGGCACCATTATTATCCCCATTTTCTAGATGAGGAAACTGAAGAAAACAGAGGTTAACCGACTTGCCCAGGGTCACAGAGCTAGTAAGCATCTAAGGTTGCATTTGAACTCAGGTTTTCCTGATTTCAGGCCCAGTATTCTATCTAGTATAACACTTACCTGCCTATATAAATAACTGTTTCTTAAAATGAAGATAGAACTAAATAATTGGGAAAATATTAATTGCTCACAGGTAGAATAAGCCAATATAAAAGTAATGGTAATGCTACCTAAATTGATTTACTTATTCAATGCCATACCAATAGAACTATCAATGGATTACTTTATAGAAGCAGAAAAAAATTCATATGGAGGGGAAAAGGTCAAGAATCTTAAGAGAAATAATGAAAAGAAACAGGAAGGGAGCCTATCAATGCCAAATCTTAAGCTATACTACAAAGCAGTAATTATGAAAATAACTTGGGATTGATTAAATTGATCAGTGGAATAAATTAGGTATGCAACACAAAGAAACAAATATATTAAATACTCTAGTATTTTTTTCCTTTTAAATTTATTTATTTTTAATTTACAACATTCAGTTCAACAAGTTTTTGAGTTCCAAATTTTCTCCTCCTACCTTTCCTCCCCCTTCCTACTCCAAGATGGCATGTAATCCTATATAGGTTCTACATATATCTTTACATTAAACATATTTTTACAATAGTCAAGTTGTAAAGGAGAATCATAACCAATGGAATGAATAGCAAGAAAGAAGAAACAAAACAAAACAAAAAAGAGCAAATATTTTGCTTCAATCTGCATTCAGACTCCATAATTCTTTCCCTGGATATGGATAATCTTTTCCATCATGAGTCTTTTGAAGTTGTCTTAGAACCTTGCATTGCTGAGAAGAGTCCAGTCTATCAAAGTCAGTGGTCAGAGATCCTATGTGTCTGTAATTGTGTACAACATACTCCTGGTTCTGCTCACCTCATTCAGCATCAGTTCATTTAAGCCTTTCCAGGTTATTATGAAGTCTGTCTGCACCTCATTTCTTATAGCACAGTAGTATTCCATTACATTCATATACCTACCACAACTTGTTTAGCCATTCCCCAATTGATGGGAATCCTCTTGCTTTCCAGTTCTTTGCCACCACAAAAAGAGCTGCTGTACATATTTTTGTACATACAAATCCTTTTCCAATTTGTGTAATGTCTTTGGGATACAGCCCTAAAAGTGGTATTGCTGGGTCAAAAGGTATGTAATTATTTATAGCCCTCTGGGCATAGTTCCAAATTGCTCTCTAGAATGGTTGGATCAGTTTGCAACTCTACCAACAATGCATTAGTGTTCCAATTTTCCTACATCTTCTCCAGCATTTATAATCTTCCTGTTCTGTCATTTTACCCAATCTGAGAGATGAGATGTGGTACCTAAGAGTTGTTTTGATTTGCATTTCTCTAATTAATTGTGATTTAGAGCATTTTTCCATATGATTATAAATGTTTTTAATTTCTTCCTCTGGAAAATGTCTATTTATATCCTTTGACCACTTATCAATTGGGGAATGCCTTGCATTCTTATAAATTTGACTCAATTTTCTGTATATTTTAGAAATGAGGCCTTTATCAGAGACACTGGTTGTAAAAATTCTTTCCTAATTTTCTGCTTCCCTCATAATCTTGGTTGCATTGGCTTTATTTGGACAAAACCTTTTCAATTTAATAAAATCAAAATTATCCAGTTTATATTTTGTAATGCTCTCTATATCTTATTTGGTCATAAATTCTTCCCTTCTCCATAAATCTGATGAGTAAACTATTCCTTGTTCTCCCAGACTGCTTACAGTATCAGCCTTTATATCTAAATCATGAGCCCATTTTAATTTTATTTTGGTATAAGGTATAAGATATTGATCTAAGCTCAGTTTCTGCCATACTATTTTCCAGTTTTCCCAACAGTTTTTGTCAAATAGTGAGTTCATATCCTAGTCAATACCCTAGTACTCAATAGTTAGCTAGGTGGCACAGTGAATAGAGTGCTGTTCCTGGAGTCAGTAAGGTTCATCTTCCTGAGTTCAAATCTGGTCTAGGCCATATACTAATTGTGTGACTCTGGGCAAGTCACTTAACCCTGTTTACCTCAGTTTCTTCATCTGTAAAATTATCTAGAGAAGGAACTAGCAAACTACTCCAGTATCTTTCCCAAAAAATCCCAAATGGATCATGAAGGGTCATATGTGATGAAAATAAAACAACACCAAGGCTCAATTCAATTCTGTCTGGAAGTTAAGTTTCCTATATTGTAACCATCCTGGAGACTGGTAGTTCTATGAGCATGTGGCCACTTCACTAGTACTCAGAATGAACAGTGAAGAAAGTTCTCACTACTTGGGAAAAAACACATGGTAAAGGACATTTCACATTTATATGCTTGGCACTTGGAACTGGTCAAATTGGTTGCCAAACTTCTTTAGTTTGTGACACACCTACTAAGGTTATTTATTTAAATATTTTATTTATCACCACAGTGATCAATCTAAACTAGAGGCTCCCAAAGTGTGTGATACCACCCCCTGGAATGTGCTAGAATGATGGGGGGAGGGCAGGGGAAGTAGCCTGGGGTGCATTTGGGAGGCACTGAATAAAAATAAGGGGGGATTGGTGGAAATAACGAAAGAAGAGAAGAAAAATTTTAAAATCATTTGTACATGTTTCACCTGTTGTGTAGCCTAGTCAAAGTGATTACACTATTTTCCAAATAAACACTCAAAATGCTATAACTGATCAACAGTTAAATCTGCCAATAGGTCTTAACAAGCAAGTGTTGGCTGGTGAGTATGTGTTGTGCACTGTCAGGAAGTCCAGCATGCATTGGCAGGAACATGTATATGTAATGACTTGCTTACAAAAATATATTATACAGTTACATGATGTAATACTATGTCATCAAAATTTCAATGAAGGAAAAACTCCACAAATTTACAATAAATTGTTAAATTTAAGGTGCATCATTTCTAAAAAATATATTTTAATATATTAAAATATTTTTTATGTTTTTGAAATGACACAATCAAGAAAGTATATTTCTAGCAGAGTGCTGAAAAATTTGTTGTTGTTTTTTTTAAAGGGGACAGTAAGCCAAATAAGTTTAGGAACCTCTGGTCTAAACATTTCATTCAGTTCACTAAATTGCTAAGAAGCTGCATATGGAAATGAATTAAATATCATTAGCCTAAACCCATGATAAGTTTAGCACAATTATCCAAATCCAGCCTTGTACCGTAAGAAAAGGGGCTAGATAATCTCACAAGACTGTTCCTCTTTTATTGATCTTGGTCTTTTTTCTGTAACTTTTTTTGGGGCATCTAGATCAGCAAGGGGAACTTTCATTGTGGAAACTCTGTCTACTAATGTCCCTGCAACTCCCCATCTCTAATTTATAATCTTAGAATACAGCTGTGCAAACTTCATGGGTTAACTGACATTCTCTGGGTCACCAAAACCAGGACGGGCCAGAGGCAGGCTATGAATCCAAGGTTGGCCTTCCATATACTATTTAACCAAATTATTACAAGAAATTTTTCTGTAAAAAATTCTCTGATGCATTGTTTTCCATAAATTAGTTAGAAGCTTAGGAAGCAGACACCTGGTTAAAAGCAGACACCTTATTTTATTTCTGTAAAAACTCTTAGGTGAACAAAACCTTTTTCTCACCAGTGACTGCAGGAAACTGTCCTTTCCACATTCAACCTACACAATATCTGGATGATGAAAGGGGCCTGAGTGTTCTTTGCTGAGAAGGACTTCCTTAACAAGTGGGGAGCTATACAATGTGTCCCTGCTCCTGACGAACATATAAAGAAAGCATTGTAAGTTTCCACTGAACATTTCCCTGGTCATTAATTCTAATCCCCATCATGAATAAGACCAATCAGTAATGCCCTGATGACATAACCAAACCAGTTATACCTCTTTATGAGAGGAATCATCTCAAAGGAGGGAGGAGGGGTAGGGAGCAGCTGGGACATATTCTGCTCCAAAGGCTCAGGATCCACAACAAATTCAAGAACAACAATTCAAAATCTACAACAATTCTCATAGGTTTGAGACCTTAACTGTAGTAAAAGAAAACTAATATTACTATAAAAACATGAGTTTCCCCTTATAAAGGGCCCCAAAGAAAGCTATTATGCCCATCCTAATGGACCCACTTGAAGTAACCCAGAAATATTGTATTGTCACACACAGACATTATAGGCTAACACAATGGTTTGATCTGAAATTATACTTAAAATTGCCTAATCACTATAACCAGAAAAAATAATCATGCTAAAGCACAAATGGGGCCACGTCACTCCCTTGCTCCAGAAAGAGCCCTGGTTCCCTATTACTTCTAGGGAAAATGCAAACTCAGCTAGGCATTTAAATCCCTTCACATTTCTGCTTCAGCCTTTCTTTCCAGGCTTACTGAATTTCTCCTCTTCATAGATTTTATGTTCTTGACAGTTTTGGAAAAACTGGCTTGTTTGCTGTTATCCAAATGTGACACTCCATCAGCCTATCTCTGTGTCCTTGCACAAGACTCCTCTTTTTGGCTTCTATTATTATTTGCAGATCTTTAAAAAGAAATTCACATTAAGGTTCTTCTAAATTATAAGTGTCCTTAGTCCATGTAAAATGTAATTTATTAAATTACTATGCACCTAAAAATTTTCTATTGTGTAAAGTCAGGGGCACCTATATAAGACAATGCAATTAAATGGAGGGGACATGCCACAAAAGCAACTGAAATTTTGTTATACCCACAAGATCTTTCTGTGGGATAAATAAATCTAACCATAGGAGAGGTACTTTTATCTGAAGATCTGCAAATCTAGGACACCTATACATCTGACATTTACCTGTACATTTGTCAAAAAAGGGTTGAGAAAAATAATGCAAAATGTTATGAAACCAGCTAAGTTCATGTATTATACTTTCTGTAGTTTAATTGAAAACACACACACACACACACACACACACACACACACACACTACCCCACCACCACCACCACCACCACCACCACTACTACTACCAGATGGCCCACACTCAAGCTGGAAGGGCATCCCAGAATATTAGACTTGGAAGGGGTCTCGCTGTTCATCCAATCTCAGCCTCCTCTAAAACAAACAAACCCACCCTCCTGTACATCTATGAATGCCTGGTGTCTTGTACACAACAGGCATTGAATAAAAATTTGTTGAATAGCCTGAGAGGTAGTTTAGCCTTGGCTCGAAAACCTCAAGGGAAGGACAGATGGGGCCACCTTTGGAGGGCTCTAATTCTGTGGAAGTTTGTTTACATAATGCCTATGTTGTCTTTCTGCATCTTGCATCCACTGCCCCCGGCTCTTTGCGGGGAGTCAATAGAACAAGTCTAATCACTGGTCTAGGTAAAAAGCCTTCAAATACTTGAAGGCAGCTGAGAGATACCTCAGAGACCATGTGGTCCAATCCTCATCTGGACAGGAATCCTGACAGCAACAAGCTTTGACTTACAACCCGATTGCCTCCCAAAGCATCTCCTGCCACTTCTGGACTGTTGTACCTGTCAGCCTGCTGAGCCAAGCTGTACAAGAGAGTGATCTGAAAACAGGATGACCTATGCAGAACTGCAAGGGGCCTATGCAGGGCTACCTAGCCCAACCCTTATATCTTACAAATGAGGAAACTGAGGGTCAGAGAGTTTAAGTGACTGGCCCAAAGTCATACATCTAACAATAATGATAACGGCTAACACTGACATACTGCTTACTATGTGCCCAGCACTGTGCTAAGTAATTTACAATTATTATTGTATCATCTGATCTTCACAACAACCCTAGAAGATAGGTGCTATTATTGTCCCCATTCTGCAGATAAGTAAACTGAGGCAAAAAGACACAAAGTGCTTTGCCCAGGGTCCCATATTAAGTGTCTGAGACTGAATTCGGATTTAGAACTTTCTGACTCCCCAGCCCGCACTCTAACCACCATGTCACTAGAGCCAGATCTGAATCCACGTTTTCCTGACTCCAAGTACAACTCTATTATATTATACTGTTGGATAGGGCTTACAAATCACATATAAATAACATGAAGAAAGTGAACAAAATGTTCTAATACTTATATGAAAATAGGAACTTAAGTATTTGTATTATAAGAGGTCAAATGTATTATAAGGGGTTGTGTTATGCGAGGTTTTAAGAACAGAGATAACTAACAGTAATTTTGTGGGAAGACAAAGTGGGACCTGTGAAAAGTATACTTTTCCAATTAGTCTAGGAAGAATTCATCAAAAAGACAAGATATGGAAAGCTATTTGAATAATGAGACAGAAGAAATCTGGTAAGCAAAGTAGTTCCAAGTACCCACCCCAAAGTAGGCCTGGTATAACCAAATCTAAGCTGTAGAAAATTTTGGAAGACATAAAATTTTAAACATTGCTTTGCTCCTATGTGGGCATGCACAGCTAAATGTAAGGAATGGAGGGGGTGGATCAAAGTGGACCACGATATTAACTCTTTTCATTCTGCAGGCATTTACTGAGTAATGATGATAATGGCTAACTTTAAAGGCCACAAATTGCTTTACATCCGTGATCTCATTTAAGCCTTACAACAATCCTGTGAGATAGGTATTAAAATGATTACTATCTTTTATTTTTCAGATGAGGAAGCTGAAGTTTATGGAGGCTACATGACTTGACTCTGGTTATATAACTAATACTTAGTGCAAGAAGCAGGATTAGAACCTAGGTCTTAGATTGTGCAGTAGACAGAGTGCTGGGCCTGGAGTTAGAAAGACTCATCTTCCTGAGTTCAAATCTGGCCTCAGGCACTTACTAGTTGTGTGACCCTAGGCATGTCACTTAACCTTGTTTCCCTCAGTTTCCTCAACTGTAAAATGAACTGGAGTATCCTCCAGTTACACTCCAGTATCTTTACCAAGAAAACCCCACACGGGGTGATGAAGAGGTTAAAACATGGCTGAAACAACTGAAGAAAAAATAAATCAATTAAAACAAAATAAAATAAAATAAACCTCCTTATCCAAAGGTCAACATATGTCATACCTACATACAGAGTACCATAATTATAGACCTTCCCTGCTATTTTTCTCCCATTTAAAGCCTTGAGATGACTGTTTTTCTTTTTCTACTAATATTCATTAAGAAAAGATTCATCTAAACTCCGAGTGCAGATTGAAGCATACTTTTTTCACTTTTTTAAAATTTGTTGCAACATGGCTAATGTGAAAATGTTTTGCACGTCTGCACATGTATAATTGATATATCTTACAGCTTGCCTTCTCAATGACTGCGGGAGGGCCTGGAGGGGGGAAGAAAGTTTGACGTTAAAAAAAGTGAATGTTAAAAATTTTTTTAAAAGAAAAAAGATTCCTTTATGAAATTACAAAAAATGTAGGCAATTAATATTCCTCTTGTATAGAGCTCAAGTTTAAATCGACCGTAGCCATTTGGAACATTGGCCTAACTAGCTGTCATATAGCTTACATGCTTTTTTATTCTATAGGAAAGACTATACTGTCTTTTATACAAATCTGAAAATCTTGATCGTGAGGTTTTCCAGACAACAGTAAAGCAAAATTAGGAGGGGATGGTGAGTTAAAAACCTTGGCTAGAGGTAAGTTATAAAAGTTATAAAATTAAGTTAATTACAAAATTAAATACCAGTTTATTAAGTACCTATAAGCCAATCACTACAATGGCACTGGAGATATAAGGGCCCTTGCCCTTAGGAGTTTCCATTCTACTGGGAAGACATATATATCTAAGTATGGCACAAAGAAAATTGAGGAAAGGGGGCACAGGAAGCCCAGGGGGTGTGAACAGGGAAAGCCTGACAGATGGGGAGGCACCATAACTGAATCTAGAAGGAAAACAAGGACTGGGATGACAGTAAGACATAATGGAAGACAACTATGAAGCTAAGAGAGGCACAAAAGACAGACCCAAGAACTCAAAAAGCACAACTGTCTGGAGAGATGTAGTGTAGGAGCAGACACCCTCAGCTGCCTCTGAGAACATCACGGTATGATCATTGATGCTCCTAGCGATGACCATTAGCTTGTCTTTTCAGCTTTCCCTTTCTTGATGACTAAGGCCTTCCCTTTCATTAGCTCAAACAGCTCAGGCAGGGTGCCTAGACCACCTGTGGAGGAGACAGAGAACACAGCCAGAGAGAGAGAAATGAGCAGCCAAGGTCTCAGTCCCAGGTCAGGGAGAAGGCTGAGGGCAAACCACACAAAGAGCGAAGTGAAAAGTGGAAAATGGCGCGAAGCCAGGGCCTGCTGGAGTAAGACATGCGCAGAGCACCCTGAGTGCTGCGGGGGTGAGATGCTACTGCTGTTCAGTCATGTCTGACTCTTTGTGACCCCACTTGAGGTTTTCTTGGCAAAGATAATTGAGGGGTTTGCTATTTTTCTTCTCCAGCTCATTTTACATTTGGGGAAACTGAGACAAGCAGGGTTAAGTGACTTGCCCAGGATCACACAGCTGGTGACTGAGGCGGATCTGAACCTAGGTCTCCCTGATTCCAGATCTAGCACTCTATCCACTGTGCCATCTAGCTGCCCCCAAGATGCTACTATGATTAGTTTATTTTTTTTTAAGCCTATGGCTTGATAAAATAAAATGCAACCTTGAAGGCTCCTTTTAGATGTTTCTCTTTTGTATATAGAAAAGTTGTACAGTCCTCTATGAAAGATATGAGATAACTGCTGTGAAAAGCACTTGACTCATCTCAAGTGAGGAGTAAAATGGGAAGATATTAGTAAATTTAGTTATCCCTTCCACATCAGAGGAGTTAGGGGCATGCAGAGTATGGCCCCTCCCCCTCCCCGTCTGGAAAATGAATTTTTTTTCTTTTATGGGATGCTTACAGTACCTTATTGTAAAATTTGGGTTAAATAAATGGTCATAGGTTCTGTGTTGACTGTGCTTCCACAAAACTCCCCCAAAATTCCCATTTAATTTCTTAGGCTGACTGGTAATATATCAAAACTGCCATGGGAAAAGGTGCAATGTAGAAAGGATAACTGTAGAATTTATTTTAAATATACATTTTTTAAAAAAATTTTGAGTTTTGAATACTCCCTAACCTTCTCACCCCTCCTTCATAACTGAGAAGGCAAGCCATGTGACATTAATTATACATGTGAATCATGTAAAGTATATTTACATATTAGCCTGTTTCAAGAAACAAATAAGGAAAAAAAATAAAGTGAAAAAATTATTCAGCAAAGGTCTTTTGATAAGCTGGGTTTGGAATCAAGAACTGGGAAATCATGGTTCAAATTCCACCTCTGACATGAGGCAAGTCAACTTAACTTTTGAGAGTCTGAGTTTCCCATCTGCAAAATGTGGTTAAAAAGAGCATCTAATTGCATACGGCTACTGTGAGGATCGAATGAGATAACAAAAGTAGAGCACTTTTAGAATGGCAGCTATTATTATTTTTATCAATTTCATGACACATCTTGTGTAAAGTCAAACAAAATAAGGATTCCCCTATGACTGATGATGACAATAACTCCTGTTTATATACAGCTTTCAGGCTGCAAAGCCTTTTATACATATAATTACTTTATTTGAGTCTCACAAACAACACTGTAAAATATGTAAATTATCATAATTTATAGATGAGGCAACCGAGGCTGAAATGGGGTAAGTGCTTTTGACCAGAATCATATAACCACATAGTCTGAGGTAGGATTCACTTCCAGATCTTCCTGGTTCTAAAACACTCAGTGAGGTACTCCACAGTTCTTAGCACAGAACCAGGTACAAAGTAGATGCTTACAAGATGTTCACTGATTGAATTATGCCATCCTATTAACTGCCCTAGGCCTCAGAGCATTCATTATAAAGCCTGCTTGGTAAAATTCATAGCAAAATGGAAAAGCTGAGTCTAACCATTCACATGAGAAAAATAAAATGGATGGAAAATATGTACTGAGCAAACTACCACATGTAGCTGGACCTGTTGAGTTAGTTCATCAGTATAATTATTTCAAAAAAGCAAATTAGATATTTATTTTTTCCTTTAAATTACTTTCAATGAGCAAGGTCAAAAAATATGATTGCTAAGTTCCAATGGTTTCATAAAGGGTAAAAAAAAGTTTATTTTTCTTTCTTTAAAAAATGCTTTATAAATATGTGAAATACATGGTTATAAACTTGTCAGAGCTTGAACAGTCTACATTGAATCTTGGAAAAGGTATGGACAGGTCTTAAAGTTTGGACTATGAGACAGACACCACCACTACCACCTGGTGGCTACAGGTTAAGGTTGCAGTTCCAAGTTTTCTCAGGGGTTAATAAACCTCAAATGACAGCAAACATCATGGTCCTGTAAGTGCTTTGAAAATAGAAGGGAATCCTCTGGGCTGGTGTCCGAGTTTTCCCATAGTTCCAAGGACTCAGTCAAGATGATGAGGTTAGGATCCAGAAACATTTCCTTCTCTCCAAACTGGGGTCAAAAGTAACAGTTCAGGCTCTCTGGTTTCTAATAGAATCAGAGCTGAAAAGCCAGTGGCCAGACCTGAGGACACAGTACTACCATCTCCTTTTTTTTTTAACTCTAAGTTAAATCTTTTAAGTAAATAGAAGACTCTGGTGGAGATACAAAAATTGTAAATCAAATGATAAATAATGCTCAACTTTTATCTTGTACAATATATTGGACAGAAATGTTCTAACATTCCTGTCACAGCCCCAAGTGGCATTTGGCACTATTATATTATACCAACTTTTATTTGTTTCATATAATTTCTCCTTCTACCACAACAAGGCAAGGAGAGAGAGAAGAAAACATAATTTATGCCCAAAGTATATCCAAATCAACCTAACAAGAATTATAGGAAAAGTACAGCTGGACTATTTACATTTAACAATGATAATTTCAAATTTTGACTTTAGAATATCAAGTCTTGAGCCTAATTTATTAATTGTCTTGACTATGGGTAAGAGAAAGCAAAAGCAGGAAAAAATGCTGTTTTGGAGAACATCCCAAAATATATCCACTTACTTATCCACAAGAAAAACCATCATATTTTTTAGATTCTGTAGTTATTATTACGTATTTTATATGAATAATAATTATATTTTTCTAAATGCTAGTTATTCCCCCAAATCTGGAACAACATATATACAAAACCCACAAATAGCTTAGACAAAGGAACACCACATATATTAATATTCAATGTTCAATTACTGTATAATCAAGAGTATAATTCAATATATTGTCCCAAGAGTCCAGAAGGAAACAACTAAATGCTGAATTTAAGTTACAAAGTAGTATTTATGTTTTCTCAAAGTTTTAGAAACATCTAAAAAATTTATCTTTTTTTCCAGTTATTAAATACTACCACTATGACTGACCCTCCTGGCTTGCAAACACCTGGCAACCAACCCATATTAAACACTGAAGAAGGCAATGGATTAGCAATATTTTTGTTACTTTCTCCAATAAATTGTTGCTCTTTCCTGGCTAGTGGTTTTGGGTAGGGTTGCTGAAAAGTTATTCATAAATTAATAAGGATGACTCCAGGGGGAAAAAAAATCTTTTTCTGATTTTTTTTCTCTTTTTCATAGGACATGACTATTAGGAAGCTTTAAGATTGTGAGAACCCATACTGATCAAATTCTTAGTACTTAGATACAAATGATCAGGATGAAGATGATGCTGATGCTAGCCAACATTTATATCACATTGCGTGCCTGGCACTGTATTAAGCAATTTACAATTATTATCTCATTTGGTCGTCACAAGAACTCTGGGAAGTGCTACTTTATTCTGGGAGGTAGGAAGGAAGGAAATAAGCATTTATTGAGCACCTACTGTGCACTAGATATTGTAAGCACTTTACAAATACTATCTCACTTGAGCCTCATGACAACTGTTATTATCCCCATTTTAGAGATGAGGAAACTAAGGAAGTTAAGTGACTTGCTCAGGGTCACAGAGCTAGATAAGCATGTGAAGCAGGATGTGAACTCAGATCTTCCTGACTCTGCGTTCAGCGGTCTACCCATTTCACCACCTCACTTTGTGAGTTTCAGACTATATGGCCAGAGGAATCTTGGAAAAGGGGAGATTTTGTGCCAGAGTTAGTCAGGAAAGAACTGAAATGAAAACCAGAAGCCTTTGTGTATTTCCATTCCCCTACCTCCTCCAGCACCCCATTCCTCACCTCCCCATGAGGGTAGGCCTCATGTTTGACACACTGCACATGTGGAATAAGCACATGCAGTGGACAGCATTGAAAATGCCATTCTTCTAACTCAAAATTGATGAGTTTTTTTCCAAAAAGAATTTTAAATTAATTTTAGAAATGAAAGGCCCCCATCCAGGGTTTGGGTTAGGCTGCCTCTAAGTCTGAGATCCTGGGCTGCAAAGGGAGATAAGCCCTCTCACCAGAAAGTAGGGATAACTCATGGTTTAAGGCTTAGATAGGGATGTTTTGACATTTCCTGAACAATACAGATTAAACATTTGTTCAGATGTAAGACAATTCTTTATGCAAAGGGTGGGAGGAGAAGGTGGAAAAGTCTTATTTGATGACAGATTACAGGACAAAAAGGAAACAACTTTTAAGAGGCAGAGCGATCAGTGTCACCTATAAGAAGAACATTATGTAATTGCTTTGAAAATCTTTGATGCCCCTAGGCCAGTGATAAACACTCAAGTAGCTAAGTTCTCAGCATTGTGTCCAGAAAAATATAACTACAGATTTCTTCTCAGGACAGTAAGCAGCATGCAGGCCTGCAGATAATGTATATTGACTTAAGTATTCAACAGATTCCCACCCAATCTGTCTACCCACTCTGGCCATCGCAGCCTGAAGGGTTCTTGTCCTTATTCAAACTTGAATCTTCTAGAGAGCAGTTATTTGATATACCAGACACCTTTCTCTGGGGCTTTTCCTATTTTTTATAGGTCTTGTTGTAGAACTTGTATTGCTATAAACTCATAACTGGCCCACTTCTCTTTCTAATCATGTATTTCCTAAGCGGATGTCCTTACATGACTTCTGGTACGCAGGACATCAGCAGAAATATACTTAATGATAACAAGTCAAAGTGAATGAGCAAATGTCCACGGAGGAGAAGTCCTGAGCCTAGGAAATGGTGAATGGGTAGAGTTCCAAAAGATGAAGATAGTGCATATGCATGGAAGAAGAAAACAGATGCCAAAGAAAGAAGAAAAGAGTTCAACTCCCACCAAGGAAAAAAAGTTCTACTATCTTCCACAAGACTGAAACTCCATAATGATGGAGCCCCTGCCAGACACAAGTAAGATGAATTCTAGGAAGGGATATGAACTGCTTTTCTTGATCATATGAACAGTTTGAGATTAGGCTGAAAAGGTGAGTTAGAATCCAAAATTTGGGCCTTGAATACTAAGCTAAAGAATCTGGACTCTACTTAGCTCTGAGGCCTCTGTCTAGAAGAGGTACAAAATCAAAGGACTTAATTTGTCTAAGTCTACCATTCTCTTATCTTGGAACTATGACAGGAATATAACATTTTAAATTAGGTCAGATAGGGGCAGAGCCAAGACAGCAGTGCAGCAGCAGGAAAACTCCATGGCTCCCCCCATAACCACCTCAAATACCTATAAAATATGACTCTAAACAAACTTTAGTGCTCCAGAACCCACAAAGTGACAGAGAAACAAATCTCCCACTGAAGGCAGCCTGGCAGGTAGACAGGAAGGGTTCATCACAGCACACTAGGAGCCCAGCCCAACCCCACATGAGCCGATGGTTTTAGCCCCAGGGTGGCCAGGACCAGTTGCACCTGGAACATTGGGGAGAGTGGATCACCAGCAGTTGTGGAGGTTTCCAGAATTGTTAACCCATAAAATCTAACAAAAAGTAAAAGGTCAGTGAAGAACTTCGTTGGAATGGGGAGGGGGGGGTAGAGGGACAGAGGAGCAGGTCAGGCCCCTGCCCCCAGAGCTAGAAGTGGCAGAGGTATGGCAGCCCTGCAGCTGCCTCCACGTGGCTGTTTCAGAGTTCCTTGCCTACAGATGGTAGGGGCACCAAGCGAATATTCAGAGAGTAATGCTCTTGTTTTAACCTGCCTGGTCTTGGGTGGTGGTCCTGAGGTGTTTGACCAGTGAGACAGAGTTTGTGAGTACTGAAGAGGCGGCACCCTCCTAATAGCTCCAGCAGCTGCACAAACTCCAGTGATTTGGGAAAAAGCTCCTCCCACTGGGAGCAGAGTTCTACTGTGGCAAAGAGCTGAAAAGTCAAGTAATGGAGAGGCAACATGAGTAAGCAAAGGAAGCAAAGTAAGCATAGTAATCCAACTTTTGATTCCTTTTTTGGGAACAAAAAGAATCAAAGCATGGAACAGGAGGAAGACAACACAGTCAGAACTCCCGCAACAAAAGCTTCCAAGAAAAATATGAAATGGTTACAGGCTATAGAGGAGCTCAAGAAGGATTTTGAAAATCAAGTAAGAGAAGTGGAGGAAAAATTGGGAAGAGAAATGAGAATGATGCAAGAAAATCGTGAAAAGCAAGTCAACAACCTGATTGAAGAAAATAACACCTTAAAAAATAGACTAACTCAAGTGGCAAAAGAGACCCAAAAATCCAACACGGAGAAGAATGCCTTAAAAAGCCAAATTTGCCAGATGGGAAAAAAATTTCAAAAGGTCACTGAAGAGAATAATTCCTTCAGAATTAGATTGGAGCAAATGGAAGCAAATGACTTTATGAGAAATCAAGATACTATTAAACAGATGCAAACAAATGGAAAAATAAAAGATAATGTGAAATATCTCACTGGAAAAACCAATAACCTGGAAAACAGATCCAGGACAGATAATTTTAAAATTATTGGGCTATCTGAGTGTCATGATCAAAAAAAGAACCTAGAAAGCATCCTTTAAGAAATTCTCAAGAAAAAATGCCATGATATTTTAGAACCAGAGGGCAAAACAGAAATTAAAAGAATTCACTGATCACCTCTTGAAAGAGACCCCAAAAAGAAAACTCCTAGGAATATTATAACCAGGTTCCAGAGCTCCCAGATCAAGGAGAAAATTTTACAAGCAGCCCAGAAGAAACAGTTCAAATATTGTGGAAACACAATCAGAATAACACAGGATCTAGAAGCTTCTACATTAAGGGATCAAAGGGTCTGGAATATAATATTCCAGAGATCAAAGGAACCAAGATTAAAACCAAGAATCACCTACCCAGCAAAACGGAGTATAATGTTTCAGGAGAAAATATGGTCTATTCAATGAAATAGAGGACTTTCAAGCATTCTTGATGAAAAGAACAGAGTTGAATAGAAAATCTGACACTCAAATACAAGAAGCAAGAAAAGCATGAGAAGGTAAACAGGGAAAAGAAATCATAAGGAACTTGTCAAAGTTGAAATATTTATATGCCTACATGGGAAAACAACCATTGTAACTTATGAAACTTTTCTCAGTATGAGGATAGTTGAAGGGAACAGAAATGTATGTGTATGTATATATACATATATATGTCTATATAGGAGGGTAAATGTGCATATGAATACATATGCGAGTGTGTGTGTATATATATGTACATGTATACATAGACAGGGGGCACAGGATCAATTGAATAGGAAGGGATGATATTTAAAAGGTGAAATTGAGAGGTGAGAGAGGAATATAATGAGAGGATATGGGGAGCGACAGAATGGGGTAAATTATCTCATATAGAAGAGGCAAGGTATAACTGTTACAATGGAGGGGAAGAACAGGAAAATGAAAGGGAATGGGTCAACCTTACTCTCGTTGAATTTGTCTTAGGGAGGGAATGACACACACTAAATTGGGTATCTTGCCCTACAGAAAAGTACAGGAGAAGAGGAAGAGAGCAGGGATGATGAAGGGAAGGGCAGGTTGGAAGGGAGGGTAGTTAGAAGCACACTCTTTTGATTTTGAGAAGGGACAGGGTCAAAGTAGAGAACAGAACAAGTTAGGGGCGGGATAGGATAGAGGGAAATATAGTCAATCTTTCACAATATATCTGCTATGGAAATGTTTTGCATAACTACACATGCACAATCTATATTGAACCGCTTATCTTCCCAGTAAGGGTAGGTGAAGAGGGAGGAAGGGAAAAAAAATGGAATTCAAAGCTGTAAAATCAAAGTTTAAAAAATTATTATTATCATTATTATTATTATTTTTACATGCAACTGGGAAATAAGATATACAGGCAGTGGGATATGGAGATCCATCTTGCCATACTGGAAAATGGGAGGAGGAATGGGGGAGGATATAAAAGAGAGCAGATTGAGGGAGAGCGTATTCAGTGGGATTGCTGTTGTGGGGTGGTGAACAGAGGAAAATGGTGAGAAAATTTGTAACTCAAAATCTTGTGGAAATGAATGATGTAAACTAAAAATAAACATAAAATTTAATTAAAAATAAAATTAGGTTAGATAGAAAGGAAAAAGGACATGGGTTACTGGTGATATTAAAGTAACAGACAAGGATATTTAAGAGATGGTCTTTGGTGTCAGCTATGACATGGGTTCTCAATCTAAGGTTCATTAGGCTTTAAAAAACAGTTTTAAAAAATATCTCTGTTTCAACAAAATTAATTTCCTTTACAATCCTATATGTTTTTTAAAATTTTGTGCATTGCAAAAACATGATTCTGAGAAGGGGCCCATTGGCATCACCAGATTGCCATATAGGGCAAGAAAACTTAAAAGGTTAACACCTTGAAAGAGAAGTTTGGGATCAGGAAATGAGCTGTATAATGGATAGTATGCTAGAATTGGATTCAGAAAAAACATGACGTACTCTGCATATAAACTAAACAAAGTAACAACCTATAACCTTGTCACACTTATTTTCCAATTTTAAACCAATCTTAAACCTAACTGTTGCTTCTTGGCCTACATATATGTTCTTCAGGAGACAAATGAGATAATCTTGTACTCCCATCTCTTTGAAGACTTGCCACATTTTGTTGTGATCTATATAGTCAAAGGTTTTCGTGTACTCAATGAAGCAGAAGAAGATGTTTCTTTGCATTCTTCATAATTCAAGTAAATGTAGGCAATTTGTTCTCTAGTTCCTCTGCCTCTTGTAAAAGCAGCCTGCTTTTCTAGCAATTCTCAGTTCACATTGTGCTGAGGCCTACCTCACAGAATCTTAAGCACAGCCTTAGTGGTATGTGAGATGAGCACAATTATTTGGTAATTTGAACATTCCTTGGCATTGTCCTCCTTTAGGTTTGGGACACAGACTGATCTTTTCCAATCCAGTGGCCACTGCTTGAGTTTTCCAAATTTTGCTGACATATTGAGTACAGCAATGTAACAGCATCATCTTTAGCTGCAATTCCATCACTTCCACGAGCCTTATTGTTAGCAATTTTTCCTGGACCTTAATAGCTGTACAACTCTGAGCAAGTCACGGAACCTCAGTTTATCTCAGTTTCTTCATCTATACAATGGAGAAAATAATAGCACCTACTTCTCATGGTTCTTGTGAGGATTAAATGAAATAATATATGGAAAGCACAGAAAGGTTAGCTATTATATCTATTGCTGGAGGGTTTTTTCCCCCTTCTACACCAGGCCTGGAAGGAAGAAGAATTAAGGAAGAGTTAACTGGGGTTCAACCACCTGAGAAACTCTGCAAAGAATTCCCACCCAAACCCTTCACAGACCAATCGATCAATAAACATTTATTAAGCCCCTATTATATGCCAGCGTTGTGCTAAGCCCCGGGGATACAAAAAGGAGTAAAAGATAGTCCCAGCCCTCAAAGAGCTTACAGTCTAAAGGAGGAGACAACATTCAAACAAATATATATAAAGCAAGTTATATGTAGGAACAGGAAATAACTAAAACATTTAATATTATAGGAAATGATTAAAAGAGAAAAAATACTAAAATTAAGAAAGGTTAGGGAATGCTTCCTGGAGAAGTTGGGATTTTAGCTGAATTTGAAGGAAGATCTAGAGCAAGGCCTCCAATGCACTGGGCAGGGGGATTTTTTAGATAACAATAAAGGATGAAAAGATAACACCAACATAGGCATAAGAGTGTTAAATGTGGAATCTGAAGAAAGTCATGGAAGAGATGGTATGAACAGAGCTTTGAAGAATGGAGGACAATTATTAGTCAGGAAGGGGGAAAGGGTTCCAGAGAAGAACAATGAATGACAGGTGTGAGACAGAAGATAAACCACAGATGGGTTTGCTTACCTAGAAAGGAGGGATGTAACAAGACTAGGGCTGAGGGCTGAGTGATATCCATAGTAAAAAGTAAAAGAGTAAGGGGTTGCACTAAACAGGCATGAGGAAAGCAGATATGGAAAAAGCAGTGAGAAGTTAAGTAAAATCAAGAACCCAAAGCAATGATTAAAGTCAGTAATTTCATTACGTAAATAGAATCAGAAACTGGTTTAATCTTTTATACCATCTCTGGGGGTTGGGGAGGAACGACCTTGATACAATTGCTATGAAATCCTCCTGTACTCAGTCCTAAGACATATTATTATGAATAATTGGAGAAGTTTATACTAAAACTATTATTGCAACTTAGTTATACCCTGAGGAAAGCCTTGAGAAAATAGTTCTGAGTCACTCCTTTCTTTCATGTGGGGAGGGGGGGTGGAAATAAGAAGATCAAAAAAAAAAAGAGTTCAGATCTAACCAAAGAAAAAAGTTTTTGTATCTTCTATAAAAATGCTACGCTCTAGTGTACAGAATTGTTCTAATAACCCTCAAAGGGTTAAAAGTGAATGAGTTAGACTATGTCTAAGTACTTTAACTTTTCATTAGCTTTTCTTTAAGAGGAGAAGTAGGAATAGTAGGAGGTATAAGAGTATGAGTAGTAGGAACAGGAAGAGGAGGAGGAATGGGAGTAGAAATACCAGTATTAGGAGAAAGAAGAACAGATGGAAAAGGAAAAAGAATAGGAGTAAGGGAAGGAGGAGGAAGAATAGTAGGAATAAGAGTAGTAGGAATATGAAGAAGAGGAGCGGAGGTAGGATGAGGAGGAACAGGAGCAAAAGGAGTATTAGGAGGAGAAAGAATACGAGTAAGGGCAGTGGAAGTTGTAAGCGGAGGGGTAGAGAGAGGATTCTAGGAAGATGGCAGAGTAGGTCAGAAAATTCCTAGCTCTCAAGATTCTACCCCACAAATGAGATAAAATAGCACCTTAGAGCAAACAAAGTGCAGTAAAAATAAATAAGAATTGGGGCATAACAGGGATATTCCTGGGAAAATTGTGGAAGATCCAAAGAAAAATCCCAGGGTTCTTTGGTCCCTCTGAAGACTAAACACCTCCAGGCTAGGGACCACATTAATAACAAGCAGCAAGACCAGGGGATAGCTGAGTTGGGAGGCCCTAGGGATAATGAGGGGAGTTGGGCATCTGACCTGGGGAAGATCTAGGGAACCTCTGCTGACAAGGAACACCAGACCCAGTTGTGTTGCAAACAACAGCAGGGGGAGAGAAGGAACCAACACATGCCCTGTGGGTGCAGAAGCAGTGGAAAAGAATGCCCCTGGCTGTGGGTACTTACTGAAGGTTGGAGGTTTGGCTCTGGTTCCAGACTAGACACGAGAACTGAAAGTCTAGGGCAAGAGGCACAAAGTCTTATATCCCAAGGTTAGGAGTGATTACAAAAATTAAACTATTGCTACAAAAAAAATATGCACAGGCAAAGAAGAAAGAATTGAACCACAGAAAGTTGTAATGGGGGTGCCAAGATGGCAGCGTAGAAGCGGCAGCGTCCCACAGTTCCCATGCAGCCACCCTAAACACCCATAAAAATGTGATGCTGGACAAATTCTAGGACTCTCTAACTCAAAAAATACAGAAAACACCTCTCGCAGAAGGCAGCTTGGGAAACAGGAGATCATCTAGGCAGGACGCTAGCTGAGGCCAGCCCAGCTTGAAACTGAAAACAGCAAGGCCCTGGGCCCGGTAGGAAGGATCCAAGCCACACAGCCAGTCTATAAGAGAGAAGAACTACAGCCTCCAGCAACTCCACACATACCAAAGTGTGAAAAATAGGGATTAAAGAAAGGTGTGAAAAATAGGGATTAGAGAAAGGCAGCTGGGAGGAGGGGCTCATGCCAGGCCTGGAGCTGAGACCAGCCCAGCCTGAAACCTCCATGTGGCCAGGCTCCAGGGCGACGAGGAGGAGCCAAGCCTCCCAAGCCACAGTGAGTTTACTTCAGAGAAGATCTAAAGCACCAGGAGAAATCTGCATAAGCCAGGATTAAAGGTCAGTGAAAGTGAGTGAAGCTTTCAAGCTAAATTTGGGGGAGGAAAAGCAGTTCGGCAAATCTACCCCCGGAGAAAGGAAGCAGCGGGGAAAGGGCAGAAACTGCTGTAAACAGCTGTGGCTCTCACTGGGATGCTTCAGAGCCCCTGGTCTGTGGATCCCACAGGGGGGCTAAGTCGATTGATCAGGGCCAAGTGCTCTTGTGTTGAGTGGCCTGGATCCAGATCGTGGGCTTGGGTGGTGGTCCTGGGGCGTGCTTTCAGCAAGCCAAAGTTGGGGAGGCTGCAACACCCCCCTAATAGCTCTGGCAGCTGGGAAAACCCCAGCGATGTGGAACAGAGCTTTCCTCCTGGAAGCTGAGTTTCACAAAGCTAAAAAAAAACCCTAACCAATTAATTGACTGGCCAACATGAAGAAAAGGAAGCAAAATAAGATCAGCAATAAAACTCTAGAATCCTTTTTTGTGGACAAAAAGGATCACAAAATGGAACGGGAGGAAGACAACAGAGTCAGAACTCCCACACCAAATGCTTCCAAGACACTTGAAGAATGCCTAGAAGCTATACATCAATTGAAAAAGGACTTTGAAAACCAAATAAGAGAAGTGGAGAAAAAATTGGGAAGAGAAATGAGAATGATGTGAGAAAACCATGAAAAGAGAGTCAACAACCTG
>CM053601.1:86191306-86208215 GCA_028646575.1 Pseudocheirus occidentalis
TGGAAGTTCTGATTGGGTTGTTTTTCTCCCGTTCCATGCTTTGATCCTTTTTGTCCACAAAAAAGGATTCTAGAGTTTTATTGCTGTTCTTATTTTGCTTCCTCTTCCTCATGTTGGCCAGTCAATTAATTGGTTGGTTTTTTTTTTAGCTCTGTGAAACTCTGCTTCCAGGGGGGGAAGCTCTGTTCCAAATCGCTGGGGTTTTCCAAGCTGCCGGAGCTATTAGGTGCGTGTTGCAAGTCCCCCCCAGCTTTGGCTTGCTGAAAGCATACCCCAGGACCACCACCCAAGACCATGATTCGGATCTAGGCCACTCAACGCAAGAGCACTTGGCCATGATCAATCGATTCAGCCTCCCTACAGAGTCCGCAGGCCAGGGGGTCTGAAGCAGCCTGGTGGGGGCTGCCACTGGTTCCAGCAGTTCATTTCCCCCACTGCTTCCTTGCCCCAGGGGCAGATTGGCCGAACTACTTTTCCTCCCTCAAATTAAGTTTCCAAGTTTCACTTTCACTAACCATCTCTGATCCTGGTTTGCTGTATTTTAAGATACCCTCATGCAGGTGCTTTAGATCTTCTCTGAAGTAGACTCACACTATGGTTTGGGAGGCCCGGCTCCTCCTGGCCACCCTGGGGCTTGGCCTGGCCGCGGCTGCAGTTTGGGGCTGGGCTGCTCTTGTCTCCAGCCTGCCAGCCTGCTGCATGAGCCCCTCCTGCTGAGCTGCCCCTCTCCAATAGATGTGGAGGTGCTGGAGGCTGTAGATCTTCTCTTCTGCAGACTGGCTGCTGTGCAGCTCGGCTGGCTCAGCTCAGTTCCTTCCTACCGCCCCAGGCCTGGCAGCAGTCTTGGTTTCAGGCTGGGCCAGCCTCCGCTCACCGGTCACTGTGATGAGCTCCTGCTGCCGAGCTGCCTTCAGCGAGAGATATGTTTTCTGTATTTTTGTGAGTCTGAGAGTCCTAGTCTTTGTCTGGGTGTTTAGGGTGGTGGTGTGGGAGCTGCGAAGCCTTGTTGCTTCTATGCCGCCATCTTGGCTCTGCCCCCAAGGAAAAGGGGACAACTCTTTTTAATCCAATGACAAGAAGTGTGTTTGAATGCATGGAATTCTAAAGAAAAGGAAGTGATTCTGAAGAAAGAAGGAAAAGGCTTAGATGAAGAAGTACAAAGGAAGGGGGAACTAAAAAGAGATTTGTAAGAATTAAATGCCAACAAAATAGCAATTATTTTCTAATTCTGTGCTTTCACCAGTGTGGATACTTCCTCTACCAACAAGGATTGCAGCTCCTCTATACCTGAATTGGTGGGTTTTGAGAGTTTCTCTGGTGGAAATATCCATCACCCTCTGGTCATTCTGATGATTCCTTTTGGAATGTTAATTTCCTTCAAGGTTCAGGGCAAAGGACATCTCTTACAGAAATATTTACTGATTCCCTGGGTTGTGGGTGTACCCCTTCTCTATCACATTAGTTTGTAATTGTGTATTTGTTTCTGTGTGTGAGATATAGATCCCACATGTAATATAAATACATATAATGTAAATAGGAATAATACATGTAAGTAATTACCAGTGATAGGTATGAGTGGGTGGGAGGAGTCCTTCACTGTAATAGTAATGGGAATTTGAAGATCTTCCCAGCTTTGAAAATGTACTCTGCCTCTTGGCTGTACGTAATCACATGGAGCCTGTGGTGGGAAAAGTTTGCTGGAGGGTGGAGCAGAGCCCACAGGAAGCTGCCAGTCAGAGCAAGCTAGACTGGAGGGAGGAGAATTTGCTTCTGAGAGAGACAGATAGGCTTATCAATAAATATTGGTCTTGTATTGGTTTGTGGGAAGGCTAAAGGATGCTGTGGCCTTCTGTGCTGTTGTGGCTTGTTAACTTCTTTGCTACTATGATGGAATCAGCTTACTGGTTTGGGGATTTGGTTTTCTGGTGTCTGAATAAATGTTTTTGATTCTGTCTTCTATATGGAGAGTCTGTTATATTTTGTGATTGAGCACCATGCAGGTATATGCATAGTAATCATGAGCACTGTGAATATTGCATTGGTGATACACTCACTCCCTTTGATTATTCACATTCACCATTAAATTACTGTAAGGGGAAATAGATGTGGGTAAGGGATGCTGGGTGAGAGAATCCAGATGTCTGCTGCTAAAGGATTCCAACAGGTCTCCAGGCTCAAATCTCTTTCCTCTTTTCCCCTTTTTTCCTGAGTTTTGGCTTGCTAATAACACTGGTATAGTGGAATATAACTTGTTTCCTATTATTAATGATCCCCTGCCTATTGCTTCTCCTCCTTATTCCCTCCATCTGGCTAAGCAAAACTAAAGTGAGCTGACTCCTAGTTTGTGATGTTCCAGAAAAAAATCCTCACTTCAGTGACTCCCTGGGTTGGAGGAGGATAAATGCATTTCCCTCTTTTATCCAAAATAGCCTTCCCTGTAACCTCTATCATTATAAATAACCTCACACACAAAACAAGGTTGTAAATGGGAAAAGCAATAATGAGACAGGATGGATAGAACACACAAGGGGAAAGGGCTGACCTGCATTGTGCATTGGAGAGAAAGAGGAGCCAAAACAAAATGCTTCTGACAAGTGGTTCAGTTTCCCCAGTTCAGCCTTGGATCTTTGTAGAGAGGGGAGCCGGTGATTTTAGAGGAATAGTTCAGTTAAAGGGGTAATATCTTCCCTAACTCTGTGGAGTTCATTTCACCCCAAAATTGCTGCTACATTCTACCAGCAAAGGCGAACAGAATCCTGAGCTAGCCCTACTCATCACCGTGATTTCTCCAATACGGGGCCAGATTCCAATATCAAGAAACACACATATTGACATGCAATTATGTGTATGTGTATGTTTATTGAATTTATATGTAAATACAATTCTTTAGAGACTATTTCACAGCCATACAATAACATCAGTTGACTACTAGCATTAAAAACTTGGATCTTTATTTCTGGGAGAAGTTTGGGGTCAATAGAGAAGTTTGACAAGTTCCTGTAGGTTAAAAATAACCATCATTCAGAGGGCAACGGAGAGCCACATGGTGGATATGAGAAGAGTGCAACATAGAACAAACAAGAAACTTTGAAGGAGAAACAGTGTAAAGGTTATCATCAGAAAACTATGATGGAAAAAGAAAATGGGAAGGGTTGTGTGATGAGAGCAAGAGACAACCAGTGGAGAGACAGCCTGTGATTTACAAGTATCCTAATGAAACTAGGAGAAAACAACTGTTAACAGACAACTTATAGTGAGCTTAGAGAAAAAACTGGATGAGTCACAAGTATGGGAAGGAAGGAAGGAAAGAAGGAAGGAAGGAAGGAAATAAGGAAGGAAGGAAAGAAGGAAGGAAGGAAGAAAAGAAGGAAAGAAAGAAGGAAGGAAGGAAGGAAATTAGGAAAGAAACAAGCATTTTAATGTACCTACTATGTGCCAGGAATTGTGTGAAGCACTTTAAAGATATTATCTTCTTTGATACTCCAAAACAACCCTGAGAGGTAGGTGCCATTATTATGCTCATTTTACATTTGAGGAAACTGAGGCAAACAGAAACTTGGTGACTTGCCCAGGGTCACACAGCTACTAAGTGTCTAAGTCTAGTTAGGAGCTCAGGTCTTTCTGACTCCATGCCCAATTCTCTACCCCTGCATCACTTAGCTGTCCAGATGGGTTTTGAATTATGTTGTTGACAGGAACATGTATCCCAGTGAGATCACAGATCCATTGGTATGTTTTAAGTATTTAAAAAAATTTACTTGTCTGTGTACTTGATATTTAGCTTCTAGCATAATAATAATAGCTAGTATTTATATGTCACTTTAAGACTTAGAAAGCTCTTTACATACGTTAATTTTATTTGCCCCTCACCACAACCCTGTGAGGTTGTTTTTACAGATGGAGAAATTCAAGGTCAAAGAGGTTAAGGGACTTTCCCAGGGTCACACAGCTAGTGTTTGAAGCAGGAAGCTCTAACTATTGAGCTGTCTAGCAGCCTCTAGTAGAATGTAAGTTTCTTGAAATTAGCAGCTGTTTGGGGTTTTGTTTTTTGTATCCCTAGTGCATAGTGCCATACTTAGCAGGTGCTTAGTAAATATTTACTGAGCTAAATTTACAAGCCACAGAAAATGAGATTTTTTATGGCAATTATGCAAAACACCAGAACAACATTCTGTAACTTTGTGTAATCATTAGGGACTGAGCAGCCATATTGGATAGAGGATTATGTGCGCGTGTGTGCATACATACACGCACACATATGTGTATATACACACAGAGATACACAAACACACATGTGTGGAGTGTATGTGTGCGATATCATATGCATATACACATGCATGTGCATGTATATGTGCATGCACACATATACACACACCAGCATTAAAGAAAGCCTGCTGATTATGAACCTTTTGATGGGGATTTCCTACCCCTCCTAAAAGAAATCTCAGGAGAGAACCAAGACGGAACAGGATGTGAGCGGACCAGGAACAAATTAGGCCAGTAAGAAAGTATCAAGTATGAGTGTCAAAATTTCTCCCAATTGACTAAGTTGAAACTTCAAATGCCAGATTTCCATTTATGGTGTATTTATATTTGTATGAGGACCAAAAACTACAAACAAGCTATTGTCTGAGAATTAGGTGACTGACCTTCAAAAAGCTTACTTTATTGCCAAAACTATTCAAGGATTTTAAAAAATCAGTTACTTGGATGAAGACACATAAACAAACAAAAACCATACACACATATGTGTGTATATATGTGTGTGTGTATGTCTTCATTCAAGTTCTATATATATGTATATACACATATACACACTCATATAAATCTTTATCTTTCTACAGATACATACATACATACAAGTCATTGATTAGAAAAAATCTCTATGAAAGAGATTCTCTTTCTCTCTGTCTCTCTGTATAGATGTAGATATGTATCAATATGGATATAGATGTTGATTATAGATAGAAAGGGTGCATGGGGTGTTCAGAGAGAACCAACTCTTCTGGTACGAGGGCTCGCCAAGCCCTTTTCAGGGCTCATTGCTCACCTTTGGTGTCCACCTTCACCCAACTCTCACCTGTGACTGCAATAAGCTGTAGCACAAACAGCAAACACACCCTGGGAAAACCTCTTCCATAGATGGGCTAAACCAGATTGAGGGTAACTGACAAACTTCAGACCTCTTGGTGAGTTAGGGGACTATCTGCCCCAAGCACGTGAAGACTTTCCCCGGCAAAATGGGAGAAAGAGAACAATTTGTTCCAAAGGCCGTGAAGGTGGCTGAAGCAGGAGCTTTGGAACACTTAAGAGTTTGATCTGACATCAAAGACACCAAGGCCATCCGCTGCATCCTGGGTCATTGCTGGTCATCTTGACTTTTCTTGAAGGAACTGATGACATTTAGACTGAATAAAAGATTTGAGGGAAATATAATAGATGTCTTCAGCTACCTAAAGGGTTGTCATATGGAAGAGGAGTCACAACTTGTTCTGTTTAGTTCCAGAGGGCAGAACTACAAATATTGGGTCTATTACAAATTTGAAGTAAGAACAATAAAGTGGAATGTACTCCTTGGAAGGTAGTGAGTTCTCCATTACTAGATATCTTTAAGGAGAGCCGGGATGGCCATTTATTAGGTATGGAGAGAATTCTTTGTTGAGAGGCAGGTAGGTAGCACCATAGTACACAGAGTGCCAGGCCTGAAACACTCCTTTTGAGTTCAAATCTGACCTCAGACACTTACTAACTGGTGATCCTAAGCAAGTCAAATTACTAAACAATTATATTCATTTCACGCGCTAGCAAAGTTATGCTTAAGATTCTGCAAGCCAGACTTCAGCAATATGTAAATTGGGAATTACCCTAAGTGCAGACTGATTTTTAAAGAGGCAAGGGGACCAGAGACCAATTTGCCAATATTCGCTGGATTATGGAGAAATCAAGGGAGTTCTAGAAAAAGACCAAACATCTGCTTCTGCCTCATAGACTACACTAGATTACAACAAAACGTGGCCAGGTCTCAAAGACCTCAAAGAGAACTAGGTCATCTTACTTGTCTCCTGAGGAACCCACATGAGGGCCAAGAAGCAACAGTTAGAACTGAACATGGAACAACTGATTGGTTTAAGATTGGAAAATGAGTATGACAAGGCTGTATATTTGTATCAGTAATGATACCTGCAGCTTCTGTGGAGGCGTAAGACCAATAACACCAACACACAGAAGGGCTGCTAGCGCAGGTTCTTTGATCTGCTTTTTTTTCCCCTTTTGTTTGGAGTGGGGAAGGCAGGGCAATTGGGGTTAAGTGACTTGCCCAAGGTCACACAACTAATAAGTGTTAAGTGTCTCAGACCACATTTGAACTCAGGTCCTCCTGACTCCAGGGCTGGTGCTCTGTGATACCTAATCACTCCTGATCTGCTTTTCTAAAGGAAAGATAACTTCAACAATCTTACAAAGTCAACAATCTTACTTTAATTAAACAAAGCAGACAGATAAGTAGAGAGAATTGAGTATTTGAGAGAGAATCCAATAGACAGAGCTCCAACTGTCTAAACAAAGTAATAGATACATAATCACCAGACCAGGGAGCACCAACATCTGAGTTCATAAAAGCCAGAGGGCCCCTTAACAATGGCTACCCAGAGTCTTGTCTGGTGAAATCACAAAGAAACATTCTTCCCATGAGTGAGCTCCAAAGCAAAATACCAACCTCTCAGTATATATAGTTTTCAACTAACAGGCTCAGAACCATAAGGCATCAGAACCCACTGCTTAATTGGCTCACTACCAAAAGGTGTGAAAGCCTTCTTGCATGCAAGCCTCCCTGTAAGCAAGCTTCTCTCTAAGCAAGCTCCTCCCCCAAGGTGATAGAAATCTCTCTTAATATGTGTGTGTGTTTGTGTTTGTAGACTATGTGATGTATACATATATATATATACACACACATATTGACATACACACACACATATATATCTGTAGGCTCTATGTGATTCAGGATGTGTCACAGCTGTGAACTAGGTGGGAACTCAAAGCAGCAAAACATCTGTAATTAAAATACCTGTGTATCTTTTCTTTTTCTTTTTGAAGAGGGGGAAGGCAGGGCAATTAGGGTTAAGTGACTTTCCAAAGGTCACACAGTCAGTGTGTCAAGTGTCTGAGGTCAGATTTGAATTCTGGTCCTCCTGACTCCAGGACTGGTGTTCTATTCACTGTGCCACCTAACCACCCCAATACCTGTATACCTTTAGACCTGGGAATATAGTCCCTGCTCCAAGGAAAAAAAGGGACACATGTGGTCACATAGGCCTATAAATGAATGAGGAAGATCTTATATTCCATTAACCATACAATATTGTCACCTTATTTATTTAACTTATATACAGAGTGCATGATGGATGTACGCCAGACTGGATGAATGAAAAGTTAGAAAAAGGTTGCTGGGAAACATATCAACAATATCAGATTTGCAGATGATACCCCTCTGATGGTAAAAAGTGAAGAGGAACTAAAAAGCCTCTTGATGAGGGTAAAAGAAGAGAGTATAAAAGCTGCTTTGAAGCTTAATATAAAAAAAATAACAACACTAAGATTTTGGAAACTGGTCCCATCACTTCCTGACAAATAGAATAAGAAATGGAAGTAGTGTCAGATTTTATATTCTTGAGCTCAAAGGTCACTGCAAATGGCAACTGGAAATGAAAAGATCCTTGCTCCTTGGAAGGAGAGCTATGGCAAATCTTGTCAGCATACTAAAAAGTAGCAATACCACCTTACCAACAGAGATCTGTATAGTCAAAGCTATGCTTTTTTGAGTAGTAATGTATGTCTTTGAGTGCTGGACTATAAGTAAAGCTGAGTGCTGAAGATGATTTCAAATTGTGGTGCTGGAGAAGACTTTTGAGAATCCCTTGGACAGCAAGGAGATCATATCGGTCAATATCTAAAGAAATTATTTCAGATTCTTCTCTGGAAGGACAAATACTGAAGCTGAAGCGTTAATACTCTGGCCACATAATGAGAAGACAGGACTCACTGGCAAAGATTGAAGGCAAAAGGAAAAGGTGATGGCAGAGGATAAGATGGATAGATAAGTGTCATGGATGTAACAAACATGAACTTGGACAGGCCCTGAGGGACAGTGGAGGATAGAAGTGATTGGTGTGTTCTGGTCCATGGGGTCACAAAGAATTGGGCATGACTGAATGGATGAACAACAAGAACAATAAGGTGGTGCAGTGAATAGAGTAGCAGGCCTGGGGTCAGGGAAGAACTGGGTTCAAAGCCAATCTTTGACACTTTCTAGCTGTGTGACCCTGGGCAAGTCACTTGAGCTGTGTCTCAGTTTCCTCAGCGTAAAATGAAGATAACAATAGCATCTACCTTCCAAGGCTGATATGAGGATATTTGTAAAATATTTACTAGAGTGTGTGGCATACAGTAAGTACTTCATAAATGCCTTCTCCCTTCCCTTGTTAGGTATCTATCCAACTGTGACCTACAACAACAATCTTTGGTTTCTTTTTATGGTTGGTCTTAAGGTTAAAATTTGGAGGCCTTTGGCAGGATTTCAGGGGTTCCAGGTAAGCCCATTTCAACCCTTATCCCTAACCAAAAATCTCCTGAATTTGTTCATGCCTGACTTTCACTATTCTGTTGGCTTAGACTTTGCCCCACTGATAAAAGACAAAAATTCCTTTGAGATGTAAGCTATTTAAGCCCCACCATAACATAAAACTTGGCAGAAGCGGTTTTGACGAGAGAAACGATGCTAGGGGATTCGCCCAAACTGGGATGGTGGAATACAGAGAGAAGAGGGAAGACAAGCACAATAATTGCCCTTTGAGTCAGCTCTAAACTCTACTCTTGTTGGGCAAACATTTGGAAGGGAAAATGACAGTAAACAGGGAGTAAAAGTGCCGGCGACAGACGAAACAGAAATCCCCAGCGATGCAATGACAGTCTTCACAGCTGTACCTTGCAGCATCCATAACGCTTTCTTTTCCAGAAACTAAAGCAGCATCCTTGATTAAAAAAGGGAAGAAAAATGGCAACAGGCGCTGCTCAGTGGAAGTTATACCACAGGTTCCTGTGGAAGGAGGATCAATAGCGTTGATTAAACAATAGCGTTGGAATGTGAGTCCAAAGGCCTGGGTTCCAGCGGGTGGGACTGAGAGGGGGGAGTGTCAGAGCACAGTGTTGTAGATACCACCCAACTAAGCCATTGTGTTGGGATTTTCGTGTCTTAACTGTTTCCCTTCATTACAAGTGAGGTTTTAATTTCTGAAATGGCAATAGGGAGGGTAAAGGGTATATCCAGGAATAACTGGGCTATAAAAAAAGGCATCAATAAACTTTTTTTTAAGACCTAGGCTTTAGTTCTAGTTCTACCATTTGCTCCTTGTGTAGCCATGAGCAGGTCCCTTCATTTGCCATTGGGCAATTTTTTCTGACTTTAAGCCTTAATTATCTCTTTGTAATTTCTATCCATTGCCACCTAGCAATTGCTCCTGGTTCCACCCTCTGGAGCCAAAAAGACCAAGTTTAATCTTTCTTCCACAGGATAGCCCTTAAAATAATTGAAGACAGCTGTCTTCAATTTCACACCCTTTTCCCTCCCACTCCCAATCAAATGTCTTTTCTCCAGACTAAACACATGCAATTGCTTAAATGCCATTGATTCAAGGACCATCATCATCCTGATTGTCCTCTTCTGGACCTCAGTTTCTCTCTCTGTAAAATGGGAGGGTTTATCTAGAGGACCTCTAAGACCTCACCTAAGATCTAAATCTATGCTCCTATCTATGAACCTGATTGATTTCCAGTTCTGAAACCAACTCCACAAAGGCAAGCCATGTAGATGCTTCTTCCTCTCATGCTACTGGGTTTGCTAAAACCAAATTTCGGGTGTTTTGCCCAGTTATCAGACAAGTTTGTCAGCAGGATCTTGTACTCTGATAAAAGACAAGGGATCCTTAATCTCAGCACTTGCATCTGTTTACATTTCAACTTTACTCCTAATAAGGGTCTGACCTGCTAACTTCACTCCAACAGCTTTCAGAGCCTGTAACCATACATGGGCAGAGAAGTCTGCCTCGGGGAGAGAGAGAGTGAGAGAGAGAGAAATTGTTTGAAAACAGCAGTTATATAACCACAAACCTAGATGCAGAAGCAAAAGAATGTCCAACTTGAAGGATCTTTATATTGGAAACTGTGGGCAGATACCTAGCCTGCCTTACCTTATTTAGGTTAATCACGCACATAATACTTGAGTTCTGCTGGTTTTTTTCCCCCAGTTCAACGTGACAGGCTCCCCTTCCTAGTGCTGTTTTCAGTGCTTTGGGAAATGTGCTCTCCCTGATGACAAAATGTTCAGACGTTACAGACGTAGTCCTCACCACCAGCATAGTGAATGTCATTCACTCCCGTTTATTATTTGGCATTCAGTGATAAAGGCTGACACACAAGTAGTTCCTAATTTACAAACAAGTTGTGTTCCAGAAATTCCCAAAAGCCAGACAGCTGTTGGAAAAATCAAAACGTGTTTTCCCATAGAAACAATGTCATACATGGTAGCTAGGTTTCTGGGCCAGGCCACAAAAACCTTTAAAAAAAAAGCCATAATGTACCTGTAGTAGGGTATTAATAGTATAACTTGAACTCTACTTACCCATCATGTATAACATTGTTTCTTTTGGGAAAAGCAGTCAGATGTCGGTCTTGGAATGCCACGAGCACATCTTCCTAAACTGGAGGAATGTCTATATTTTTCTTTTATTTTTTAAGTTTCCTATATTTTTCAATGCTCATTGAAACAGACAGGCCTTTTCATTGTTGTTGTTGTTGAGTCTTCGTGCCTCCACTTGTGGTTTTCTTGGAAAAGATACCGGAATGGTTTGGTTTTCTATTTCTTTCTCGAGCTCATTTTCCACATGAGGAAACTGAGGCAAATAGGATTAAGTGACTTTCCCAGGGTCACACAGTTAGTATCTGAGCTCACATTTGAATTCATGTCTTTCTGACTTTTTACACTGTGCTGCTTAGCTGCCATGACTAGCCATATGTAATATTAGCCCTTGCTGAGATGACACAGGGAACTCCTGATTGCTCCTCAGTGAGAGTGGTCTCATCCAAGATGACTGGCAACTGAGTATCACTTTGGACTCATTTTTTCCCTTGGGACTCTTTTTTCTACCTTGGACATTCAATGGTGAGAGGAAGCATTTTCTCTGTACTCTTTACCTTCCCCCTCCATCCCTTAAGAGTAGCAATGGTACTTTGAAGCAGAAACATTTGACAACATGAACCTAAGACTGGATCTTGAGTCTCTGAATACTTTCTTCAGCCTTTGTCCCTCATGAGCAATGGTCAGTCACTACTGTTGCTGAGAAACAGCTATTTCCAGACTTGGTGCTACCTTGTTCCTGAGGGAGTTCTTTGAGTTTAGAATTCAAGCGTCAGTTCCCTCTCCATTACAGCAAGCTTCTCTGAGAAAAAGAGGCCCACTACTGGGTTCATCCTGGATCTTTGAAGAACTAAAAGAAAGTTATGACCTGATTGAGCAGGAGATTTGCTAAACTCATAGTTGTGATCTGCTTGGGCAAAGCAGTTTTGAGCTGAATATGAAATATCTGTTTGGCAGTTCTACAAAAGGACTTCACCATCTAGGTAATAAAATGAGTTATTTGGTATTTGGATTCTTTGTTTCCTGGTCATTTGTTTTTACTCATGCATATCTTGGAGTCCTCTGTGTATTATGAAGTTTTGGGGATGGAAGAAATAAAAATCTGTCCCATAACTGATTCCCTTTAATGCTAGTACCTTCCCTCTGAGATTATCTTCCATCTAACACACACACACACACACACACACACACACACTGTAGGTATATGGTTACTTGTGTGTTATCTCCCCTATTAGAATGTGAACATCTTGAGAGTAGAGATTAATCTTGCCTTTTTTTTCTCAATTTCCTGCCTTATAGCACAGTGCTTGGAGCATGGTAAGTGCTAAAAAAAATGCTTATTGACTAACTGATTGACTAGTACCAATACGTCGAGCACCTTAGAACTCTGTTATCCACAGCTGGAGACATGAGTCATACCTAAGTTTGTTTTAGAAATTTCCCTGGAGTTACTCCAGGGTAGAAACAGAGTCAGAGAGAGAATCTGATCCCCTCCCTGGGGTCTGGTCCTCACAAGATGAACTGTGTAAGCTGAGTCCCCTACAGAGCCCCCTGGGCTTTAGAGTTCATGTATAATTCTGCAAAATCCCCTTACATCTAACTCATTGAATTTCAATGCAATCTCTTCTCTCCTAAAATGAACTTATTAGAGGAAAGATTATAAACTTGTATTAAAAGTCACCTCTAATATGCCAAACACTTTCAGTTATGTTTCTGTAAAGCAATTATGACATCCAGTAGCTTTATCCACCCAGCACAGTTTTATATCAAGTATCAGCATCTCCCTAAAGAGGTCATCCTCTCTGATCTATTACGTAAAGAGGTGATTATGAAAAGTACATCTCCATTTGTTCAGTGTCTCTGAACTGCAAACAAAACAGGCTATTCCTATTGCCATAGGCACATATTGGTTTCATCCACCACCCTCCAACATCTTGTAGAAAGCTTAAGTACAATATACCATTTCAATTGACCGGAGAATGAAATAAAATGGAGAGCTAACTGGAATGAATTAAACTCAGTCAGGTGTGAGTCCCCAGAGTTTACATGACACAGTAAAGATGAAAGTAAGTGCTAAGTTAGTGAGAAAATATAGGAAACCATAGCTAGGAAAAAATATACATCTGTCCAACAAGTAGCCTTGCCTATTGGCTTGTCAGAGATAAGTGTCATTTTCATGCCATTTATTGAACTACGAGGTATGCTTTCTGAGTCCAGAATTGTGAAATGACCAACCCTCGACTAAATCAAATGTAATTTCTCTGTTAAGATAAGGTGAATGTATACTTTCTCAAAGGAATATGGTACTTAACTTCTTAAAAGCTAGGGGTAGTTTCTAGTCCAGAGATATCCAAATGAGTACAACTGAAATTAAACAGTATTTTGGAGGCAGAGGAAAAATGGCAGAGTGCAACAAGATTCACATCTAACTCCTCTAAAACAATCTAGAAAACCACCAGACTGAATTCTAATGGGGACAATCCAAGAAGAAGTCTTAGTGAGTGGCTTTTCTAGCCCAGGTTGGCATATCGAGACAGGTAGAGAAGTCCATGGACAAGAGGAACATGGTTCTGGTCAGGGACATGCCTCAGCAAAGCTTGAACCAGGGAAAGAGAAGGTCCTAGTCCTCTATAAGGGCACTGTGACCTCATGTAGGATGCAGAAACAGTTACCAGTGAGCAAGCTCAGATGCAAGCAGCAACTCTGTGACTCTGATAAGAGCAGAGCATGGTCTCAGTACTAGCTTCTAGCTCATTCTGAAACCTGCAGAGGGATAATCAGGGCAGAAATCTCAGACCAAAGGGAAGCTGGAAAAATTGATCAAAAGAAAAAACAACTGATCTTTTAAACAGAGAAGAAAAAAAGAATAATTGGACTGCCTGAAAGCCACAACCAAAATAAAAGGGGGGAAGGGGACTAACCACCATATTTCAAGCAATCTTATGAGAATATTGCCTAGATCTTATAGAATAAGAGGACAAAGTAGAAAAAGAAAGAAGCCACCAGTCATTTCCTGAATGAAATCTTAAAATGAAAACTCCCAGGAACAGTACCTCCAAAATACAGATCTTCTAGGTCAAAGAAAACATACTATGAATAGCCAGAAATTAGAGATTCAAGTGCCAAGGAGTCATAGTCAAGATCATACACAATTTAGCAGCCACCACTATGAAGAAGTGGAGAGCTTGGAATATGATATTTCAGAAGACAAAAATATAGGCTTGCAGCAAAGAATAACCTAGATAAACTGATTATTATCCTACGAGGAATAGAATGGATCTTTAATCAAATAGAGGACTTCTAAGCATTTCTGATGAAAAGACCAGAGCTACACAGAAACTTTGAAGTTCAAGCATAGGTGCTAAGAGAAACCTGACAAGGTAATTAAGAATGAACAATCCTATGGGAATAAACAAAGATAAACGGCTTATGTTCTAATATGGGGATATTGCGTGTGTTCCCTCCAAATCCCATCATAATCTGAAACTTAATTAGAAGGCTCTGAAATGGTTCTGTTACATCTTGGTTATCATAAAAGAATAATGAAAATAGAGGGGAAGAGAATACACTAGGGGGGAAGGGAAGGGAAAGGAAAGTTGGGAAAACTATCTCACATAATCAGGGTATATATGCTGAAATCCATACAAATAAGGAGGAAAGTGGACTCTTCACCTGAACTAGTCAAAGCAGAGAAGAATACTCACACAGAGCACTGGACACAGAAATAGATTTTACTTAATTGGAAAAAAGCAAAAGGGGAGAAAACAGAGTGGGGGAGACAAATTAAGGAAAGGATCAGTACTAGGCAAAACCAACCAAAGTTTACAAAAATATTTATAACTCTTCTTGCAGTGGCAAAGAATGGGAGTTTGAACTGGGGAATGGATGAACAAGTTAAAGTATATAATGTATATAAAGCATGTAAATGAGATAGAACATTTGTACTATTGTATGACATGAAGTGTGAAGAATGAAGTTCACAGAACAAGGAGAACAGTTCCTACAATGGCAACATACATTATTATAAAAACAAACAACTTTGAAAGACTTAGGAATATTGATCAACAGTTCCAGAGGACTAACAATGAGACATGCTATCCACCTCCTGATAAAGACTGAAAGACTTATTGTACAGATTGAGAAATTTCTGTTTGTATGTCTTTCTGTCTCCCCACGTTTTTTTTTTCTTTCCAACAGGGACAATGGGGAAATTGGTTTTGCCTCACTATATGTGTTTATAAGAGACGTTTTATTTTTCTTTCATTCCAAGTTGGAGCAAGTAGAAGGAGAAGGGCTAGATTTTTGCTTATTTAAAAAAGTACTCAAAAAGGTAAGAAAGTAGCATTTTGAACATCTTAGGTAATTTCCTTAGATTTCAAAAACTTTTTCTGCTTATTGAGAACCCATGCTAAATACGAATTCAATTTTTAAAAGTCCTCAAAGTCTAACCTCTTCCATGCATTTATATCTACTTTATTTCCCTCAATTCAATCCAATTTCAATACGTCATTATGTATCTACTATGTGCCAATCACTATAGTAGGAGCTAATAATACAAAGAAAGAGGGCATGCCCTCAAGGAACTTCTCTGGAAGAGGTCATGAAGTGATAGGATAAGGTGGAGACACAATGTACACAGGTATGTAAATATAAAATAGAAATATTGGTTTTATGTCTGTTGTTCTTTTTCATTTGTAAGCTTTTGGTAGGCAAGTTCTTTTCCTTCTTTTAGTTTCTGGATTAGTCACTTAATACTCCTACTTTGCAGATGTTGTCATTTGATTTAATTCCATGTGCAAGTGCATTGAGATCTTCAGAAGAGCTCTACAAAAACCAGAGGCCTTTGGGGAACTCCAAATATCCAGGTCTTCAGACTCAAATGAAAAGAATCACAGCAGACATTAATTCAACACAAGAGGAGAACCTTATCTTCTTGGAACTCTTATATAATGGGCAACAGACAAATGAATACTTCTAATATTCCCATTATTATAATATTGGAATGGATCTTCATGTACTTAAATAAATAGAAAATGCTAAAAGGAGAAAATAAATGAAAAGGAACCAACTCCCAATCCCACTAATAATTTGCTTTATTTAAGTAAAATTATTTCCTTCTTCAAATCAAATAAAAAAACATTTGTTAAATTCCTCTTTTGTACAGAGCCCTGAATTTGGTGCCAGGCTATAAAGCCAAAAGTTGAAAGAACTTTTGATCTCAAGGAGCTTACATCTACTAGAAGCAATCCACATGCATTTAAATAAGTATAATCAAAGGTAGTGTGAGATAGGAGAAAAGGAAAGTCATAAAGTGTCACAGAAAAATTTGAGAGGGGGGTGGAGCCAAGATAGCAGCATAGAAGCAGGAAAACTCTGTGGCTCCCCCCATAACCACCTCAAATACCTATAAAATATGACTGTAAACAAATGTTAGGGCTACAGAACCTACACAGTGACAGAGAGAAACAAATCTCCTGCTGAAGGCAGCCTGGCAGGCAGACAGAAAGGGATCATTGCAGCACATTGGGAGCTGAGCCCAGTCCTGCATGAGCCCGCAGGTTTAGCCCCAGGGTGGCCCCAACCAGTGGCTGCAGTGGACTTTAGGAGAGTGAATCACCAGCAGCTGTGGAAGTTTCTTGAATTATCAACCCATAAATGCCAAAGAAAAAGAGAGGTCAATATAGAATTCTATTGGAACTGGGGGTGGGTAGGATAAAGGAGCAGGTCTGACCCTCAGCCCCTGGAGCTAGAAATTGCGGAGGTGTGGCAGCCCTGCAGCCACCTCCACATGGCTGTTTCAAAGTTCCTGGCCTGCAGATCATAGGGGGGCCAAGTGACCATTCTGAAAGTAATCACTCTTTCTTTAACCTGCCTGGATCAGGATCATGGTCTTGAGTGATGGTCTTGAGGTATGGGACCAGTGAGCCAGAGCTTGTGGGGGCTGCAGAGACAGCACCTTCCTAATAGCTCTGGCAGCTGTGAAAACCCCAGTGATTTGGGACAAAGCTCTCCCTTCTGGAAGCAGAGTTCTACTATGGCAAAGAGCTCAAAAGTCAAGTAACTGAGTGGCAACATGAGCAAACAAAGGAAGCAAAGCAAGCACAGCAATCCAACTTTAGACTCCTTTTTTGGGGACAAAAAGGATCAAAACATGGAACAGGAGGAAGACAACACAGTCAGAACTCCTGCACCAAAAGCTTCAAAGAATTGGTATAGGCCATA
>CM053601.1:86208715-86224304 GCA_028646575.1 Pseudocheirus occidentalis
GTTTTTTATGAAAGAGGTAGTACCTGAGCAGACCCTTTAACAGAAGTGAGGGATTTCTACAGGCCTAGAGATGAAGAGGGAGTCTATTCCTGATACGAAAGATAGATGACATCAATGTACAGATAGAAGAGCCCTCAGCTCTAATTGCCTCCAGATACAAAGCTTTATCACCTACACATGTCCCATTTCTAGTTCTTTTGTCTCTCACTTTGCTTGACGGGCCCCCTTTACTAATGTTGTTGGGCATCTGGTTTACCTCTTGTGCAAAATATGTCACTTACTATCGTTTTTCATTGTACTTAAAAAAAATCACTATTCAATCTGGTGCAAATTTCAGGACTTTACTAGAGTTTATGTGAGGTGGAATTAGGAAGTCTGCCTCCTGTTAGGGTAGTCATTTTGACAGAAAGTCCTTGGCTGACATTTTAGTAATAATATTTGTGATCTTTTCAATTGTTTTGGAATATATTTTCCCCTTTGATATATCTTGAAAAACAATCCACAAGATAGTAGATAATTGGCACCATCAGCAAACAACTTTTTTCTTCCGAGTATAATAATATGTCATGTAATTTATCATGTAGCACTTTATAATTTGCAGAATGCTTTACAGATTTTTTTTTATCATCACAACAGCCTTTTGGGGTGGCTTTGTATTATTATCTCCATTTTACAGATAAGGAAACTGAGGCAGACAAAGATGAAACTTTCCCAGGGTCACATAGCTACTAAGTATCTGAAGCTGGATTTGAATTCAAATATTACTGAATCCAATTTGTATGTTCTATCCACTCCTCTATCTAGCTGCTTTTGAATATACTTAATCAGGTCTAGCTTCTTTTCCTGATTCCAAGTTCTTAAATGTCATTTCCAGTTTATCACATGGCATATGAGGTACTAAAGATGTAGAGTCCAAACGTGGTGCTGCTGCTGTCATTGACGCTGAGAAAGGACTGCTTCAGAAAAGCGGATAAAAATTTACAATCCTATTTCTATTTATTGTCCGTATTTTAGTTTTATCAGCTTTTTGTGATAAGCTGACTTAGTTGAGATCCCCCGCCAAACTTCCTACAGGTTCCTTTACCTTAAAAAAAAACCAAACACCTGCAGGGGTGGCTAGGTGGTGCAGTGAATAGAGCACAGGCCCTGGAGTCAGGAGTACCTGAGTTCAAATCCAGCCTCTGACACTTAACACAAAAAAGCTAGCCATGTGACTTTGGGCAAGTCACTTAGCCCCAACTGCCCTCCAAAAAAAACCAAACCTACCTGTTATGTACTCATGTACTACTCTTCTTTCATGCCTCTCCATAATGTCTTGAAAATGACTTTGTATTCTAAGCCAGTATGGTGCTTGGTTGCCGTGTCCCTCAGCTTTTCAAAGTGATTAAGTGTCTTTTCCCTGAAGTGGTTTCTTGGTTCTTCTGGTGTCCTTGTAGCAACTATTTTATATCTGTTAAATTCCGGGAATGGTGATAATTTGAATCACTGTCTTTGCTTTTATTCATTTTCTGTTTCTCAGCATCAACAGCTTGTTTAAATAAGGGAAGCCAAAGATGTTATGTAGAGTCTTATTTTCATCTTGTAGTCCGTGTAGTCTTGTAGTTCGATCATGTAGTCCATGATCGAACAACTGAACAACATAGACAATAACATATAAATGTTTCTTCTCATTCCTTTCCCCTTCTCAGAAAAAATTTTTTAAAAGCATAAAGTATACAGTATTACAAAGGAAGCTAATTACTGCAATTATCAAAATACTACATTTTACAACAAAGTCAATATGGTGCCTGCAGGACCCCTGTACAGATGTTCAAATTGTATGGATGGACAGATCAGGGGCCCTTTTTCCTATTTGTTTGACATCAGTGGCCTACATTGTATATCTGCAGCGGAATTTAGGTCTCTTTACCTTTCTATGATCACAATGCTAGTTACTGATATTCTGCAAAGGGATGGTGGGAAATGCCTATTGTAGTCCATGCAGAGAAAGTACTCCTCTGCCAAATGACAGATCCTGCCAATGTGAGGAGGAAAAAGTCTGGTCCATTCAAAATCTTTGCCATTGTTAATTCAAACATTAAAGACTAGGGGGTGGCTAGGTGGTGCAGTGAATAGAGCACTGGCCCTGGGGTCAGGAGTACCTGAGTTCAAATCTGGCCTCAGACACTTAAACACAAAAAAACTAGCTGTGTGACCTTGGGCAAGTCACTTAACCCCAACTGCTCTCCAAAAAAAAAAAGAAAAAAAAAGTGAGATAAGAACAAACATTAAAGACTAGCTAGTACCACAATTAGGAACTGCTATCCATTTTACTGTCTATGAGATTAAATGAGCATAATTTGGAGTTAGAGAGACCTGGGTTTGAATCCTGCCTCGGACTTGTGCTTGCTGTGTTACTCTGGGCAAGTGATTTAATCTGTCTATGCTTCAGTTTCTCCATTCATTATTTTATAGGTAATTCCCCCCCAAAACTTACAAAATACAGTGTTCAAAACACTTGAATTTCATTCCCTGAAATAACTAAACTAATGCAATAAGTTACATTAATTAATAAATTAGTAATAATTAATAAATAAAAATACATTTAAAAAAGATTTTAAAATTTAGTCATTTGAAATCTAACTGCTGGGATCTGGCTTTTCTCAGATTCCTTTCTCCAATGCAGCACTAAAATCAGAAGCCTCTTTTTCTGAGGTTTGTACACAATAGTTTTTTTTTGTTTTTTGCTTTTTTGGAGGGCAGTTGGGGTTAAGTGACTTGCCCAAGGTCACACGGCTAGCTTTTTTGTGTTAAGTGTCTGAGGCCGGATTTGAACTCAGGTACTCCTGACTTCAGGGCCGGTGCTCTATCCACTGTACCACTTAGCTGCCCCTACAATAGTTTGTTTATTTGACCAAGGCCTTAAATACTATTAGTTATGAGAGCTTATGGACGATAATGGCAAAATTTCGTTGCCCAGAGAAGTTTATCAGTGTCATATGCCATTTCCATGATGGCAAGCTTGCATGGGTTATGAATAATGGACAATGCTCTCGAGCTTTACCAGACACCAGTAGAGTGAAGCAGGACTACGAGCTTGCTCCCATGCTTTCCGACATGATGTTTTCACCGATGTTGTCAGATACCTTCAATGAGGACAAAAATGGCATCAGATGGGAAATTTTTTAACTTGAAAAGGCTAGAACCTAAGACTAAAGTGGAGTGAGATGTGGTGTATGACTTTTTGTTGTTTGTACCCATTATAAATACATAAAAATTTTATAGTTAAAAGCAGAAAAATAGAAATATTCAAAGTGCCCTTTTCAGATAATAATGCAATAAAATTATATTTAATAAGGGATGAAGAAAACACATATTAAAAACTAATAGGAAGTCAAACAATTTAATCTTAAAGAATAAGTGGTTTAAAGAACAAATCATAGAAACAATAATTTCATTAAGGAGAACGACAATATTGAGACAACATATCAAAACCTATGGGATGCAGCAAAAACAGTGATTAGAGAAAAATTTATTTCTCTAAAATGCTTATATCAATTAAATAGAGAAAGAGTAGACTAATGAATTGGGTATGCAATTTTTAAAAAGTTAGAAAAAGAACAAATTAAAATCCCCAATTAAACACTAAATTGGAAATCTTAAAAATTACAGGTGAGATTAATAAAATTGATAATTTTAAAAAATCATTGAATTAACAAATAAAACTAGGAGCTGGTTTTATGGGGAAAAAAAAGACCCCAAATAGATAAACAATTGGTTAATTTGATTTAATAAAAGAGAAAAAAACCATATCGTAAGTATCAAATGAAAAAGGTGAATATACCACTAACAAAGATAAAATTAATTATAAAGAATTATTTTGCCCAATTATATGCCAATAAATTTAACACTTTAAATGAAATGAAAAAAATATTTACAAAAATAAAAATCACCTACATTAGCAGCAAAAGAAATAGAATATCTAAATAGACCTATTTTAGAAAAAGAAATTGAACAGGCCATAAATGAGCTTCCTAAGAGAAAAACACCAGGAACAGATGGCTTTACAAGTAAATTCTATCAACCATTTAAAGATCAACTAATTTTAATGTTAAATAAATTATTTGGAATAATAGGTAAAGAAGGGATCCTACCAAATCCCTTTTATGAAACAAATATGACACTGATACCTAAACCAGGAAGACCGAAAACAGAGAAAAACACTTTTTTTTTGCTTTTTGGAGGGCAATTGGGATTAAATGACTTGCCCAAGGTCACACAGCTAGTAAATGTTAAGTGTCTGAGGCTGGATTTGAACTCACGTCCTCCTGACTCCAGGGCTGGTGCACTATTCACTGTGCCACCTAGCTGCCCCAGAGAAAAACAATTATAAATTGACTTCACTAATGAATATGGATACAAAAATCCTAAATAAAATACAAGTTAAGAGATTACAACAATATATTACAAAGGTTATACATTATGATCAAATGGGAATGCAGGGATGGTTAAGTATAAGGAAAATTATTAATATAATTGACTATATCAATAATAAAAGAAAAAGCATATGAATATATCAATAGATGCAGAAAAAGCTGTTGATAAAGTTCAACACTCATTTTCACTAAAAAAAAACATTTGAAAGTATTGGGATAAATGGATTTTTCCTTAAATTGATTTTTAACAAATTATTTAAAACCATCAGCAAGCGTTATTTGCAATGGGGATAAACTAGAAGCCTTCTGAGTAAGATCAGGTGTGAAACAAGAATGCCCACTGTCACCAATATTATTAAATATTAAAATGGAAATTCTAGCAATAGCAATAAGAGAAGAAAAAGGAATAGAAGAAGTCAGAATAGAGATTGAGATAATAAAACTATCTCTTTTCTCAGATGATATGATAATATACTTGGAAAATCCCAAAGATTCAACTAAAAAGTTAGTTGAAATAATAATTTTAGCAAAGTAGCAGGATATAAAATACATCCACATAAATCATCAGTGTTCATCAATATCACAAACAAAACTCTGCAAGATGAGATAGTTTTTTTTTTAAATCCCATTTAAAATTATTCCAGACAGTATAAAATGCCTGGGAGTACATTTGCCAAGACAAACCCAGAATCTATATCAGCAAAATTTTTTTATACAAATAAAATCATTTAAATAACTGGAGAAATATTAATTGTTCATGGGTAGGCAGGATCAACATAATAAAAATGAAAATTTAGCCAAAACTAATGTATGTATTCAATGCTATCCGAATTAAATTACCAAAAAAAAAATTTTTTTTACTGAATTACAAAAAATAATTACTAAAATCATTTGGGAAAGCTAAAAGTCAAGAACATAAAATGAAATAATGAAAAAAGCGTAAAGGAAGGACGTTTAGCGTATCACATGTTAAACTATATTATAAGGCACTAATTATCAAAATTATCTGGTACTGGCTAAGAAGTAGAAAGGTTGATCAATGGAATAGAGCAGACACAATTTATAGTATCAAATAAACACAATAACCTTATATTTGACAAGTGTAAAGACTTAAGGTTTGGGGATAAAAATTGATCATTTGGTAAAATTTTGGGGGATTTTTTTTTCCAAGATAAGGTCAAAATATCTATTTTGACATATTGATGTGATCTAGATATAAAAAGATTTTACAAGAGAATTAGAAGAACATGGAACATATTGCTTGTCAAATTATGAATTGGTGAACAATTTATGAATAAACAAGAGATAGAGCAAACTTAGGTGTAAAATGGATAATTTTGATTACATTAAATTAAAAAGCTTTTGTACAAATAAATCAAATGTAACCAAGATCAGAAGGAAAGCAGAAAATTGGGAGGGGGGGAAATTTATAGACAGTTTATCAGACAAAGATATATAAACTATATAAAGAACTTTATCAAATCTATGAGAATTCAAATAATTCCCCAATTGATAAATGGTCAAAGGACATGGACAGGCAATTTTCAATTTATAGTTATGTGAAAAAAATGACCTAAATCATTATTGATTAAAGAAATGCAAATTAAATCAATCTTGAGATATCATTTTACACCTTCCAGATTGACTTAAGTCATTAAAGGGAATAGTGAGAAATGTTGGAGGGGATGTGGAAAAATTGGTTCACTAATTCATTGTTGGTGAGAATTATGAACTGATCTAATCATTTGCAGAGCCTTTATGGTGGCAAGGAACTGGAAATTGCAGGGATGCCCTGGTCAGTTGGGGAACGGCTGAACAAATTGTGGTATATGATTGTGATGGAATACTCCTGTGCTATAAGAGACAATAAGCTCAATGATTTTAGAAAAACATGGAAAGACTTGCATGAAATAATGAAGAGTGAAATGAAGAAAACCAAGAGAAACCAAGAGAACCTCATATATAGTAACAGCCATATTGTTTTAAGAATGACTTTGAATGAATAAGTTATTTTGACTACTATAAATACCTAAGTTAACTATAAAGGACATATGAAGAAAGATGCTATCTGCCTCCAGAGAACTAATAAATAGAAGTATGTATAAAGTAATTTTACATAGAAACATATCTGTTGTCTAATGGTAGCCATCTCTGGGGCAGGAATGGGGGAAGAAAAGAAAAAGAAAGAAATTTAGATGATAATTTTGTTGTATATTTGAAAGAATTAGCAAGTTGTACATTGTAGATTTGCAGTTTGATGTCCAATCATCTTTTTTATTGTACTATGTTCTGGAAGAGCTTGTTTTAGTCAATAAATTAACAATAAAATTTAATAAGAGATAGAAAAAAGAAAAAATAAACTCTACTGCATATGGTGCAACTCCAGTGGATTGGTTACATTGTTTGAATGCCAAACATGTTTCCCTAAAAGATGATTTTATAGAGAACTTGTACAAGGCAAGCACTCACACAGAGGTCAGAAGAAATAGTAAAAGGACACTCTCAAGGTCTCTTTGAAGAATTTTGAAATCAGTTGTTGAAATATGGGAGACAGTGCACAGAACCATGTTAAAGAAGGCACTGTGCTCTGAGAGAAGCAGAATTGCAGTAACTAAGAAGGAATGTGAGAGGTGCGAGTTTAGAGACCTCTCCATTCCAAATGTTCATATGGACTATTTGTGCCTAACCTATAGTAGGGCTTTCTGAGCTTGTACTGGTCTGATCAGCCATAGTTGGACACACTGTATCTTGACCCCAACCCCATGATGTCATTGGGCCTCTGAGTACGGAGAACAAACAAAAAAAAAAAATCAGAGGCTCTTTGAAAGTGGTAAGTTATTCTTCCTGAAACAATTACAATCCAGTTCCACAAAACAATAGGGAATCTGATTATAAACACAAAACCAGCTAGATTTTAGAACAATTCTGATGCTTTCCTCCCTCTTCCATGGATAGAGAGCTGACCCCAAAACCAGGAAGACCTGAGTTCATATCCTGCCTCTGATATATACTGGCTGTGTGACCTTGGGCCAATACTTATACTGTCACTGCTCTAGGCGACTGTTTTAGACTAAATTGCAGAGAAGGTGACTGACAGGACTGGTAAGAGGCAGTTCCCTCACCTGGGAGTTCCTAATTCCATTGAAATTACGGGGCCAGATCATGCGCCTGTCATTCCCACATGCAAGGGTATTAAACATGTTGTAAGGTTTAATGACAAATGAGAGAGTGAAGCCTGCTGAGATCTTCAGAAGGCCTAAAAAAAAGGCCTTTCTCAATGACCGGAAAGTTATCCTTGACATAAAATGTGGTGATACCATCCATGGATAAGAAAAGTGATTGATATTCCCGTCACACCAATCTTCCTAGATAAATGGGGCCTGGTAGCATAATTGCTTGGATGAGAGGCTACACCCATAAATTAAGAGAACTGGAGAACTGAAGTAATTATTCAGATGATTAAGGCAAACCTGTCCCTGTTCTCCCTCCATCCATCTTAGCCACTCTCCCCCAGAATGAGACAAAACCAATTTGGCCTCAGTTCATGGGATAATTAATACCTTGTAATTCTCCCCTCACCCCAGTGCTCCCTCCACTCCCAGCACCCCATTACCCCTTCTGGAATGCTGCTGCTCCTCTCTCTGTGTATTTGGTCATCCATCCATTCATCCATCCATCCATCCATCCATCCATCCACCCTTTAGGGTTCAGTTTACATCCCATTTACATTCACACACAAAACCACTTCCCTTTTCTCTCTTTAAGAAACAAATGAGATTATAAGAATTCATTTAGTCTAATTAATGCCTTCATTTTTGAGATAAGGAAATGGAAGTCCAGAATGGTTAACTATCTTGTTCAGGTAACATATAACAGAGCTGAAATTTAAAGATTGTTTTACTTCAAGTGTTAATCTCTTTTTGCTGCACTTACACTGCATTATAAGACTCAAAGTACCATTACTATTCACTAATATTTTTTAACATAAAGGCTGTGAATAAATGAAATTGCATATTAATTCCATAATTTAGACATTAAAATTAATCACTTTACCTTGGAGTTACACCCTCTTATGGGTCCTTCTCTCCCTATCTGAATATAAATCTCGGAAGTTGCATTCAGTGGGAAAAATATGAATCTGAGATTTGGGGACTTTTATTCTAGCAGAAGACCTAACCACGGGCTTGATAGTGTCTGACCATGGAGCCTCAGTCTCTAAATTTGTTCAATAAGGACAAATTCTAAAATTCTGTAATGCCATGACACTAACCAGCTATGTGAACAGAGGTTGTTATATTTACATGCATACATGGACCAATTTCCTCATCTATGAAATAAGTAACTTGAATGACAAAGTGCAGCAGGAAGAGATAAGAAAAAAATTCTATTCCAAATAAATGCCTAATATATAAAATATTTAGAAGTCCACTTACCAAAACACACACAGCAACTTTATGAACACAGCTATAAATATTGTTTACAAAACGGAGACAGATCTCTTCTCTTCATTTCTCACCAGGCTGCAATCTATAATTCTCCAACATGCCCTCCGAGCAAAGCACCTCTCCACCTACTCTTTCAGTTTCCTTTTCGGTGTTATCTTTCTCCCATTAGAATATAACCTGTCTTTCTTTTTGCTTCTATTCGTCGTACCTGCTTACAAAGAGGCACAAAGTAAGCATTTAATAAATGCTTGTTGATTGACCTATAGCGGAAAGATATTAATTTCTAATGGTTGGGTCATGATAACATAAGGCAAATTAGAATGCTACATAATTAATTTACTTATCTGGTGCCATATCAATCAAACTCTCAAACGATTACTTTTAGAGAGCTAGGAAAAAATAACAATTCATCTCAGATAACAATCATCCTCAAGATTCTCGAGGGAAAGGATGAAAAAAAGCAGGAAGGGAACCTAGTGGTATCAGATCTTCTATAGTACTGTAAAGCAGACATCATCAAAGTGACTTGGTACTGGTTAAAAATATAGAGAATCAACAGAATCAATAATTACAAGTTAAAACAAATCAATCACAGTAGCATAGTGTTTGATCAACCCAAAGACCTCAAATAATAGAGAAAGTATTTACTATTCAACAAAAATTGTTGAGAAAACTGGAAACCAATCTGACAGGAATTAGGTTTGGACCAAGATCTCTCACAATAGCAAGATAGATATGTGTTTTGTTGTTGTTTGATCATTTCAATTGTGTCTGACTCTTCGTGACGCCATTTTGGGGTTTTCTTGGCAGAGATACTGGAGTGGTTTGCCATTTCCTTTTCCATCTCATTTTACAGATGAGGAAACTGAGGCAAACAGGGTGAAGTGACTTACCCAGGGTCACACAGTTAGTGTCTTAGGCTAGGCCAGAACTAAACACATGATGATGAGTCTTACTGATTCCAAGTCCAGTGCTCTATCCACTGTACCACCCAACTAGCAATATATATGAATAAACATATACATATAAAACATACATAAATATAGGTTATATATTTATGTGTACATAAATATGCAAATGTGTGTTTTATATATATCTGAAATATAGATATGTGAGAATGATTGAACAAATAAAGAAATCAAAACAATTTATAGTCATATGAAAAAAATTATCTAAATCATTATTGATTAGAGAGATACAAATGAAAATGATCTTGAGATATCATTTTATACCTACCATGTTGGCTAAAATGATTGAAGGGGGAAATGACAAATGCTGGAGGAGATATGGAAGAAATGGGACACTAATTCATTGCTGGTAGAACTGTGAACAGATCCAACCATTTTATAGAACAATCTGGAATAGGCCCAAAGAGTTATTAAATTACCTATATACCCTTTGACCCAGCAATACCACTACTTGGTCTGTTTCCAAAGATGATTAGGGAAAAAGGAAAAGAACCTAAGAACTGGAAAATGCAGGGATGCCCATCAGTTGGAGAATGGCTGAACGAGTTGTGGCATGTGATTGTGATGGAATGCTATTGTGCTATAAGAAATGGTGAGCTCAATGATCTTAGGAAAATATGGAAAGAGTCGCATGAAATAATGAAGAGTGAAATGAGCAGAACCAAGAGAACCTTATATATAGCAATAGCAGTATTGTTTTAAGAATGACTTTGAGTGAATAAGTTATTTTGACTATTATAAATACTCAAATTAGCTATAAAGGACATATGAAGAAAGATGCTATCTGCCTCAAGAGAAAGAAGTGATAAGTAGAAGTATGTATAGAATCATTCTCATTCTACATATATATGCCTATTTTTGTCTAATATGTATAATGACATTTTGTGTAATGGCAGCCATCTCTGTGGTGAGAAAGGGAAGGAAGAAAAAAAGGAAAAAAAGAAATCTAGATGATAATTTTGTTGTATATTTGAAAGGAATAGTAAGTTGTACTTGGTAGATTTGCAATTTCATGTACAATCATCCTTTTAAAAATTGTACTATGTTGTAGAAATGCTTGTTTCATTCAATAAATTAAAAATAAATTTTTATTTTTAAAAAATTTTAAAAATTTTTATTTTTTGCTTTTTGGAGGGAAATTGGGGTTAAGTGACTTGCCCAAAGTCACACAGCTCATAAGTGTGTTAAGTGTCTGAGGCCGGATTTGAACTCAGGTCCTCCTGACCCCAGGACCGGTGCTCTATTCACTGTACCACTTAGCTGCCCCAAAAATAAATTTAAAAAAATTTAAAAAATAATAGCTCTTCCCTAATAGGTAAATCATGAAAAGAAAGCAAAAGACAATTTTCAAAGGAAGGAACCCAAGCAATCAACCACTATATGGAAAAATGCTCTAAACCACTGCTAGAGAAATACAAATCAAAACAACTCTAAGGTTCTACCTCAGACTATAGCAGATTGGCAAAGATGACAAAAAAGGCAAAATGAGAATTGTTGGAGAGACAGGAGAACATAGGTCCGTAGGAGGTTGTGCCATGCAGTTATTGTGCAGAGCACTTTAGAACTGTACCTCAAAAATTGCCAAACTGCATGTCCTTTGACCCAGAAATATCATTTCTAGATCTATATACCAAAGAAATTTTTTTAATGACTCGTATATACAAAAATATTCCTAGCAGTAGTTTTTGTTGTAATAAAGAACTGTGAACAAAGGAGGTCTCTATTAATTGGGAAAACCTGAATAAATTATGGTATGTAAATATACCATATATTCTATAAGAAATGACAAAATTGACTGTTTTAGAGAGGCTGGGAAGACTCATATAAGCTAGAGCAGACGGAGGTGAGCAGAACCAGTAGAATAATTTATACAATGAACTACAAAATTAAAAAGAAAAATTACTTTGAAAGGAGAAACTTAGAAATTATCATCTCTAAGAATCCTTTTTAGTTCTAATAGTCTGAGATTCTATGACGGCTGAGACCATATACTTCTCTGTATGCACACTTAAAAATACCTTGTTGTGGGGGTGGGCTAGGTAGTGCAGTGAATAGAGAACTGGCCCTGGAGTCAGGAGGACCTGAGTTCAAATGCAGCCTCAGACACAACACAAAACTAGCTGTGTGACCTTGGGCAAGTCACTTAACCCCAATTGCCCTACCTTCCCCTCTCCAAAAAGCATAAAAAAAAAAAAAGAAAAAAAATTGGCTTGCTAGTGGAAGGTAAACAATTGCTGTTCAATTTTTCAGTCATGTCCAACTTTTCCTGATCCCATGGACCATTGCACGCCAATTCTGTCTGTGAGGTTTTCTTGGCAAAGATACTGGAGTGGTTTGCCATTTCCTTCTCTAGTAAGATATGCAATAAGGTTGCATTAATAATTAGATTATTCTGCACTTTGATTTCATAGTTGTTCATACCTTAGAGTTTGAAGGGTTGTCAGAAACTAGACTGGAACATAATTCCTCAGATTCCAGAATCAATGCTCTTCCTCCTCTCTCCCAAGAGTGTAGACAATCATTGGAGCCTTACAAGGAACCTGAAAAAAAGCAGTACTATCATGGGGAATGGCTGACCAAAGTAATATATTGATGTAATGGAATATTACAGCACTACAAGCAATGATGAACATGTAACATCCACAGAAACATGCAAATAGTTATGCTGAGGCAATATGGTGTAGTTGAAAGAACACTATGCTTGAGTCACAGGGCCTGGGTTGGACGCTGGTTCTGCCACTTATTTCTCACTTGTATCATCTTCGCAAGTTACTCCACCTATCTAGACCTCAGGTCCTCATCTATGAAATAAATGGATTTATTTAGGTGAATTCTGAGGTCCCTCCCTTCCACTTCAAGATCTAGGATGCTATGAATTGAGATCACAGTGAAGGGAATAGAACCAGGAAAATAATTGATATAATGACCGCAGTGGTGTAAATGAAAGTAACACTAAAAAGGACCAAATGCTCTGTAGTTATAATGACCAATGCTGGCTCTGGGAAGGAGATGAAGAAAAGCAGCTCCTTGTTTTGTTAGAGCTGGAGGATAGGACTGTGGGTGCACACCCACATGGTGCAGCACCATCAGACCCCCATGTTGCTGTGAGGGTTGGCTTTTTATAACTTTTTTTTATTATTAAAGAGGATTCTCATAGGCAAGGGAGAAGACATAACTGGAAAGAATTGCAGAAATAAAAGACATCAGAACTTGTTTAAAAGGTATTTTAATTGGTGCTGGTGACTTGGTGCCAACTCACAAAGAGAAGCATAACTAACTAAGGACCCAGGGTTCAGTCATGATTACTATTGGCTTTCCTGTTTAGTTTCTTAAGGGGACTTGTACTTCCAACATCAACAAATTAATTCCTATTAAAAAAAAAGAAGTGAAATTAATCTTACAGGGCAGTGGTCAGGACTAGACCCTCTAGATACTTTCTTTTCAACATTTTAAAAAAGTCAAGTCCTCTGGCTGCCAGACCACATTAACTATCAAAGCCAAACCAGGACTCTCTTGACTTGTGATGCCCAGAAGTAGATTGAACCAGGTTAGCATCAGGTGACAAGTGTCTTATTGCATAGTTCAGGGAGATGAGTTATCAACTCCAGAGGACTCAAGTTTTTGAAAGAGCCATCTTAAAAAAACACTTTATTGGCCAATTTATTGGCTTTTACCAAGTCCTGACTGCTCTCAAGGCTATCAGTGTGGAATGAAATTACATTTCAAAGAAAGGGAATGGTTCCTGTTGGTATTTACAGTCTCTTTCCTCATTTTCTTCTCTTGCAGTGACTTATATGGCATTTCGCCTCTAGCCTTGCTACTACACAAATGTCATTATGTTAAAGTTACATGTTCATGACTCATTTCCTGGCCAACAATCATGATACCAGTAGCCTTGAGACTGAATGGTTTCTGAGTCCTTTGGCACAAGGATACATTTCATGATTTATATCTTTTATAGGTAGGATTTTTCTAAATTTAAGCTGGTTTACTGAAACCCAACCACATATGTGCAATCCTACTACATTCATAAAAAAGATAGCACATTTTCCTCTTGACTTATTTATACAGATATAATAAAGAACACCTCTAAGAGAACTTACCTACCACTTGAAACTATGATCAATCCTGATACTGTTTTGACAAAAAAAATTATTACAAATATGACTTCTATGTTACTGAACTAAATTTTCAGTGACTTACATCTTTTGAAGATACTTAGTCTGCATTCATACCGGCCTGCACAACAAAGAGCCCACAAGCCACTTGTAGCCTCCCAAAGGATTTCAGGTGGCCCGCAAAAAATGCACAGTTTGTTAAAGTAACGAGTGCTTTTTTTTGTGCCCCACTTAACCTGCCTTCCACTAGTCACTACTGTACCCCTAATGTAACTTGGTGGGTGGGTTGCCACTGTGTCCTTGCTCTTGTTTGTCATGTGACCTGCGGCAACCAACCACGGTCAGTCTGTCTCTAGTATGAGGAGCAAGAGTTGTTTCTTTTTGTTGTGTTTTAAGGCATCAGGAGAGTTGAACAGGGACAAAGTGAGTGCAGCCATGCACCAATGCAGCTGATACCTGCTATGTGAAGAGCCGCAACATCACTGCGCGGCCTCGGCCTGCGCTGCTGCCCTCCAAGCTTCATGAGTATCCGGAGCTCAGTTTAGGTTTTCTTTGTATTTGATCAGTTGCTGTGGAAATCTTTTGGTTACAACATTAAAGTTTTTGTAAAATGGATGATGAAAAGAAAGGGGAGATCAAATCAGACCGTAGAGTATTTAAGATACAAGGGACAGATACTTGTTTATTTACATGAGACAAACTATTGTGCCTTGTTAGCTGTTCTGAAGGAATACAGTCTTCACTACAATTTGAATCCAAAGATCCTGCCTTAAGCAGACTGGATATCAATGAAAAACAAATTAAAGTTTCCAAATTGTTGAAAAACCTCACTGGGGAACAATGGTTTTTCAACAAAGTAAACTCAGAAAAGGAGGCAGATACTAAGGTTAATTTACAGATTTCTAAAGAAATTTCTGCTGCTGGGAAGTCTTTTACTGAAGGTGACATCATAAAGAAGTGTTTACTGATTGCAATTTCTGGAGTACATCTGGATAAAAAAAAGTGCTTTTGAGAAATAGTTTAATCTTAGTTTATGATTGGCTAGCAAATACTCTGAAGAACATTAATTGTACCTTTACTTGGAGAGTGAGCTGCTAAAAACCTATCTGCAGCCTGAAGAAGGTAGCCCCCACCGCCCAATTGCGTAGGCCTTGCCTTAGAACTTTCCTGACTCTCCAAAGCATTGTGATAGGCTCCAGCACGTAGCACACTTATTCATTTCTTTTTCTGATCTTAAAGGAATAGAGACATAGCGGCAGCTCTTTCTGAGACACACCCAGATTCTTATTAACACTATAAATCAGATGTAAAAAGGGGAGAGGTGACCTTGTTCCTCCACCATGAACACTCATTTTCTTTACTATGAGCTAACAGCAGGGACTGTCTCTGATTTTCTCTTTTTATTTGCACCCAGTAAGCCCTCAATACATTTCCCTTTCTGGGCCTCTTTTGCCATTTGGGTTAATCTATTTTTTAACGTGTTGTTTTCTTCAGTCAGGTTGTTGACTCTCTTTTCATGATTTTCTTGCATCATTCTCATTTCTCTTCCCAATTTTTCCTCCACTTCTCTTATTTGTTTTTCAAAGTCCTTTTTCAGCTGATCTATAGCTTCTAGGAGTTCTTCAAGTATCTTGGAAGCATTT
>CM053601.1:86224804-86260425 GCA_028646575.1 Pseudocheirus occidentalis
AGTAGTCTGGTTGTATAGGAGCATTGTAACCAACGGAGCGAATAATGGGAAAAAAAAAAAAGAAAAGAAACAAAACCAAACATGGAAAAGAACAATAGCATGCATTGCTTCAGTCTCCATTTAAACTCTGGTCTTTCTAGATCTTTCTCTGAGTGTAGATATCTCCTTCCATTCTGAGACTTTTAGAGCTGTCTTTTAACTGTGCATTGCTGAGAAGAGTCCAGTTTATCAAGGTTCGTCATCACACATATGATGTGTCTGTAATTGTGTACAAATTTTTCCTGGTTCTGCCCTTCTCATTCAGCATCAATTTGTATAAGCCTCTCCAGGTAATTATGAAGTCCATCTCCTTCCCATTTTTTATAGCACAATAGTATTCCATAACTTGTTCAGCCATTCCCCAATTGATGGGCATCCCCTAAGTGTCCAGTTTTTTGCCACCACAAAGAGAGCTGCAATAAATGTTTTTAAAGATTTATTTTTATTTTAAATATTATTTTATTAATATTTAATTTTATTAAATATTATTTTAAATATTTAAATAACATGGGTTAAATATTTGTGTACATATGGGTCTCCTTTTTTGTTAAAATAAGTTTTTTTTTATATTTTCTGTTTCTTATATCACTACAGTTATCATTCCTCTTCCCTTTACCAGAGAGTTAACCCATATGATAAATAGTATTTTTAGGGAAGGGAAAAAAACTACCCCAACACAAGTGACTGATACATTAAAAAAGACTGAAGACATTTATGTGCCATGGCTATGGATCTGCCACTTCCATGAAAGAGTAGGTTGGAAATGTCTTCTCCTATCTTTCGAGTCATCACATACATCCTTTCTTGTTAGTCTTTCAGTCATGGCTGACTCTTCATGATCCTCTTTGTGTGTGTGTGTGTATGTGCGTGTGTGTGGGGTGTGTGTGGCAATTTCTTGGCAGAGATACTGAGATGGTTTGCCATTTCCCTCTCCATCTCATTTTAAAGATGAGGAAAGTGCGACAAACTAAGGTTTTTAGAGCTAGCAGATTTGACAGCAGACAGCGATCATGTGCCAGCACAGCATCTGTTAAGTCCTGTTGGTATTGAGACAATGAAAGATTTATAAAGTGGGTCATCAGGTAGCAGGATGCATAACTATTGCCCTCAAGCTAATAAAGTAATAGGCTAGACATAAGAGAAGTAAGTATTTAATTCCAGAAAAAAACAATTTTAAGATTATAAAATTATATTGAGGAAGATGTGTTAGTGTTTGTAGCTTAACAAATGGGCTCAGTTCCTAGAGAAATGGGACTGACTTTTAGGAAAAAGAAAAAAGATGTAGCATGGTGGGAAGTGAAATGTAGCATTGTGGAATTGATAGCATCTATCTGTGAATTAGCAAGACCTGGGTTCAGATCCTGCCTCTGACATATGCAGAATGTGTGACCCTAGGCAAGTCAATTAACCTTGTAGTGCTCCAAGTGACTCTCTAAGACCATGAATTGCAGAACAATTGTGATAACTTCTACTGCTAAAGGGGAGCTATCTCACTATGGGGCTGTGTGTACAGAGAAGTAGAAAAGATATTATTTAAGGAGTGTATGACCGAAGGGGAGGCTTGGGGGTGTGTGTGCATTTAAACTGTAAATCTCCCCAAAATACAGCAGAATGGAACAATCTAATTCAAAACAGGCACTGATAAAATCTTCCCTAGATAAATTCTTTTTGCTTTTAAGACAATGTCACTCAGTATCACAAGTACTGAATAATTTCTTGTCAAGTTCTCATTGTTTCTCTCCACCCTTACCCTGCTCCCATCTTTGTGAGGGCAGGGAATGTGTCAGTCACCTTTGTATCTCCCACAAACCCTTGCCCATAGCTTATGTTCAGAAAGAGTTTGATGAATAAATGAAGATGATCTTATAGTGAAGTCATTACTATTAGTGCACAAATGAGGTGAGAAAATGAGGAATACTGATTGAAATGGGACAATTTCCTTTATTAATCAGTCAATGCACATTTATTAAAGGCTTACTATCAAATGTAAAAATATACGTCAAGTGTCTTGCAAATCCTAATGCATATTTTACATAATGTTAGCTGTTATTATAATAATACATAAATGTTAGCTGCAATTATTATTAGTTATTATGATGTGCCAGGCCCAATGCTAAATGCTAGGAACAAGAAGAAAATGCAAAAATAGTCACAGCCCTCAAGAAGCTCAAGGAGATAACATTGTAACGGTAATGGTAATTTGAAGGTCTTCCCTTCCCCTTAATAGGCCTAAGGGAATTTGAAGATCTTCCCTGCCCCCTCATAGGCTGAATGTAATCACATGAAACTGTGGTGGGAGGAGTTTGTTGAAGAGTGGAACAGAGCCCATAGAAAGCTGGGAGCCAGAGCAGCTAGATGGTGGGAGAGAGAGGACAAGTCATGAAGACAGCTAGGCTTGTGAGTGTTTGTTTGTGGGAAGGCTAAAGGATGGTGTGGCTCCCTGCTGTGCTATGGTATATTAACTTCTTTGTTGATTTGATGGATTTGGTTTTCTGGTGTCTGAACAAATGTTTTGCTTCTGTCTTCTAAGTGGAAAGTCTGTTATATGTTGTGATTGAGTACTATTTTGGTATATCTGTAGTCACCATTGGTGCTGTGAATATTTCATTGGCTCTACATTTGGAGACAAGGATGGGATAATACGTATCTCACTGATTCTATGTGTCCTAGTGGAGAGAGACCCTGGTATTTGCTTAGGGACTGTATGAGAAAGTTAAAGGACGAAGTAATGAAGACAGCTGTTATGATTGGAGATGCAAATGCATATCATGATATTCTCTTAGCAGCTTCTCATAGAAATATCACAGTGAAGATGGCTCCTCCTGCTTATAAGCACCTAATTCTGACTCTACTAAGTGATGAAATAGAGAACTCTCTTTTGGAGGTACTGGATAAGATTCACAGTTAAGTGACTTAGGGAATGGGAAAAGGATAAATTTCCTCAAGAGAGAAGAGTAAATAACCAGTGAATTAAAAGTCAGACAAGATTGACAACAAAAGAACTGTTTACTACTCTATTGAGAGCAGGGTAGATTTTGGAAGAATTGATGGTGTTCCAACTAATGAATCATATAAAATGTACCAAGAAAAGGGGCTTAATATTAGAAGGAATAGGGAAGTGAAGACTGCCCCTACAGATTCTCCTCAATCCTTGTATCTGAGTTCATCGCACCTTCAGGGAGAACAGGAAACTGGCCAACCCCTAGCTCAGATTAAAGAAATATATAAATGGGATTACAGACTCCATATCAGTCTGACCATATATTAGAAAAATGGATCAAATACTGTAACTAGGACATTAATAGATACTGGGGCAGAGGCCTCCCTTATATACGGAACACTAACAAATTCAAACATGGAATTCCTTTACTATCACCAGACTTGGGAGGGGCTGAAATATCAGCCAGACAAGTCAAACTAATGATGAAAATTGGGCAATTATCTAAGAAAGAAACTACCATCGTAACTGTACCTGTTCCTGCATATATCATTGAAATAGATATATTGAGAAGTATGATTCTAAATTTACCTGAGGGAAGATACCAATTTGCAGTAAGGAAGATAGGAATTAATGCAGTTTTAGTGGGAAAAATTAAAATGGACCCAATCACTACCTGAACCTTCTGAAGCAGTTACTTTACAGCAGCATTGTGTGCCAGGTGGGCAAGATGAAATTACCACTACTATAAAGGAATATGCTGAAGCAGGAATGTTAGTCCCTATAAGATGGAATAAACCAGTCGGGCCAGTATGAAAATTAGATGGGACCTGGAGAATGACAGTGGATTATAGACAACTAAATGAGGTGATTCCTTTCTTGTATGCTGCTGTTTCAGGTACTGTCCAGAAATATGATGGGACTTGTATTGATTTACCCAGTGCTTTTTTCACCATTCCAATAGACTCTAAACCAGTGGTTCTCAACCTGTAGGTCATGACCCCTGTGAGGGTTGAACGACCCTTTCAAAGTGGTCACAGGGGTTACCTAAGACCATCAGAAAACTCCATTTCTGAAGGTCTTAGGAATCGAGACACCATGCTCCTCTATCCGTCTCCAGGCGGGTCTGCCTACATGCAGACAAGCCGTCATATGAGTATTAAAGGGTCGCAGCATTAGGAAGGTTGAGAACCACTGCTCTAAACAATGGGACCAGTTTGCTTTCACTTGGCAGGGCAGACAATATACTTTTACCTGCCTGCCACAAGGATTTCTGCATAGCCCCACTATTTGTCATAAGACTGTGGCTGAACATTTGGATGAATTAGAGCTACCTGGTATACAGCTTACCCACTACATAGACGATATTATGATACAGGAGATTATTATGACTATGCCGTGAGATTACAGATTAAGATGCGAGAGACTGTTCTGTAAGCTCAACAAAAGACACAAGATTTTCCTATCCCTATCAATAAGAAAGAAGCCCAAACGTTTACAGGATTATTTGGATATTGGAGGCACCTGGGACAGATTTTGAAACTCTTATATAAAGTTAATAGGAAGGAAGATGAATTTGATTGGGGACTTGAGCAGAGTAAAGTTTTTGAAGAAGCCAAGGTTGCTATACAATTGGCCCTAGATTTATGGCCTATGCAAAATGGCCCAGGGGAATTACAAGTGACTGTACAGGATGAATACGCAAAATGGAGTTTTTTTAATGGTGAAAACAACAAAGCCAAAATTTACCCTTAGGATTTTGGTCTAGGAAACTTTCATCATCTGGAGTTGAATATACCCCTTTTGAAAAGCAATTGTTAGCTGCATATTGTGCTTTTGTAGAGACTGAAGAAGTGACTCTGTGCCATGAAGTGATATTAAGGCTTAGAATCCTGATTGTGACCTGAGTACCCCAGCTTCTCAGAGAACTGGACATGCACAAGAAGCTAGCATAATTAAATGGAAATGGTATATTCAAAATAGACCTAAAACAGGCAAGAGTGGACCTTCTGAACCTATAGCAAATACAGATACTAAAGGAAATGATAACACCCCCTGAATCAAAGAAACACTTGGTACAATCCCTTGGTAAAACAGAATGAAAGATATGATGGATTAACTAAAGAATAGAAGAAACACGCATGGTTTACTGATGGGACAGCAAAATATTTGGGTCATAAAAGAAAGTGGTGTCTATAACCCATGTACTAGGTGAACTTTGGAAAGTACTGGGACAGGTAGAAATGGTCAATATGCTGAACTTGTGGCAGTACATCAAGCCATTTAAACAGAACAAGGAGGACAGTGTATATTTACTGATTCATGGGTAGTAGCTAATGGGTTAGCAACATGGATACCCATGTGGAAAAGTCAAAATTGGGAAATTCATGGTAAACGAGTCTGGGGCAAAGAATTATAGGAAGATATGTGGGACATGTCCTTGGTTACTACTCAGTTTTTTGTGTAGATGCTCACGTGGCCCTCCCGACATGTGAATGTGAGTACGACGCATATGCTGATCAAGTAGTAAAGACTGCTACTCAACATATTATCCCTACTCTGACACCAGCTGATGATCCGGTAGTAACAAAATGGGTCAATCAAACAGCAGGCCATTTAGGGGTCAAGGCCAATCATTGGTGGGCCCAAGATCAAGATATCTCTCATTCACTGTTAAAACAGATAGCAGAGGAATGTCATATATGCCAATTGGAAAAGGAATGAACTGTTCCTTGGGTAGTAACTGGGGAGATTGCAAGGGGAAAAGTCCCAGCCCAAATTTGGCAAATAGATTATACTGGCTTACCCCAAGATAAAGGATGCAAATTTATATGAATTTGTGTTGACATCTATTCAGGTGTACTAGTGACTTGTCCTTATAAGAATGAGACCCAGAAAAACACCTGTAAAACTTTAGATCTCATACGTCTATATTATGGAAACTTAATGCAGATTCAAAGTGACAATGGGTCACATTTCAAAGGTAATGAAACGAAGAGATATTGTATATTAAACAATACAGTCACAGCAGATGGCAAAGAAACACAAGCCTAGCTGTTTCCTTGGCTACGTCCTCTCTCTGCCACTATCTAGTTGTGACAACTAGGCTTGTGAGTGTTTGTTTGTGGGAAGGCTAAAGGATGGTGTGGCTCCCTGCTGTGCTATGGTGTATTAAGTTTTTTGTTGCTACAACGGATTCGATTTCCTGGTGTAGAGAGTTGGCTTTCTGGTATCTGAATAAATGTTTTGCTGCTGTCTCCTATATGAAGAATCTGTTATATTTTGTAATTGAGAACTATGTTAGCATATTTGTAATCACCATCAGTGCTGTGAATACTGCACTGGTGCTACATTTTGGTGACAAGGATGAAATTCAGTAATTTGTCCTTTCAAAAGCAGGATCTGTACTCAAGTTTTCCTGATTTAGAGGCTGGCCCTCTATGTACAACATAAACTATCTCTCTACTTGGCTTTGAATAATTTTGTAATAAGTTATTCTTGTCTAATTGATTATTTAAATAGTTTAGGGGTAGTAAAATGTTAGTTTTCATTGCTAAATGTTAACTGCAAAAAATACTGTTCTAAGAAAGAAATATTTTATGACACAGCACATATAAGCTAATTGCTTAAGGTATTTCTAAATGTATTTTAGAATGTCTCACTTAAAAATCATATCTGTGATACTGAATTCTGAAGTTAAGGCAATATCTTTGAGATGTTTTTAGTAAAAAGGAAGATAAATTCCATCTGATACCTATATGATTAAAGGTTTTTAATTTTGGTAATATTCCATAAGTAACAATTTAAAAAGGCCAAGTTTGTGTTGATTGTACTTTGCATTCTCTCGTATCTTTGGGAATCTTTTTGTAGCACATGCTTATATTGGGAGGATCAAGTTGTAACCACAAAACAGAAATAGATTTTTTTTTTAGCAGCTGTTACTGCAGATTTAAAAATATCTTCCATCCCCAATTTGAAATATTCTAGGCTCTTTACCAACACAAATATGTTGGAGGTAACAGAAAAGAGAAAGCTTTAAGCACCATTTCTCCAAACATCATTCCCAAAGTCATCGCTAATGTGGAATTACTGAATTAAGAAGCATTTATTAAGTGCCTACTTTGTACTAGGTGCTGTTAGTCATTATATGAGGGGAAAGACAAAACTGAAACAGTCCTTGCCCTGGAGGAGTCTACGGTGGGGGAAGGGGAGGAAAAGGCAGGATAAATATAAGATAATTTAGGGTAAGAGGACATTCACAGTTGGGGGGAAGGAAAGATTTCATACAGAGGGTAGTGCTCGAGCTGAGTCACAAAGAAAGTGAAGGATACTAGAAACGCAGGAGTGTATTTTTATAGGCATCATTAAGTATTAATTGAATGCTTACTATCTATCTAACGTGCTGTAAGAATTTCTGGGGAATTGTTTTCTATTTGTGATACAGATGTGAAGAATGCCAGGTTTTCCCTCCCAGTCAAAAAAAATACATTTATTAATTTTTTTAAATATGTGATTGACTATATATTCCCTAGGTGGCACATGGAATGGAGCACTGGGCTGGAAACCAGGAAGCTGCATCTTCTCAAGTTCAAATCTGGCTTCAGACTCTTACTAGCTGTGTGATCCTGGACAAGTCACTTAACCCTCTTTGCCTGTTTCCTCATCTGTAAAATGAGCTGGAGAAGGAAATGGCAAAGCATTCTACTATCTTTGCTAAGAAAACCCAAAATGGGGTCATGAAGAATTGACTACAACTGAAAAATGATTCAACAACAACATATATTCCCTAAATCAACTAGTGTGGCCCAGGAAGTCCACTAATAGATATAAAGTCCAAGGACCTGAGTTAGAATCCTGGAAATCTTTCCCCTTCTCCTGGCCTCTCTAAAATGAATGAGCAAGGGGCGCCTAGGTGGCGCAGTGAATAGAGCACCGGCCCTGGAGTCAGGAGGACCTGAGTTCAAATCCGGCCTCAGACACTTAACACAAAAACTAGCTGTGTGACCTTGGGCAAGTCACTTAAGCCCAACTGCCCTCCAAAAAGCAAAAATAAAAAAAAAAATAAAAAAAAAATAAAATGAATGAGCTGAACTAAACAGTCTCCAGGCCCTCCCAACACCAGATCTTATAATGTAATCCTTTTTCTTTATCATTCTCTAGATTTTTTATGTAGGTGTACTTCTTATTTTATTCAATCGATACAAAAAGAGGTGTTTACAAGGACTAAGATGGCAACCTTGCCAGTAACAGAAGAGATTTTTGTTAATATTATTTATTATAAGTATTAGTAGATGTCATTAATAATGATTAATTCTAGTAATATTTAGATAACAACTGATCTTCAAATTACTTCTGTTGAGGCAGAGTAATGAGTTATCTCTACCAAAGAGATCCCAGGCCCAGGTGGGGAGTCAGGAGACCTGGCAATGATGTTCTATGTATCTAAACTGTACTTTTTCACAGAAAGAGAGGAAAAATTGTGTGGGGGCGTGCGTGCATGCTGCAATGTGTATGTGTACAGATACATATGATTCTTTAACAAGACACCAATCATTAGTAATACCAACAGATTTTATAATTAAACACTTGAAAAATGTGAGGGTTAATTTTCTGGTTACTTTTAGCAATGTTAATTGTGCTTCTACATATTTAATGATATTTTGTAAGATTTCTCTATAGACTTCAAGGTCTTTTGTAACATATCTAACTGAATCCTCAACTTTTGAAAATATATCAAATACAGACTGGATAAATTAAATTTGTTTTGCAAATGGCGAGACTAAGGTAGAAAAAAATATTAGTGAACAAAGAGATAAGGAGGAACAAGATCAGGGCTCTAAATGCTACCAAAACCATCCAGGCAAGTCTCACTTTGGACAAACTCAATATGTAAAAATATTTAGAGAATCTTATATCTGAAAGGGGTCGTATTTCAAGCTGGAAGGGGCCTTAAAGGTCATCTACTTCAATCCCTTCATTTTTTCATGAGGAAACTGACACCAAGAGTGGTTATTCCTTGTTCATGGTCACACTGGTACTAACTAGCAGAGCTGGACTTGAACCCAGGTCTCCTAATTCCAAAATGAGAACTCTTTGCATTCCCCCAAATCTATACCTTGATTTTACACAGAAGAAATTGAGGTTCAAAGAAATTAAGTGATCTTTCCAAGGTCATTGAGACTTAGTGGAAGCATACCTAAAAAGACATGTGTGATTACTTGGTTTACAAAATTGTATGTATTTTTTGGATTCAATAAGCTTCCTTAGAATTACCTCACTGTGTATATTTTAAGCAATGCTTGAATTTACAAAATCCAATCAACACCTAAGTTTTCAGGACTATAGCTCCTACAAGAGCAAGGCACACACATATCTCCGATGTCCTAACAGTTATGGCACAACAAGTTTATTTTAGAATATTTGAAATGGTTGTGTAGAATACATACCAGTCCATCTGTTAGCAGCATCCTTGGCTACTTTATTTGCTTGCCCTAAAAATTTTTAAAAAGAAAGAAAAAAATCTTAATTTTTATATACTACCTCATATATTTCACATTTACAAAAGGTTAAATAATAAAAGGACTGACGTACAAGATTCAAATATAGTACGAAATTGAATATGTGATATTCTCTCCCAGGAGGGAGGCATGTTTGCTATAGCTTTTCCCCTGAAAGAATCCCAATATTGGGATTCTTAAAAAGTCAGTCTCTCTGTCTCTGTCATCTCTCTCTGCCTCTCTCTGTTGTCCCTACCTTCCCTTTCCCCCCCCCCCCCCCGCCCATATTTTTAAAAGAATTTCATGAGAAAGAAATCCCTTAGAATTGGCTGGTTTTACTTCTTCCCACTGAAAGAAAGTGAGAGAAGCTAAATTCATATGACTTCAATGGCTTCTCACACCTTGATCATTCCAAATTATTCTTGCTGGTACTTGCCCCATAATAGCAATATTTCACTGATAGCACAAAATACAGAATTTATCCCCTGGGGGTTATTGAGAAATGATTAAGAGCAAAGAGCACTATGGTTGCATGAACATAGAAAAAAAATCAATAGATAAATTATGTTCCTAAAGAAATGGAAGAAATGCACAAGGACAGGGCCTTACTTTAAGTGCTACAGTTGTAAGAAAATTTTCCATACTACATTAAAATCAATTAACAAAATTCCAAATATTTTAAACAAGCATTATATAATCTTATTGCCCAAGGGCCAGTCCTGATGAGCCTAGCTCTGAGTTCTTAAAATCTGAGTCATGGCTTCTCCTTGACAAACTTATGTCTTTAATTTTCTGGTAGTGGTTCCCAGGGCCTCCTGGACTTTCTATCCTATGATCGACCATGATGTTTTGGCTGGAAGAAGACCTAACATTCAAAGAGTGAATATAGTTTTTACTCTGGGATAGAGAAAAAGGGTTCTTAGGTGGTGGCAGGAGGAAGAAGAAAAGATGACAGCACGTTTTTCTGATGCAAACAGGACAGCAGATGCCTCATTTGGAGTTAGTTATAAGTGCTCAGTGGTAGAAAGAGTCAGGGGATTTGGTTTCAAATCTTTGCTTTGCCAACTTACTTCTTGTGTGACCTTGTCCAAGTGACTTGACCTTTCTATGCTTCTGTTTCCTCAAATGTAAGATGGAGGGGTGGGACTGAATTGAATTATGTATATAGGTGACTATTAGATGACTTTTAAATTCCTTTCCATCCTTAAGTTTGGTAATTATTATTCTATTAAGTTTTGGTACAAGAAAGTAAGAAAGAAAACAGATCAAGGAATGGGGAATCCAATTAAAATTAAAATCCAATAAAAATCAAATTAAAACATAGGCATGACCTAGTCGACATTACCAGGGTAAATGAGAGGGTGACATATGAAGTGTCTGAAAAGTCTTACTGCTTTTGTAAAAAGCTTAAAACACCATGAAGACTTTTGGGGATACCCTTTATAAGCAAGAAAATGAGTGAGACCCAAATAGGCTGGGCAAAGCACCTTATTCAACAAGGCCAGGAAGAAATAAGCAAGCTACCAATGAGAAAAGTGTAGTTTCGGATATAGCAGGAAAAAAAATAAAGCCTGATGGGATTTTGTGGAAATGAGTACCTTTTTGATGGGCCTACCCTTTTCAGTTTTCAAATGAAGTCTGGGCCCCATTAGAGTCAGCACAGACTATGAATTACAATCAATTCTATGTCACCTCTTTTCCACCTGAAAACCAGTTCCAATGATTAGAATTCACATCCTGGACCTATAAAAGTTTCCCTTGAATTTCAATGGGACAAATACCTCAGTGAAGAAAAGGGTAGATTGTGTTTGGGGTTGTTGTTGGTGGTGGTAGTAGGTGGTGATGCTGCTGCTTCTCCATTCTCATTATATTCTAACTTTATTCAGCCAAAAAATACCCAGTGAATCTGGCACAGATAATATACCTCTTCTCACTCTTTACATAAAGTGCTTCCTATAGAGAAATGAGAAGTGAATGAAAAGAAGCAAAGAAGAAAATCAGAGAGTGGCAACCTCAAAGGTGGGTGGAAACTTTGCCAGATCTCTGATTTCAAAGGGTGCTTATTCATGAATTCAACAGACACCTATAAAGTGCCTACCTGGGCAAGATAATGTACCAAGCACTGAGACACACAAAGATAGAAATGATGATGCCCCTCTCAAGGCATTTACAGGAACAAAAATACTCATCAGACAGTTAATGCCCATCATGCCTTCCCTGGGCTGCCTTGCCTTTCTGACCATGTTTTTCCCCTTGGATCTCAGCAGAGAATCTACCCAATTCAACAACGCCTTCTTTCCTTATACTAACAGGGAGAGCAGTGCCTATGCCCCACTCAGGCCAGGCAGCAGCTGTCCTTCATTCTTCCTAAATTACCACATACATGTCCTCAATATCATCTTTTGTGTCATGTAAGCTGACCCATGTGTTTTTTCATTGTTTGTTGGGTTATGTTTAATTTTAATTCTTCTGAAATCATATAGTTTTTTCACGATTGCCAGTAATACATGGTAAGTGGAAGAATACTGGTGTTGACAGAAATGGACTTTTGTGACAACAAAGCAGTTTGGAATCAGAATAAAAACTATTTGGTTTCTCAAGTGGGGTCTCCTCATTCTGAATTCTGAATTCTGTTTCCCATTCACTGAGCATGTATGGTACCTACATACATAAGTATATAAAATATGTGTGCATACATACATATATGTCTATTTATACACACTGTCCAGATGTACACACACACACGTTGTTTGGTTTTTTTTTTCTGTTGTGTCTGACTCTTCCTGACCCTATATGGGGTTTTCCTTGGCAAATATATTAGAGTGATTTGCCATTTCTTTCTCCAGCTCATTTTATACATGAGGAAACTGAGGCCAAGAATGTTAAGTGACTTGCCTAGGGTCACACAGCTAGTAAGCATGAGGCCAGAACTGAACTCATGAAGATGAGGCTTCTTGGTTCTAGGCCTGGCACTCTATATACTGATTTACCCAGCTGCCTCTGTTACACAAACACATTAGTTCTTAGTTTGCTTATCTGGCTCAGTACCTCCTCCTCCTTTCTCCATTACTAGACCGAAGAGAGCATCATTTGGAGGTCTCCTCCCCTGGGACCTATCAAAATATGTGCAGGAAACACCTAAGCTGCCCAGTCACAGAACAGAACGGGGGTGGGGTGGGAGTGGGAACAGACTTAAGCCCTATGAGCAGCTGGCCACTGTGAATGACATCAGGACTCCTAAAATCAAGCACTAACAATGAGAAGACTTAGCAGAGGACGTGATGCCTGAGCTGACATAGCCTACGAAAAATGGAAATGTCAAATTTGGGGGGAATAGCGTATAGTCTACTTCTGGTCTGAGTCTACTGCTGGATGTAAGGCCAGTAAAAGGAGGAACTGGCCTAGCATCACGATAACCTGAGTTCAAATCTGGTTTCAGACACTTAGTAGCTGTGTGACCCTGCATAAGTCACTTAAGCTCTCCCTCAGTTTCCTCAACTGTAAAAATCAAGATAATAATAGTACCTACCTCCCATGTCTATTCTGAGGATCAAATGAAATAATAATTGTAAAACACTTAGCACAATGCCTGGCACACAGTAAGTGGCATATAAATCTTAGCTAGTAGTAGCTGTAGCAGCAGTAGCGGTAGTGGTGGTGGTAGTAGCGGTAGTGGTGGTGGTAGCGGCTGTAGCAGCAGCAACAGCAGAATCTACCTTGCAAACCTGTCATGAGGTTCAATATTACGTGTAAAAAAGTACTTAGTGCAGTCCCTGGTATAGAATAGGCATTATGTAAATGCTTATTTCCTTCCCCTTGCCCTGAAATGTATAGTACTTCTGCACACCTCATTTCCCTAATATATAGTATACTCAAAACAGGCCCCCTCTTCTAAGCGTGGTCTAAAGCCCGTGTCTCCATATCTGTGAAGCCTTCCTTGTCCACTCCAGCCTAAAGGAGGTCATTTATTTCAGAAAGGACAGTACCTAATATCAAGTCTCCTTAATCAGCCACTGATCTTCTGACTGGAAGATCAATCACTCAGCATATTAAGCATCTAGGTCGCATCAGGCCCTCTATTAGGTGCTGGACATACAAAGATAAAAAAAAAAAACCTAAAAAAACCCAACCTGTATATTTTCAAGAAACTTATGTTCTATAAAGGGGGACAAAAATACAGATATAAGTATATTCAGAATATAACCGAACACCTGGTCCAACCCCATCCTTTTACAGATGAGGAAACAGAAGCTACAAAAGGGAGCTAACTTTTCTAGAATGATCCAATAGATCAGTGTCAGAGCTCGACCTCAAGGGCTCCGCGACGTTTCTTCTACTGTATGTTTCTCAGACAGGGGAAGGTTGTGGAGAGGGGGGTACTTTGTACAGGTCTATGTCAAAGGAGGAGGTACCCTTAGTATAGAAATAACTGACCTGCTGGAGTAAAGAAAGACAGATGGATGCAGGCTTATTTATCATCCCACGTGCTTATGTCTTGTCTTCTCAGCCTTCCTTTGGAGTTCTTCCCCTTTCGAACTTACTTTGTATTAACTTATCTAGGAAAACTCCTTCAGGGTAGGGTCTATTTCATTTCTGTCTGGTTTGGCTTTTTCTTTGTATATAGTAGGCACTTAAATATTTATGGCACTGAATTGAATTCTAAGCACAAAAAACACTCTTGCATTCCCCTTGGTGTTTTAAATGACATTTATTAAGCACCTCCTATATACCAGGTACTATGGTAGGTGCTGGGCATACTAATGAGTGAGAGAAATGAAAACTTCTCAGACTATGCTCTAAAATCTAGTAAGGCTTTTCATGGGAAACAGGCCCAAGTTCCCCTTCCCCAGAAATGACATGATTTACAAGGTCTCAGAACACAGAGCAGTAGGGAGTCACCCCTCTCCTCAGTGACCCCTTGGCATAAGATATGCCAAATAAGGACAGAAGTGCTTTCTCTAATGTACATGGGTGGTCACTGTTTCCTTGTTCCAGTACTTGAGGTAGATTGCCACACTTAGATTGTACATCTGACTTCCAACCAATGGAAGAAAAGGGTCAGAAGGGAGGTGGGGGAGAATGCCACATTAGAGCTTTGTAATTTCACCATTTCCTTTTGTAAATTGCTTCTCCTCCCTGACCATTTATCAAGGAGGGTGGCCCTTTCTCGAGATCATAATAAACCGTTCTTTCCTGCCTCCTACCTTGAGAAACCTCTGAGTATTATTTGGGTAAGGATTTCTGTTGCACACAGTTTTTGGGGTGCACACGCTAATACTAAAGTAAGGCAGTTCCTACCTTCCAGGAGTTTATATTCTACTGGCACAGTGCTTTGCACATATTAGGTCCTCAATAAACTACTGTTCGTAGTAACAGTACATGCACCATATCAAATTAGAAAAGTCTCTATCTTTCCCATGTCACAGAAATATCTGTCAATTTACATGTTGATTAATGGTTATAATCAAAGCAAGAATATTGCAAAACAATCTTGCTAACTTAGTCATTCCAGGCAAATAACCAAGCAGCTGGGAGGTATAGTGGATGGAGTCCTGGGCCTGGAATCAAAATAGACCCGAGTTCAAATTTGGCCTCAGACACTTACTAGCTGTGCCACTTACCCTCCCTTTGCCTCAGTTTCCTCAGCTGCAAAATGGGGATCATGATAACAGTCACCTCAGAGGACTGTTGTGAGAATCTAAGATAATAAAGTGTTTAATATAGTGCTTGGTACACAGTAAGTATTATATAAATGTTAGCTATCTGCAGAGAGCTTTGTAAATATACTTTGTAAATGCTCTTATGCTATGCCATCTGAATGCCTTCGGTAAGAATTGAACCTACTGGCTAACTGAGGGGAAGGACATGGGTGGGGCCTGTGTGCTGGCATCTAAGAGAGCCATCCAGGGAATTACCCCTAGAACACTGACCTATGGAGACCCAACCAGCCAGTGGTGTTGAGAGCTGGGTGAGTGCAGTCTGAGTGCACTGATTATAACCCCTGAGTGGAGGCATTATAAATGTTTATTAAAAGTATGCCAAACTCTTATCAACACTGACTTCTCTGGATGTCCTAAAACAGGGTCAAACCCTCAGGCTTCATGAGGCCACAAAGGGCCTGATGCACCAAGGGTTTGCTTTTATTTTTGTGCTGACCTGTGAGTGATTCAGTGAGGAAATACCTCTTGAATGCAGAGTCCTGTTCTATAATTTATAATCTCAGAGTGACTTGCCCAGGATCACATAATCAAGAGGTTATCAGAAGCTGGACTTTGGGCTTCACTAAATCTGAGGCCATCTCTCTGGTCACTGCTGCACAGCTGTCTCTAGTAAAAGTGCAACACCAACTTGAATGTATACACTATGAAACATTTAAAGTGTGCTGCTTAAAATATACCTTCGGAAATTTTTTTTGCCATACTAATTTGCCATTGGTCTTGGTTTCTGGACAATCATCATAACAAGTTTTTCACCAATTTCAAAGGAAAACATGATAATACTTAACCCTGAAAATACCCTGAGGCAGTGTTAAAGAAACTTTATATATATATATATATATATATTTTACTAAGATAGCCTTCAGATTCTTCCATTATGCAACTCACACTGAATTTATTCCTCCTTTTTAATCAAAAACAGCCAGCATTTATGGAGCCCCCACTCTGTGGCTGGTGCTAGAGATGCAAAAGCAAAAAACAAAAGAGTTCCTGGAGAATTTATAGTTTACAGGGAAATATTTAAAATACAAAGTGAATACAAAGTTTGCGGAAGGAAATTTAAGGTAAAATTATTATGATCATTTTTTTAGTGGGGAACTCAACACCTGGAGGGCTCTGCCGTCAGAGAGCCTGTGTTCAAAGTGCTCTTCTGCTGCCCTAAATCTGTATTCACATGGAGAAAAGGCTTGAATGGTTAGGAGAGGTGCAGGAGCTGAGCTACTAAAGAAATCGGAAGATTCAAGGAGTCTGAGGTGAGGGAAGAATGCACTAGAATTGTGTCAGGGGGAGCACAGCCTCTACAAAGGTTCATAGCTAGAAAATGGAACGTCTACAGAGAACAATATAAGAGTTATTTGTGCCAAGTCGAAGGTACTATGCTCAGACTTCTGATTATTACGTTTGATCCTCATAACTCTGGGAGGTAGGTGAGCTTATTATAAGCCCCTATTTTATGTTACAGATGAAGAAACTGAGGCAAAGAGAGATTAAGGGACTTGCCCAGGATCACACAGCAGAAACTCAATTTGAATTCAGGTCTTCCTGACTCCAGGCCTTGGTGCTCTCTCCGCTGTACTAATAGTGTGGCTGGGCAGCTGAGCACAGGAAGGGGAGTCATGTGGAATCACCTGAAATGACAGGCTGGAGCCAAACCCAAGGGCTTCCAACGCCAAACAGGAATCTTTGGAGCTTTTGGAGCAGGAGGAGTCGAACTGGGTTTTTCATTTTCCCCTTTAAACACAAAGAGGGGCTCAATATCCCCTTACCTGAGAGGGGAGAGAAAAGTGGGCGTTTTTTGTGCCCAAGGTCACTCATTTGAGCACAGGCTGGTCCCCTGGTAAGAATACCATCCCTCTGAATAAGCATAGCTCCAGCTCCACAGGCTTGGGAGCCATTTCCTCTAAGTCCCAGCCAAAGGTTATCAATCACTCCTCCCACTAAGGAGCCCTTTTTACAAGCTCATTTGCAAAACATTTATCATTAATTTGCTAGCATTGTTATTCATCTTTTCTGGAGAAGTCTAGTCTCCACACCAAATAGCAAACCTTTTCAAGGGCAGACATTCAGGCTCTTTTATATTCCCAGCCCAGAGCTGGGGCAAGCTAGTCCCCTCCCACTTGGTAGGATGTACAAAAGAAAGTAATATACAAGAACTAGAAAGATAGGCCAGAGCCAGATTTCCAAAGCGGCAAAAAGCTGCTTTTTCAGCTAGTGTAAAGCAACAAAGCCGTCACCAGACCATTCAATAGGACAGAGGTTATTAACATCCCTCTCCAAGTAGAAAGATGTCGACTCTAACTGATGGATGTTCTCCTCCATTAACAAACAGTTAAGACATCATTCCCACAAATATTCCAGGAGGAATCTACCTAATGTTCTGAGGTCCTTCCTCTTGATCTCATGATATAGACTAGGTGCCAATGGAGCACGCAGGCTGTCAATCTACTATCAATCAGCAAGTATTCATGAAGTACTTCTTAATGTTCTGGGTACTGTGTTAGGCATTGGAAACCAAACACTCCCTGCCCTCACGGAGCTTACATTTTGTCAGGCAAGGTCAGACAACACATTTTTAATAAGCTTGCAAGGCATGGTCCTAAGAGTTGGGAATAAAAATTTGTTGTGTTTGTCCTTTGTTTTCCAAGAGGACCATGGGAGCAGGGAAATGATGACATGACTTGCAGTTGACTTTCATTTGGGTGAGGGAGAGCTGTGCTAGGTCACCAGCCTCACTTTCTCCTCCAGAGCCATCTGGACCCAGTGACCAGATATTCATCAGGATGACTGGAGATGACCCAGAATGAAGTGGGAGACCCTGGCCCTTTTAGGCTAAGGTACTCACTTAGAGTAATTAATGCCCATTTGGTGAATAGGTCTCTTTAAGAAGTGAGTCAAGGGAGGGCAAAGAAAAAAAAATCAAGCTGAGAGGGGAAGTTCCAAAGAGAAAACAGTTACCAAGCAAAAATAAAGACCGTTTCTGCTTTCTAGGGCCTCACATTCTAATAGAAGAAGACAACATAGAAAAGGAAGGGGAAAATTGTAGGGGGAGGGGAGGTTAGAGTGAGGGACCCCAGGAGCTGCACAGCAGCGCTCAAGGAATGGGGGCAAAGCCTGGAGATTCAGAGGCAGAGTCAGGGAGACTGGGGAGTTGGGGGAAACAGCTTGCATGCATATATGCAGGTCAAAACAAAGTGTATAACAAAAGAAATACAAAATAATTGTAGGGGAACTTGAAGATGTTTTCATACTTTTTACTCCAGCTACCTACCTGGTCCACCTCCTCTCCTTTCCTGGTGGTATCTCTTTTTGATATCTTTTATGAGCTTTTGAGACAGAATTCTTCTGTCTGCTATAACCAATTCTTAAAAGCTAGACATTTCTCCACTTAATTCTTCAGGGAAGATGGATATTCCAAGATCTGTAACCATATAGCATCACTATCTATGGAAAATCCCTCTTTCATCTGTGGCAGCAGCTGTCTCTCCCTGTTACAGGCCAAATCAGAGGGCTGTCAAAGTGGGAACTGATGCTGAGTCTTTCAAGGAATTTTGTATGTTATTGACACATGCAGGGAAGACACTTTGTTTGAGAGCCTTAAGGCAGTGTCTGAATAAAATTATTTTTATAATCACAGACTCAGAGGTGGCCTGGAAGGCCAAGATCTGGTCCAGGGGTGGGGAGCCTACTCCCTCTAGGTCTTCTAGGTCCTTGGGTGTGGCCTTTAGACTACGTCCAAGTTTTACAGAACAAATCTTTTTAAGGGGATCTATTCTGTTAAGTTTGGATTCAGTCAAAGGGCCACACCTGAGGGCCTAGAGGGCTCCATGTGACCTTGAGGCCAAAGGTTCCCCACCCTTGGGACTCAATCCTTCACTAGAACATGAATGTTTTCTGCAACATGACTGACTAGTGGTTATCCATACTGACCTGGAGACTTATAGCTGGGGAAAAACTCTTACAACTCCGTTAAAGAGGGAAAATCATTCTCTTTAAGGGCAGCAAAGTGACCCAGAGGACCAGGCCTGGAGTCACAGAGACCTGAGTTCAGATCTGACCTCAAACACTAGCTGTGTGGCCTTGAACAAGTCACTTAACCTCTGTTTACCTCAGTTTCCTCATCTATAAAAATGGGCACAATAAAAACATCTAGCTCACAGGGCTATTGCGATAACAACTGTAAAATGCTTAGCACGCTGCTTAGCACATAGTAAATGCTATTTAAATGTTAGCTACTATTATCTCCTTAGGTAGCCCAGCCCATTTCTGGATTGTTTTAATGGTTAAGTGTGCTTAAACTTGGTTCTTCTAATGTTCACACAATAACAGTTCATTCCATAGTCCATGTCAGAGACCTTTAAACACTTGAAAATGATTATCATACCGTATCCTTTTTCCCTTTGAATTTTCTCTCCTCCGCACTACACAACCTTTGTTTCTTTCATCCTTATATGGTATGAATGCTGGGCCCTTCATCATCCTGGTTGGTCTCCTTTGTTGGATAATCTCCAACTTAACTGTCTTTCCTAAAGTGGGATACTCAGCGCTGGTTTTCCTCAAGTCTCCGCTAAAGCCTGACCTACAGAAAGCCACTGCTGCTCCCTCTTCGTTCTAGTGTTTTCCCTGGGTTGATTTTTTTCCTACATCTATCTTGTTTGTTCATAATTGTTTGAATGCTGCTCTGCCTATTCCTTTGTGAACTCCTGCAGGTCAAGGACTGTCTTTCCTTGTATTCCTTAGCAAAAACTCCAGCACATAAAAGGCACTTAATAAATACTCATTGACTGACTGACTTACTAACTGGAACAAACCAGATTCTAATCAGAGGCAAGGAAGAGAGAGGTGCTATGACTTCCAGGGACTCAGACACTGCCTCTCTTTCTCAATGCAGCTTAAGGACACATAAGCTTTCTTGGCTGCCACAGGAATACAGCATTTGCAATCCACTGAACCCTTAAATCTCCCTCATCTTGTATTTCTGAAGGTAATAAGCACAGCCGGATTTTGTATTCTTTGCACTTTTCAGTCAACTGCCCGACTGTAAAGGTGTGATCTGCTTCTGAACATCCTTTGTGAAACTTGATTGTTCCTTTCTCATAGATATCTTTGTCAAGGATGTCTTCTGATTCCTGTGCAGATAGCTCTCATGATGATTTAACAGACATGGGAAAGCAGGCACATGAGGCATTCATTTTTTTATCTCTTTTTTTCCCTAGTGGTAATAACGACCATGATTTTTGTCCAAATATTAAATCCTCTCCCTTTTCAAACGTCATCTCCAACAAATGATTCTTTTAAAATTATGAAGTTGTAGATGTAATTAGAAACCTCTTTTGCATCAATAAGGAATTTTGGAACTTTTTTTGTAAGCATGATACTTTTTTTTTAAATTTTCAAACATTTTTATTTACAATTTTGAGTTCCAAATTCTATGCCTTCCCTCTCCCCTGCCTGAGGTAAGAAATGAGATACAGGTTATGCATGTGCAACTATGTAAAACATTTCCATATTAGTCATTCTGTACAAGAAGACTCAAATAAAAGAAAATAAATGAAAGAAAGTGAAAAATAGCAAGCCATCAACTTTTTGAGATGATCACACATGCACATAATAGTGCTTAGGACCGTAAGCAAACAAGGCAGATGATCAGAGATCCGGTCACAGCATCTTCTACCTGAAACGTTTCATTCTCCTTTCATATCGCCTTCTTTCAGATTCCCGGGTTGGCATTCAAGGCTTTCCACAATCTGATCACACTATTTTTTCAACATTGTTTCACATTACTTTCTTTCACTTTCACATACTCCAGCGAAATTGGAATATTAACTATATTGGTTTGGTTCATGCTCTTTTCTACACCTGAAAATACTCTTCCTCTCAGCCAAAGTCAAATTGCCTACACTTCTTGGAAGTTTTCCAGGATCTTATCAGGCGGTAACAACCTTCCCTCTCTCAAACCTACTTTTTTTAGGAAGATCAATTTGACAAGTGATAATGGATTGGAATGGACAGAGACTTGAGGCACGAAGACTAACCAATAGGCCATTCCATTAGTTCAGGTGTGAAGTGACAAGGGCCTTTTGATGGTGATGGCAGGTTATACATGTGTATATGTATATGCATATATACACACATATATACATATACATATGTGTACATCATGTTATGAAGGCAGGATTTCGTAATTGATTCGATATGGAGGAGATAGAGTGAGGCATCAAAGATGACCTCTAGGTTGCAAACTTGGATGATCAGATGGATGATGTTACCATTGACAATAATGGGGTAGTTAGGAGGAGGTGAGGGCATGGAGTGAATGATAATGAGTTCATATGCCCAAAAAGCTATTAAACTTTTCAAACCCCTTTGACCCAATGATATTGCTACTACGTCTATACCCCCAAGAGATCAAATAAAGAGGAAAAGAAAAAACACATATGAATACACACACACATATATTAGCTCTTTTTGTGGTAGCAAATAACTGGAAACTGAGGGCGTGTCAATCAACTGGGGAATGGCTGAACAAGTTATGGTACATGAATTAGATGGAATTCAATTGTGTTGTAAGAAATGATGAAGAGTATGGTTTCAAAAAAATGTGGGGAGACTCCTATGAACTGATACAACATGAATGTGCAGAAACCAAGAGAATAATTTATACAGTAACAGCACTATCATAAGGATAATCAGCTCTGATTTAGTAACTCTGATCAACACACTGACAAACCACAGTTCCATAGGATTCATGATGAAACATGGTATCCACCTCGAGATAAGAGAGCTAATGATCTCAGAGAGCAGACTGAAGCATATTTTATTTATTTCTTTTTGTATTTTTTTCTTGGAATGTGACGTTTGATTTGCACAATTGCAATGGATTTTATTTTTCTTTCTCAACAAATGGGGGAGAAGGGAGAGAAATTTGGAACCAAAAATCAAATAAAATTAAAAAAAAGACAATAAATTCAGTTTTGGACATGTTGAGTTCAAGATGTCCAACAGGCAGCTGGAGATTTGAGGCTGGAGATCAGGAGAGAGGTTGGGGCTGGACAAGTAGATCTGAAAATCATCTGCACAGAGATGATACTTAAAACTATGGGAACTGAGGAGATCACCAAGTGAAACAGCATAGAGAGAGAAAAGAACAGGACTCAGGACAGGGTCTTGCAGGATCTCCAATGTTATACTGGGTGAAGATGAAGATTCAACAAAGGAGACAAAGAAGTGGTCAGACACAGGAAGAGAAACAGGAGTGGCATCATAAAAACCTGAGAGTATCAGGAGAGTGATCAGCAGGGTCAAAGGCTGCAGGGAGATCAAAAAGGACTGATTTGTCAATCAATCAATAAACATTTATTAAGAACCTACATGCTATTACTATATTCCAGGTACTTTGCTCAGCTCCGGGGATACAAAAAGAGGCAAAAGAAAGTTTCTACCCTCAAGGAGCTTATTGGTACCTAAAAGAGAATAGTTTTAGTTGAAGGTCAGAAGCTGGACTACTACTTTCTTTGTGACCCCATCACATAGTAAGGATTTGGCAAATAGTAGGGATTTTGTTGGCCTAAGCTGTAAAGTGCTAGGGCATAAATTCAAGTCAATGTTTGTCATTTTCCTTTTTTGTTATCTTTGTCCATAGGACAGGTGTGGGAAGGAATCTTATAGTTGTTTTAATTTCTCTAATTACTAGTAATTTGGAGCATTTTTCCCTCTGATTGTTCATAGTTGGACTTCATTGTTTGGAAACTTACTGTTTATATCTTTTGATCCTTTATTAGTAGGATAATTTATTCCTTAAAATATAATTTTGAATTGAAATTCATTATTTTTCATAAAAATGGAAATGTATTTGTAAAAGCAAAATTTCAGTGACTATGAAATTGGGTAGAGAATTTGGGGAATAAGTACTGCCAGACAGAAGAAAAAATGTATATATCACAATGATACACTAACTGATTTTAGTTTCCCTCTACCTAATTTCATCCACAAAATGAAGATATAATATTAGTTAAATTACACCTCTGAAGGAAAAGGGCTCTATGAACCAATGAGGACACACTGTAAGTTAGTGAAATATTCCCCGAAGGCAGGGAATAGGCACAAAAATATTAGACTGATATAGGAATAATGGCACAGTGGACAGAGGGTCAGGCTGGGAGTCAGGAAGACCTGAGTTCAAATTTAGCCTCAGACCCTTACCAGTTATATGACCCTGGGCAAATCACCTAACCCTGCTTGCCTCAGTTTCTTCATCTGTAAAATGAGCTGGAGAAGGAAATGGCAAACCACTCCAGTATCTTTGCCAAGAAAATCCTAAATGGGGTCATGATGAATTGGACACAACTGAAAAATGACTGCACAATGAAGTGGTGGGTACAGAATCAGGTTTCAGAACTAAGAAGATAGGGGTTCAGGTCCTGTCTCTAACACATCCTGGCTCTGTGACCCTAGGCAGTCACATACTGTCAGGGTTCTAGGTAACTCTCTAAAACTATGGTTTCAGCAAAGTGCTGACCTGCAATGATACAGTTTCCTACTCCTCATACTAATGAAATCACAGGCATCCCTGCCTTATAATGGAAAGCAAAAAGCAGCTTTTGAAAATGGAGCCAGTTGACAAATAAGCCACAAGTACATAGGAATTAGATTTTTTTTTTCTCTTTGAAAACATCCTATTTGATGGTAACCCATAGTAATGTGTGAACTTGTGTTACACTTGGTTAAAACTCTTTGTATGTTGAAGACCTCTCTATGATAGGGTGTTAACAACTCTAAGTTAGGATTTATAATTATGTAGAGAAACTTGTGTGGATGGTCTGGTTAAGGCAGTCAAGAAGAAAATTCAAATGCAGGTAACTTTTTATTCAATAAAGATCCTTTGAAACCTTAAAAAAAAAATCAGGAAGGAAAGAAGAAAGGAAGGAAGGAAGGAGTAAGAAAAGAGGGAGGGAAGAGAAAGAAAGAAGAAACGGTGAAAGAAAGGGAAGAAGGAAGGGAGGTAGAAGGCAGATGGAAGAAAGGAAGGAAAAGAAGGCAGGAGAGAGAAAGGTGGAGTTAGATTAGAAAAATGAAATATAAATCCACTTGTTCCCCATTTATATCATAGTACTTATTAACTTTCATGGTTCGTTATATCATCTTAAAACTGTCATAGAATAATAATTCCAAGTGACTCAAGATAAATGGAATATCATATGAAGAGTAACTGTGCAATAAAGCATTTTTAGCTTCTCTATGACATGCCTATTTACACTATAATAAAAGTGCTGTGAGAACAGCTTAAAACTAACGTGCATGTAGTAATTACTCCCTAGTAAATACATTATTAGATACTATCTAAAAATACTGTCATACTGTTCCTGATCACAATCTACTAAATTCCTAGTCTTGAGCATTAAACACTACCCTTGAAGAATTAGAGAAGGGTTAGAGACACAAAAACATTAGATTGATATAGGAATAATGGCACAGTGGATAGAGGGTCAGGCTAGGAGTCAGGAAGACCTGACTTCAAATCTGGCCTCAGACACTTAGTAGTTATATGACCCTGGGTAAGTCAAAGGGTTAGAGAAGACATCGCTGGCCGACTGGTGGAGGTGAATACTTGGCACTGCCAGGATGAAGGACACAGGGACTTAGGATGTTAGGTTACTAGGCCAGTAGGAGGAACATAATGACCAGGAGGAGGGGGATTAATATCTTTAAGGGGTAGCAATTTCAAACCAGGGCCAGGGTTTACAAAGGAGAAATGTAATTAGAGCAGAAAAGGTTAGCATCTCACCATTTTTTCTTCTGCTTGGCTTTTCTGCTATCTTCGGCACCTTTCCATCCTCCTCATAGAGTTTAACAGTCGGTAAATATGCATTTAAGTACTTACTATATGCTAGGCACTCTGATAAGCCTGACATTTTGGAACTGAGACTGGATCTATAAGTGCACTGGCATAGGGAACTCCCAAGTAAAGAGACTCCCTCTCCCACTGTACTCAGTGCCTTCTTTGCAACTTTACCCTTAGAAAGCTGTCTAGGGCACTGATGGGTTAAATAGCTTGCCAGTATGTGTCTGAATTAGTTCTTGGATTTGAGACAATCTCTCTATCCACCATACCCAGTTGCTTCTCTTAGATAAACATAATATCTTAATAAATGCTTGTTTGTGCTTAATAAATAATAATAAACACTAAAAATAATAAATTAATAAATGCTTGTTTGTGATTAATAAATACTTGTTGATTGATTTACTGGCTAAAATACAGAACTGAAGCATATTTTTATTATGTATTGTATCTGCAGATAAAAGATTATGTTTATGTCAAGCATCACTTAATCCATGTAGCTGTGGGTCTGATGCTTTCCTATTCATATTTGTCTTGCTAACATTTGTTCTCTCCTGCACATTGACATTTTAATTTGTATTATGTTATTTATGTCTTGTCTTTGCCTTATATTAAATTGGTCTTTGAGGAAAGGACTAGAGATGACCAACCTAGATAAGTTTACAGAGGCTCATCTCTGTAACCAATAAGCACTTAGCACAGAGGTTCTTAAAACAGTTTTTGTATCAGACTCCTTCAGTAGTCTGGTGAAGCCTACAGAACCTTTCTCAAAATAATCTTTTTAAAAATATAAAAGGCGTGGTCGTGGAGCCAAGATGGTGGGGTAAAAGCAGGCTGAGCTCCCAGTCCAGCCACCTCCAATACCTGTAAAATTTGACTCTAAACAAATTTTAGAACTACAGAACTCACAAAGTGACAGAGAGAAACAAATCTCCTGCTGAAGGCAGTCCGGCAGGCTGACAGGAAGGGTCTATTGCATTGGATTGGGAGCCAAGTGCAGTCTCCCATGAGCCATATGGGCCTAGAATCGGGGCAGCCTCAACCCACAGCCCAGACCAGCCAGAGCAGACTTCACAAAAGTGAATCACCAGTAGATGTGGCAGTTTCCAGACTTCTCAACCCATAAATGCCAAAGAGAAAGTAAAAGATCAGTAGGGAACTCTGCTGGAACCAGGTGATAGAAGGGCATGGTCCAGCTCCTGTTGCCAGTGTGAAAGGTGGTAGAGGTGTGGCAGATACAGCAGCTGCTGCTGCCATATGGCTGCCTCTGTAGCTCCTGGCCTGCAGATCATAGAGGGCCCAAGTGACTATTCAGTGGGTAATCACTCTTGCTTTGACCTGCTTGCATCTGAATCACAGTCTTGGGTGGTGGTCCTGGGGTGAGAAACACCAATGTGCCAGAGCTCGTGGTGGCTGCAGAGAGAGCGCCCTCCTCAGACCTCTGACAACATCTGCAAAAACCCCAGCAATTTGGGATACAGTTCTCTCTACTCCCTGGAAGCAAAGTTCTATGGTGGCAAAGAGCTCAAAAGACAAGTAATTGGCTGGCAAAATGAGCAAGGAGAGGAAGCACAATCAGACCACAGAATCCTTTTTAGGGACAAAAAGGATCAAAACATGGAACCAGAAGAAGTCAACAAAGTCAAAACTGTTGCATCAAAAGCTTCCAAGAAAAATATGAATCGATTACAGGAAATGGAGGAGCTCAAGAAGGATTTTGAAAATCAAGTAAGATAAGTAGAGGAAAAATTAGAAAGAAAAATGAAAATGATGCAACAAAATCATGTAAAGCAAGTCAACAGCTTGCTAAAGGAGACCCAAAAAATACTGAAGAAAATAACACCTTAAAAAATAGACTAACTCAAATAGCAAAAGAGACCCAAAAAAGCCAACGAGGAGGAGAATGCTTTAAAAAGATGAACTGCCCAGATGGAAAAGGAATTTCAAAAACTCACTGAAGAGAATAATTCCCTCAAAATTAAACTGGAGCAAATGGAAGCTAATGACTTTATGAAAAATCAAGATACTATAAAATATATCCAAACAAATGAAAAAACAGAAGGCAATGTGAAATATCTCATTGGAAAAACCACTGACCTAGAAAATAGATACAGGAGAGATAATTAAAACATTATTGAAGTACCTAAAAGCAATGATCAAAAAAAGAGCCTAGACAACATCTTCCAAGAAATTCTCAGGGAAAACTGCCCTGATATTCTAGAGCCAGAAGGCAAAATAAAAGGGAAAGAATTCACCAACTGCCTCATGAAAAAGATCCCCAAAAGAAAACTCCTAGGAATATCATAGCTAAATTCCAGAGTTCCCAGGTCAAGGAGAAAATTCTACAAGCTGTCAGGAAGAAACAATTTGAGTACTGTGGAAACACATTCAGGACAACACAGGATCTAGCAGCTTCTACATTAAGGCATCAAAGGACTTGGAATAAAATGTTCTGTAGGTCAAAGGAGCGAGGATTAAAACCAAGAATCACCTACCCAGCAAAACTGAGTATAATGCTTTAGGGGAAAATACAGTCATTCAATGAAATAGAAGACTTTCAAGTATTCTTGATGAAAAAACCAGAGGTGAACAGAAAATTTGACTTTCAAATACAAGAAACAAGAGAAGCATGGGAAGGTAAATATGAAAAATAAATCATAAGGAACTTATGAAAGTTGAAGTATTTACATTCCTACATGGAAAAACGATAATTGTAACTCATGAGACTTTTATCAGTATGAGGATAATTGAAGGGAATACGTAGGTATATACGTATACATACATATATATGTATGTATAGGAGAGTATATGTGTGTGTAAATACATATGTGAGTGTGTGTATATGTGTGTACAATTATACATAGACAGAAGGCACAGGATCAGATGAATATGAAGGGATAATATCTAAAAAATAAAATTAAGAGTAAGAGAGGAATATAATGGGAGAAGGAGAAAGGGAGAGACAGAATAAGGTAAATTATCTTATGTAAAAGAGGCTAGAGAAAACTGTTACAATGGAGGGGAAGAGCAGGAAGGTGAGAGGGAATGTGTCAACCTTAGTCTCATTGAATTTGGCTTAAGGAAGGAACAACATACACACTCATTTGGGTATCATACCCTACAGGAAAGTAGGGGGGAAGAGGATGAAAGGGGATATGATAGAAGAGAGGGCCAATTGGGGGAGAGGGTAGTTAGAAGCACATATTTTGGAAAACGGACAGGGCGAAAGTTGAAAATAGAATAATTGGGGTTGGGATAGGATAGAGGGAAATACAGTTAGTCTTTCACAATATAACTACTATGAAAATGTTTTATGTAACTACACATGTACAACCTATATTGAATTACTTATCTTCCTAGTGCAGGCAGGTGAAGAGGGAAGAAGGGGAACAACCTGGAAATGAAAGTTTTAAAAGTTTTTTACATGCAACTGGGAAATAAGATATACAGGCACTGGGTTACAGACATCCATCCTGACCTACTAGAAAGTTAGAGGGACTATGGGGGAAGATATAAGAGAGAGCAAATTGGTGGAAGTGGTATTCAGTAGGGCAAAGACAGGGAGAAAATCTACAACTCAAAATCTTGTGGAAATGAGTGTTGAAAACTAAAAATAATATTTTTTCAAAGGATAAAATAAAATGCATATGGTTACAAAGAAACCAGTTATATTGAAAAAAAGATGTATTTTTTTCCCCATCCAAGTTCAAAGAACTTCGGAGTCCATGGAACCCAGATCAAGAATTTCTTCAGCCAGCTTACTTCAGTGCTACTGTACTAATGCTAGGGAAACAAAGAAAGGCAAAAAAACAGTTCCTGGTATCAATTCTAAAAAAAAGGAGACAACACGTAAAGAACTAGGTACTTATAAGATATATACAGAATAAGTGGACAATAATCTCAAAGGATGCCAGCAGGTCTGGCTACAATGTAAGGAATTTTTCAAGCTATAGTAACATAGAATGAGGGCTGGAAGGAACTTCAGAGGCCACTGAGACTAACCCACTTAGGATTTAACAGAGGAGAGAATACTAGGGTTCAGTGAATTTCAATTCCTTGTCAAGGATCACACACGAAGGCAGCAACCAACCAGGGCCCAGACTCCAGATCCAACACTCATTCTGCTACACTCTGCCTGCCTGGTGATGTATGTGATATGAAATGACAGAGAGGCTTCCCTCACTGATGAAATCATGTCTCCCTAAAGTCATTATTTTAATGGACTGAGCACATACTGCCAGACTAGTCTGAATTTCAAAATGTAACAATTTTCTTCCTACAGTGAAGACCAGAATTTTCTAATTTGAATATTGCTATTAATGCAATTTATTAGTTTAAAAAAAGATTAAAGGTTTAATATTACAAATACTAACCCATCCTTACTTTGCTGTGTAATTTTTTAAAGACAATTCTGTCCCCAGTGGACAACTAGGCAAAGGACATGAATATAATTTTCAAAAGCACTGCAGATTATCAGCAACCACATGAAAGATGACTCCAAAACAACTAAGAAAAGACATTAAAATGGAAGCAAATTCACCAAGGTTTTACTTGATGCTTAGGAAACTGTCAAAGATGAAAAAACATGAGAAGTGTCGATGCTATAATGACTCTTGGGAAACAAGGAAGACATAATATACTGTTGATGGAGCTGAAAATTGGTTTTAACTTTTTGGAAACCCATTAGGAATTATGTGAGAAAGGTCATTGAACTGTTCATAGCCTTTGGCCCTGAAATTCCATTGTTGGGTGTGACCTACCCAGAAGGTTAGAGACAGAGGTCCCATATTCACTGAAATATTTATAGCAACATTTTTTTGTAGTAGCAAAAAACTGAAAAAGCAAATGTCCACTGACTGGGTACTGGCTAAACAAACTGATATGTGAATAAAACGAAATATTACTGTGCTTATAAAAAATAACACATTTAAAGAATTTGGAGAAACACAGGAAGAGTCGCTGCAGAAAGCATGCAACAGAAACAGAAATATGTGCAGTATATGCTGTACAGTTGTCTTTTAGGTGTATCTGACTCTTTGGGATCCCATTTGGGGGTTTCTTAGTAGAGACACTGGAGTGATTTGGCCTTTCCTTCTCCAGCTCATTTTACAGATGAGGAAACTGAGGCAAACAGGGTTAAGTGACTTGACCATCTAGTAAGTGATCTGAACTCATGAAGATGAGTCTTCCTGATTCCAAGCCTGGCACTGTGTCCATGGCAGTGTCACCTAGCTGCATCAACATACAATGCATACAATAATATTAGGAAATGTACTTCTCTCTTTTCTTTGGAGGAGGAAATAAATGTAGAATGATACATATACTGTCACACATTTTCCGAGTCCATTTCTTTTGATGAACTGATTTTCTTACATAGGAGGAACTATATAAGTGTTTATTCCTGTCTCCCCCTTCCTCCTTTTTCACAAGCAAAGGTTCATTGAATGGATGGAGTGGTATAGGTAGAAATTACTGTGATAAAAAGCATGGCTAAAATGTTAATTTTTTTTAAAAAAAGGTAGTTTTGCTCTCATGGTAATAGAGAATAATAAACTCTTAGCCCACTAAAAATCAGAAAACTATTCTCCCTTTCATTATGTGTCTCATTAACATCACAGTACAACAAAACATCTTTTGCCATAAAGAAATGGCAAAAAAAAAGGTTTTTACTAATAAAAATGAAAAAAATTGGAACATTACAATGTTTAGAATTTACTTAACTAATTATCCACCTTTGTTTGCACACGTTCAGCTACTGGAAAAAGATGGACACAGGAAGGCATTTGCTCTGAGTCAGAAGGAACTACAAAATCACAGATTGAGGCTCGAAGGAACCACAGATGTCACCCAGACCCAATCCCTCTGAACAGGTAAGTGAGGTTCAATGATTTGCCAGAGGCATAATTTGAACCTAGGACCTCTACTCCAAATTCAGTGCTCTTTCCACTGTACCATGCTGCCTTGAATAAAGATCTAGGAAGATCCTGGAGGGAATTAAGACTTTATCCCCTTGAAAATGACTTATGGTTTGGGAAGAGGGAGGTTATCAGTATAGTAAAGAGTTTGTCACTTATTACAGTGAAAATTAATCTGTGAGAAGTAGCTCTGGACAAAACAGGCAACCTTTGATGTCTTCTTTAATGAGCTGCCTGCACTTCTTCATGAAGGTGAGTCACCAGTGGGTCCAGATTCCCAGGAATAACTTCGCCCACTCTTGCTTTGATGTGATCCTGTTTGGTGATTGCCATGTAACTAGCTACATTTGATTTATGGAACTCCATTAAAATAATTTATAACGATCCCTTTTAGGGCAATTGAGGGAGTGTTTTCTTCTGAGGGAACACATCCTTATTATGTCCCCTAGTGGTCTTTTGTCTCTCCTGACAACATCACTTACATGTCAGGGAGTGGCATCCTCAGCCAGTTACCTGGGCACTTCCGCCCTCCAGCAGTGAAGGGAACTCTTTCTTTAAGATGGCATGTTCTTCAAGCATGGTACCAAAGAACAGATAAAAGAAGCTCCTTTTAACACACCCCCTACACACACACACACACACACACACACACACACACACACACGGGTAAGAGGTCCACTTCTTTTCACTGAAGTACTTTACACATATGAAAGCACAGGTTTAGAAAAAAGCTTATTGTGGGCCATTGCATATATTTTCAGATATTTTTAATGACTTGATTATTTTTGCTGATTTCTTTTAAAATATTTTAAAAATATTTGTTATATTTGATGGCTCTCTGGACAGGAGGAGAGGGAAGAATACAGGGGGAAACTTATGCAATATAAAAAAAATCAATAAAATTTATTTTTTTAAAAGGATGGGAAGTCCTTTCTACATTCAAAATTATCTTATGGGGAACATTTTAATTCTCTCTGATGAAGATCCTACAAAAATGCAGCTCTAGTAATTTACTTAAGTCAAATACTTTAGAGCAGTGGGAAGACAAGCATACTCTTCCAGTGCTGGTAGAGCTCACTGAATTGATTATACAATTTGGAATTCTGAAAGAAAAGTTACTAAAAGAATTTATATTCTTTCACTCAAAGCCCTATCCCAAAGAGGTTACTGACAGTAAGAAAAGGTCCATGTAAATTGAGGGGATGTCCACTAAATGAGGAATGGCTGAATAAGATGTGGCACATGACTGTGATGGAAAACTATTGTGCTATAAGAAATAGCAAGCAGGATGGTTTCTGAAAAACCTGGAAAGACTTATATGAACTGATGCAAAAATGAAGTGAGCAGAACCAGAGGAACATTGTACACTGTAAGGGCCACATTGTAATGATAATCAACTGTGAAAGGCTTGGCTAGTCTGATCAAGACTATGATCAAAGACAATTCCAAAGGACTCATAATGAAAAATGCTCTCCATCTCCAGAAAGAGACCTGATGAAATTTGAGTGCAAACTGAAGTATACTTTTTTCCTTTAATTTTTTTTTCAATATGGATGCCTCTTGATGACATATTGTTTGTCTTCTCAACAGGTGGGCCTGGATTGTTTGGAAGGGGGAAAGAATGTGGAAATAATACTTTAAAAATATCAATATTAAAAATAAATAATAAACTAAAAAATAAAATTGCTCATTGTTATTTAAAAAGAGAGAAAAGTAGGGGAGGACCTAAGACCGCAGAGGGAAAGCAGCAACTCATCTGAGCTCTTCCTTGAATTCCATCAGTAACCTCTAAAAAATGAATCTAAATGGATTTTAGAGTGACAGAATCCATTGGGAGACAGAATGTGGCAGATTCCCAGCCAGGAAAGTACGCACATAGGACTGGGCAGGGGGGCTGGCAGACCTGAGACCAGACCACAGTGGACCAAGAGCCAGCCCGGGTTTCACAGACCTCTCACCATGGGACAAAGGACAGGTCAGAGCTGGGTAAGAGAAAGCACAGGGCCTTTGGCAGTGACAGCAGATTCTCTTGGGGAGCCAAGATGGTGGACTAAACCCTACCTGCTCTAATTCCCCTCCCTGACCCTGAAAACCCAGAGATTATTGCCCTAGTATAAAATCCTGAAATAGTGGAAGCAGCAACAGGCTTGGGAGTCCTAGAAGAAGGGTGTATCTGAGGCTGTGCTGAGCCTAGAGTGAAGGCTGGGAGGGGTCCCAAAAAAACCCAAACCTCATCTCAGATGACCAGCCAGAGATCCTGAAGCCCAGAGTGGGGTGGAGTCAGCAAGCACTAACACCAGAAGCTCTGATGTGCCTTAGCACAATCAAGGAAATCTGCAGACACCAGGGGGGTAGGCCACCAATTGCTGAGCCTGCCTGAGCTGTAGCCCAGGGGCACAGAGGCAGAAACCTGAAGTGGTCAGACCATCCCTCCCCCACACCTTACTCTGTGAGCCTCAGGGTAACTCTTGGGAAACACTGAGACTCCTGGCTTTGGCCTCAGTCTAGACACCCAGAGGCTACAGTACACAAAGTCAACAACCAGGCCCCTAGCTTCTGGCTTGAGAAGGGAGGGTCAGATGCCTCTAACCCAGAAGCAGAAATACACTTTAAAAGCCAGGAAATAGGCAATCACAATGGGCTGGAAACAACTTGGAAAGGGAAAACCAAAGATGATTGAATCCTATTATTGTGAAAGAGAAGAATCACTTTCAAGAGACACCATTGACTCTATATCTACACCTGAGACCACAGAAGGAAATATGAACTGATTTCAAGCTCAAAAAGCATTCTTGGAAAAGCTTAAGAAAGATTTTAAAAGCCAAATGAGAGAGGCAGAAGATAAAGGGACCAATTCTTTTAAAATTACATTGGCCAAAATGGAAAAAAAATCTCATTGAAGAAAACCAATTTTTAAAAAGTAAAATTTGTGAACTGGGACAGGAGGTTCAAAATCTAACTGGAGAACATACCTCCTGAAAAATAAAACCTGGACATATGGGAAAGGAGCTTAAAAAAACTAACCGAGGAAAATAATTCACTAAAAATTAGAATCGGTCAATAATCAGTCAAACAAAACATAAAGATTGAAAAATTAGAAGAAAATGTAAAATGTCTCATTGGAAAAACAACTGACCTGGAGAACAGAACCAGGAGAGAGAATCTAAGGATTATTCTGGAAAGCCATGATGAAAAAAACAGCCTGGACAACATCCTCCAAGAAATTATTTTTAAAAAACTGTTCTGAGGTCCTAGAATCAGAGGGTAAAAGAGTTATCTAAAGAATTCACCAGATGCCTCCTAAAAGAGATCCCAAATTGAAATATAGTAGCCAAATCCCAGAATTATAAGATCAAGGAAGAAATACTGCAAGTGGCCAGAAAGAAACAATTCAAATATCATGGAACTACAGTCAGGATTACACAGGACCTAGCAACTTCTACATTAAAAGATGGCGGAGGAGAAGGCGGGCGGGGGGGGGGGTGCGAAGCGACTAGGTGGTGCAGTGAACAGAGTACCAGCCCTAGAGTCTGGAGGAGCTGAGTTCATATCCTGCCTCAGACACTTAACACAAAAACTTGCCACGTGACCTTGGACAAGTCACTTAACCCCAGTTGCCCTACATTCCCCCCTCCAAAAAACAAGGCCAAAAAAAAAAAAAGATCAGAGGTACTGGAATATGATATTTCCTAAGGAAAAGAGTTTGGACTGCAACCAAGGATCAACTATCCAACAAAACTGAGCATAATCTTTCAGGTAACGAGATGGTCATTCAATGAAATAAGGGACTTTCAGACTTCCCTGATGAAAAAGCTAGAGCTTAATGGACAATCTGATCTACAAATACAAGACGCAAGAGAGACATAAGGTAAACAAGGTACACACACACACACACAACTTGTGATTCAGTAAGAGCAAACTATTTACATACTTTTATGGGAAGCTGATAGCTGTCAATACTGAGATTTATATAATTATCGCAACATTTAAATGGGATATACACAGATAGAAGGTGTGGGTATAAATGAACTAATCTGATAATAAAAACCTTATTAGGGGGTGCAAAGGGATTGTAATGGGAGAAAAGGAAAGGAGGAGTCAGAAAAGGGTAAATTATGCCACAGGAAGAAGCATAAAAACATACTTTAGTAGAGGGAAAGAAGAGAGGGAGATGAACATTATATGAATTTTACTCTCATTGATTTTGGTTCAAGGAGGGATTAACATAATCGATTAAGTTTAGGATTATAACATGAAAAGACACAAAAACTCATTATAGTAGAGGGAAAGGAGGGAGGAAGAGAAGCATTGTATGAAATTTATTCTCATCAGTTTGGGTTCAACGAGGGAATAACATACTCCATTCAGTATAAAAATCTATTATGCCCTACAAGCAACAGGAGGGTGTAATAGCAATCAGTTTATCAGATACTTAGCACTTAGTACCTTAGGGCTAAGTATGGAAGGTTTGAGCCTTGTCACCTGTTAAGAGGGCATGAACTCCCCTGTTGACTTGGAAGAACGGTAATTGGCTAAGACAGGAGGCCAGTATGTGTATATAAGCAAGAATTCCAGAGAAAGAGACAGAATTAGAATTTTCCTGTTGGAGGAAGCAGGATTGTTTCAACATCTGGGAGCTGAAGAAGTGAGTTGGAGTTTAAGAGAGAGAGTGAGAGAGAA
>CM053601.1:86260925-86294850 GCA_028646575.1 Pseudocheirus occidentalis
CTTTCTTCCTTTCATCTTCAATGCCCAGCTGATAGCCTATGATAAATACTGGATAAATGAAATGTCCAAAGTAATGTCCAAAACCAAACTGATTTTTCTTCACAAACCTATCCTTCCCTTTGACTTCATCATGTCTGTTCATGGCGCTATCATTTTGGGCTGCTTCCCATGTTCAGACCTGATGTTATGTTTGATTCTGCTCCCTCCCTCCCCTCCTATCAGTTCCTGTCTTGTTGATTTTTTTCTTGTGGTTCCTTCTGCATCAGTCAGTCAATCAGTCAGTCAGTCGGTCAATAAGTATTCATCACATTGTTACTGCAGATTGGTGTGTTGGACCTGGGGTCAGGAAGACCGAAGCTGAAATCTGGCTTAAGAATATTACTAGCTATGTGACTTTTGAGCAGGTCATTTAACCTCTGTCTGCTTAGTTTTCTCTGCTATAGAATGGAATTAAAAGCAGCATCTACCTCCCAGGGTTGTCCTGAGGATCAGATGAGATAACATAGGCATAGCATTTTGCAGAACCTTAAAGAATTCTACAAATGGTAGCTATTAACATTACTGTTGTTGTAGGCATCTGTTATAAAAAGTCAAAGAACTGCCTTCGAGGAGCTTACAATCCATCAGGGGATGCAATATGTATATGGAGAGTGTCCAAAAAAATCTTAGTTGAGTTTTAAGCTACTAAAACTATTATAGTTTAAAACCAAAGACTTTTGGGATACCCTGAATATAAGTAAATACAAATATCTTCTGTGGTCCTGGTGTTTCCTCAAGAGACTCTGGGATCATCTGGGCTGGCATCAATCCTGAGAGCTTGATCTCAAAGCAGTCACTATCTTTCTCTGTCTCTGTCCCAACTCAAAAGTAAAACTCCAGGGAAATCTCTAAAAAAACCTTATATGCGGCTTGTGTTTAGAGTTTTCCCGTATTTTGCTAAGTAATAGCATCCCTTTTCCTGAAAGGTACCCAGTGTACAATAAGTTTATCAAATATGGTACAGTCTTTATTTCCTCTACTACAGAAATGGGGTAAGATATAAAGGACTCCTAGGGTCACATAAATAAATAGAGGAAGTATAAAACATTCAAATAGCCCATTGTGTTCATTCCCCTTAAATTCTCCTTAGATTTACCTTAAAGAGTAAAGATACTCAGCACTCAACCAAACTTTCCCATTAACTTTAGGCCTTCTTTTTTACACAGCTCATGGAGCAGTGGCCAGGGCCAGATCTCCTAGCCCTTTGTGGCTTTGCTGGTTAGCTCTCCCACTACAAGGTGAGTCTGTTGGAGGTCCTTTTCTCCTTCTTTGAGAAGCATATTATTATTGTAAATAGCAACTGTTTCTGTTCTGGACAGAAACTCTGAGAGTTTTCCCTTCCCAGACTGACTCTTTTAGGAAGGCAAACTAGGCCATCTTTTGCCTCAGTTCTAGCCTTTAATTACTAATGGGTGTTGCCTCAGACAAACTGAGACCTGGGAAAAGCTTTGGCTTAAAAAGGCTGAGGTCTCCCGCTGCATTCAGGGTCGTTGCCAGTTGTCCTGACCTTCCTCTTGCCACTGGTCTCTGATAGCTCGGGAGGAGGGAGTGAGGCTGCTGACTTTGCACAGCTCTACTTCACTTAAATCCAATTCACTTGCAAGTCAAGACATCACTTTCCTGAAGGACAAAGAACAACAACAAATGAGAAGAATACTATTGAAAAAAAATAACCCTGAACTATTAAAAAAATCTTCTAAAAATACGTTTAACTCTTGACCTCACGACTCTCAGAATTCTAAGGATTCTGGAACTTTATGGATGTCCCCAAGGCTAGAAACATCCATTCTTAGGATTGCTAGTCTCTGATCTGGGCTGAGAAAAGGAAACAAAGTCAGAGAAAGGCAGCTAGGACTAGGTGGTTCAGGAATTCATCTCCCAGGTGGCATATACAGTTATCCCTTCCACTTCATGGGGGTTAATGGTGTAATGCCTGTGTGATCTGGAAAATCCATTTTTTTTTTTGCCCTGCTAATCCAGAGAAGTCTGAATTTTTTTTCTTTTATGGGATATTTAAAGTACGTTATAAAATTTGAGTATATTTATGGTATTAAAAGATTAAATATGTTGATATTATACAATACTATACCAACATTTTATATATTTCTGAGTTTCTAAACTTTTTCTGTGTTGTCTACTGGTCTTCACATATTATTGGCAGCTTCCTTAAAACTCCCCCCAAATTCCAATGTTGACCCTCAATATATTCAAATCAAATGGGGAAAGTCATGATGTGGAACGGATAACTGTAAACACGTCTACCACTGCTATATCCTTTGGGGTGAAGGAAAGAGGGGAGCAGAAAGAAAAAGGGAAGAAAGAGAGAAATTGCTTCTCAGGTTTTTGCTTCAGTGAGATCTGGAAGTACAGGGGAAAGAAAGAATATAAAAGAGTCCAAGGGTCAATTTGTGGGTTGTTCCACAGTTCAATCTTATGGACTACAGGGAAGGAGGCTCCTCTGAAAAATCTGTCCATTGGCTTTCAGTCAACCAATCATCAGGAGGCAGTCCTAGTCATTGTGGACCAATAAAAGGAGTACTCTGTGTCTTCTAGCTCCATGAAAAGTGGCCCATTGTAACTTTTTTTTTTCCAATTCCAAGCTCATGCCCTGCAATTTTATCATGTTGTTTGGGTAACTCCACAAATTGATCAAAGGTTCTCCTGGGCAACTTCCATTACACAAAATATATACACAGTAAAAATGTAGTAATTTCCAAATGGAGGAGGCCCTAGTAACTTTGGGAGATGAGGAAATGCCTCATCCAGAAGGCAATGCTTGAGCTGAGGATTAAAGAAAGCTAAGGATTCCAAGAGATAAAGGTAAGGAAAGAATGCCTTTCAAGCATAGGAGGCAGCCCAATAGACCAGTCTGGCTGGAACACAGAATGTGTGAAAGGATGATGCCTAATAAACCTAGAAAGGTAGGCTGGAACCAAGGCTTTAAATGCCAAACAGTGACATTTATATTTGATCCTAGAACAAGAGGGAGCTATTGAAGTTATCTAAGAAGGGGAGTGACATGATAAGATCTTTGCTTTAGGAATATAACTTTTAAAATTTATTTAGTACTTAATTTTTTCCTAGTTACATGTAAACAACACTTTTTAGTATTTGTTTTTAGAACTTTGAGTTCCAAATTTTCTCCCTCCCTCCTCACTCACCTTCATTGAGAAGGCAAGCAATTCCATATAGGTTATATATGTGTAGTCATGCAAAACATATCCATAGTAGTCATATTGTGAAAGAAAACATAGATTAAAAAAACTCAAGAAAAATAAAATGAAAAAACAAATGTTGGTTCAATTTGTATTCAGACACCATCAGTTCTTTCTCTGGGGATGGATAGCATTTTTCATCGTAAGTCCGTCAGAGTTGACATGGATCATTGTATTGCTAAGAATAGCTAAGCCATTCACAGCTAATCATCCTACAATATTGCTGTTACTTCGTACCCATTACATTTCACTTTGCATCAACCTATGTTAATCTTGCTAGGTTTTTCTGAGAGCATCCTGCTCATCATTTATTATAGTGTAATTCCATCACAATTATATACAACAACTTATTCAGCCATTCCCTAATGGATGTGCATCCCTTCAATTTCCAATTCTTTAACCCCAGAAAAGAGCTGCTATAAATATTTTTGTAAGTATGGTTCCTTTTCCTTTTTTTTTTAAATCTCTTTTGGGATACATACCTAGTAGTGGTATTGCTATGTTAAAGGGCATGCATAGCTTTATAGTCCTTTGGGCATAGTTCCAAATTGCTCCATAGAATGGTTTAATATTCACAACTCCAACAATAACATTAATGTTTTATTTTCCTTACATCTCCTCCAACATCTGTCATTTACCTTCTCTGTCATGTTATCTAATCTAATAGGTATGAAGTAGTATCTCATAATTGTTTTAACTTGCACTTCTCCAGCTAATAGTGAGTTAGAATATTTTTTTCATATGGCTATAGATAGCTTTAATTACTTCATCTGAAAACTGATTATATTTTTGATCATATATCAGTTGGGGAATGGCTTTTATTTTTATAAATTTGACACTGTTCTCCATATGTTAGAGAAATGAGGCCTTTATCAAAAAAGCTTGCTTAAAATTTTTTTTTCATAATTACTTTTAACAACTGTATTTCCCTCCATTCTATTCCCCCTACCCCATTTATTCAATTCTCTCTCTTTTTTCAGCCTGTCCCTCCTCAAAAGTGTTTTGTTTCTGATTCCCCCTTCCTCCATTCTGCCCTCCCTTCTATCACCACCCCCTCCCCTGTCTCTTATCCCCTTCTTTTTCTGTTTTCTTGTAGGGTAAGATGAATTTCCATACCACATTGCCTGTGTATCTTATTTCCCAATTACATGTAAAAACAATTTTAACATTTGTTTTTATAAATTTGAGTTCCAAATTTTCATCCTTCCTCCCTGCCCACCTTCATTGAGAAGGCAAACAATTCAATATAGGTTATACATGTGTAGTCATGCAAAACAGTTTCATAACAGTCATGTTGTAAGAGACTAACTATATTTCCCTCCATCCTATCCCATCCCCACATTTATTCTGTTCTCTTCTTTGACCATGTCCCTCCTCAAAAGTGTTTCCTTCCAATAACGTCCTCTTTCCATTTGCCCTCCCTTCTATCATCCCCTGATCTTGTATCCCCTTTCCCCCTACTTTCCTGTACAGTAAGATAGATTTTCGTACCCAATTGAGTGTGTATGTCATTTCCTTCTTAAATCAAATGTGATGAGAGCAAGGTTCATTCATTCCCTCTTACCTATCTCCCCTTCCCCTCCATTGTAAAAGCTTTTTCTTGCCTCTTTTATGTGAGATAATTCACCCCATCCTATGTCTCCCTTTCTCCTTCTCCCAGCACATTGCTCTCTCCTTAATTTTATTTTATTTTATTTTATTTTTACTTTATTTATTTACTTTTAGTTTACAACATTCAGTTCCACAATCCCTTGAGTTCCAAATTTTTTTCCCTCCCTTTTTCCCCCCTCCCCCCTATGGTGGCGTGCAATCAGATATAGGTTTTACAAATACCTTTGAATTAAACATTAGTCAAATTGTAAAGAATGGTTCTTGTAACTGTAAAGAATGGTTCTTGTGAAAGAAATCTTTACCATTTGTAAAGAAGAATTATAACCACTGGAGTAAACAGATGAGAAAGAATGAAACAAAACAAAACACAAAAGAGAGAGCAAGTAGTTTGCTTTAATCTGCATTCAGACTCTAATTCTTTTCTAATCCCTTTCTATCATGAGTCTTTTGGAGTTGTCTTGTAACCTTGCTTTATTGAGAGGAGCCTTTAATTTTATTTTTTTAGATATCATTCCTTCATATTCAATTCACCCTGTGCCCTCTATCTTTATATACATATATAATATACATATGCATAATATATACATGTACCTATATATATATATATATATATATTTACACGCACATACACACACACACACACACACACACGCACACGCACTCCCTTCAACTACCTTAATACTGAAAAAGGTCTCATGAGTTACAAATATCTTTCTGGTAAGACTGTAAACAGGTCAACTTAAAAAAGTCCTTTATTATTTCTCTTTCCTTTTACCTTCATGCTTCTCTTGAGTCTTGTATTTGAAAGTCAAAGTTTCTATGTGAAAGTAAAATATTTCTATTCTACTCTAGTCTTTACATCAAGACTTGAAAGTCCCCTATTTCCCATTTTCCCCCCTGAAGGATTATACTCAGTTTTGATGGATAGGTGATTCTTGGTTTTAATCCTTGCTCCCTTGACCTCTGGAATATCATATTCCAAGTCCTTAATGTAGAAGCTGCTAAATCTTGTGTTATCCTGATTTTATTTCCACAATACTTGAGTTGTCTCTTTCTGGCTGCTTGGGATATTTTCTCCTTGACCTGGGAACTCCAGAATTTGGCTATAATGTTCCTAGAAGTTTTCATTTTGTGATCTCTTCCAGAAGGTGATAGATAGACTCTTTCAATTTCCATTTTAGAATATCAGGGCAATTTTCCTTGATAATTTCTTGAAAGATGATGTTTAGGCTCTTTTTTTTTATCATGGCCTTCAGATAAACCAATAATTTTTAAATTATCTCTCCTGGTTCTGTTTTCCATATTTCACATGACAATCTTTTTCATTCTTTTGGTTCTATCATAGAATTTTTTGATTTTTCATAGAATCATTAACTTCTATTTGCTCCATTCTAATGTTTAAGGAATTATTTTCTTCACTGAGTTTTTCATTCTTTTTTCCATTTGGTCAATTCTAATTTTAAGGCATTCTTCTCCTCATTGACCTTTTGGACCTTTTTTTACCATTTGGTCTAATCTATTTTTTAAAGTACTGTTTTCTTCAGTATTTTTTTGTATCTCCTTTAGCAAGCTGTTGACTCTTTATTAATGATTTTCTTGCATCATTCTCATTCCTCTTCCCAATTTTTTCTTCTACTTCTCTTACTTGATTTACAAAATCCTTTTTGAGCTCTTCCATGGCCTTCACATTTTCCTTGGAGACTTTGGATATAGGAGCTTTGACTTTGTTGTCTTCTTCTCAGTGTGTTTTGATCTTCCTTGTCATCATAGTAAGATTCTATAGCTTGAGGTTTTTTTTCCATTGTTTGCTCATTTTCCTAGCCTGTTACTTGACTTTTAACTCTTTATTAAGATAGGGTTCCTACTTCCAGTGTGGAGGGCTTACCATCCCAAGTTTCAGGGGTTTGTTGCAGCTGTTTTCAGAGATACTTCTAGGGACCTGTAAGTTTTTAATTCTTCCAAGGTGGTATGATTAAAGGATAGGTGTTTTTTCCTCTCCTGGTCTGTGCCCTGGTCTATGAGTGACCATAAGTACTCCCTTCTGCCCTTGCACTATGAAGAAAGCTCCCTCTCCATGGCTGACAGTGCTCCTCCTTGCCCTAGGACTGCCACCCAGAACTAATCTCTCTCCTTATCTCTAGTCCCATATCACCAACTGTCTATTGAACCAAGATCCAAGTATGGGCAAAGCAACAGAGTCCTGCCTCAGTGCCAGCAAAGAGACCCCTATATTCTCTTTCTGACCAATTGTTTAATCCCCTCACTAGCTGTCAGCTGAGAGCTCTGGAAACAGCCACTGCCACCACTGCTGATGATTCTGTCATTCCCCAGGTCTGTGCCTGGTTTGCCAGGGCTGGGACTGTGTTGGGTCTGGAGATGAACTGTGCTCTTCTCTCACCCAGGTCTGACAGCCCCTTCCCACTGACTTCCTAAGTTGTCTTTGGTGTTTGTGGGTTGAAAAGTTTGTAAACCACCACAGCTGACAGTGAGTCAGTCCACTGAGGCCTGGTCTGGGTTTGCTGGGATGGCCTGTATTAGATTGTGCTCCTCTTTTAGCCTGGTACAAGAGCCCTTTCCTATTGACCCTCCAGACTTCTTGAGCTGCAGATTTGTTTCACTCTTTTTGTGGGTTCTGTTGCTTTAGAATTTTTTTGGAGCCATTTTTTTTTTTACCAGTATTTAGAGGAGTTTGTGGGAGAGCTCTGGTAAAATCCTGCCTTTACTCCACCATCTTGGCTCCACCCCCAGGAATACACTCCCAAAAGGAACTATATAAGACTTGAGATCTCTGATCAATGCAGTGACCACCCATGATTCTGGACAACCAAAGCTAAAGAATGCTACCTACATCTTGACAGAGAGGTGATGAGCTTAAGATGCAGAATGAGACATACGTTACTGGATATATGTGTGTGTGTATACATGTGTGTATATGTATGTATATATGTATATGTATATGTATATGTTTAGAGGACTTTCTTTTTTGTTGTTGTTAAATTGGGAGCAGAGGCAGTGGAAAGGATCAAAAATAAATGATTGTTAGTTTAAAAAAAAACAAGTAACATTAAAAAAAAGTAACATCAGTTTGACTGCTGAGTGGAATAGATTAGAGAGAAGAATTGAAGCTGTATGACCAATTAAGAGGCTATTATTTATTTATTTATTTGCTTTTTGGAGGGCAGTTAGGGTTAAGTGACTTGCCCAAGGTCACATGGCTAGTTTTTGTGTTAAGTGTCTGAGGACGGATTTGAACTCAGGTCTTCCTGACTAAGAGGCTATTTTAATAGTCCAACTAGGAGGTGATAAGGACCTAAATAAGAGTGAAAGAAGCAACTGAGAGAATGGAAGGAAGGATATGAATGCAAGAGGTCTTGGGTGGTTGGCTGTCCTTCATTCTTGAAGAGGACCGAAGTGACATCACCATGCTAGAGTCAAGTTTCAGTGGATCTGTGGCTTATGTGGCTCCGATATGAGCTTGGAATGCTCTACCACAGGCAGGACACAAACAGTTCATGTGAACATTTGGAGTGGAGTTCAGCAGAGGTAGAAAAGATACAATTTGGCAACTGCTTAGAAATGTGGAATGATGTGGGAGAGTGAGGAGTTCAGTATGGTGCTAATTGGTAAACTCAGGTGACTAGAAAAGTGTTGGAGCTTTTGTTATAAATAGAGAAATGAGGAAGAAGGATAGGATTTTGGCAAAAAACTAGTGAACATACTTTGAACATGTGTAATCTGTGACGCCTTTGGGTTGTCTGATAGGCAGTTGTTGATGTGAGACTAGAAGTAAGGAGAGACATTAGGGATGGATATAAAGATCTAGGAATCATCTGGACAGAGATATTAATGAAACCCACAGGAACTGATGAGACCACTAGGAGAATATTTATCTCTAGTCTTCATACCTTTGCACAGGCTAGCTTGCATGCTAAAGAATGCAAGTTTTTTGATGACAGGGCCTGTTTGTTTTTGTCTCTGTCTCCTTAGCACTTTCAACATGGCATGAACCTAATAAATGCTTGTTGATGGACTGATCAAATATTTTTGTGTTGTGTATGTGTCCAGTCCAACACCACCAACTGCCTACTGGACATTTCCAACTATATAGCCCAGAGGCATCTCAGACTCCACATGTTCTAAACAGGACTCACTAGCTTTCCCCCAAAAACCTGTCCTTCCTAATTTCCCAATTTATATCAAAGGGGAACTTTAAACCTCAGAAAGGCACAGAATCCTGGTCTTATTTAAACTTTGTTTCTTCCTTAGTATCTAGCACTGTATTCTTGACACTGTGATTAATAAATGTCTATAGAACTGGATTTGGCATTCTTTTGCATTTTCCTCCAGCTTCCCTGAGAGTTAAAACTGCCTGCAGTCTGGAAAATCAGTTACTTATTCACAATTAAAGTCTTATATATTTTTTTCCTAAGAAAAATTTCTAGGTTTAGGTTAAAAACATATTAGATAAAGTGTGAGCTATTCTTTATTGAGTTATTTAGTTATTGAGTTATTTAGGTCTTCCTAAAGGTTTTAGATCAATGGTTCACAAATTTTTTTTGGCCTCAAGACCCTTTTATATTCTTAAAATTTACAGAAACGGAGAGAAGGAGGGGGAGGAGGGAGAGGAGGAAAAGGATAAGTAGGAAAAGAGGAGGAGGAGGGAAAGAGGAGGAGGAGAAAGAGAAAAAGCAGCAGCTGCTTAAATAAGTCATGGTTTCTTAATGTAATAGAATACAATGATGAATTCAGACCAACAAGTACGAGGCATACAAGGAAATCTGGAAAGACTTTTATGAAATAATACAAAGAATACTGTATACGTTGTAAGATGAGGTTTCTCTATGGGATGTTTTTTGCTGAATTGTTTTTCTATGTCATGAGGAAGCATTTAATCTCGAGGAGGTAGATGGGAAATGGCTGTCACATAAAGATAATAGGCATCAAGGAAATGCATTAAAAAAACCCATCATTGATTATTTTGGAGATAGATTTCTCATAATCATTTCAATGGCTTGTCAAACTATATTGCATGGAAAAGACTTACAAGGTACCAATCCCACTCAACCATGTCTAGGCTGGATGCTAAATAAATATGACAAAGCTTCTAGCCCAAGGTAGCTTTGGGTTCCACATCTGGTGACCTCTTCAGTCCCTCCCAGAACTTGCTTTCTAGTCTAATCTTTAGGCAAGAGCCCCATGGACTATGACCTCTGCCCTGGGTATCCTTGCTCTGAGGTCACCCTGACCCCCAAGGAGTCTTCTGAAGGATTATCCAATTTTTCTAGCTGACTTTCAGGCCATACTACCATGACCTTAAACGTGTTTCCTTCATCTTGCTCCTAGAAATGCCCATAGCATCCAGACCCCTGGAAGTTCTCTTTTTCTTTCTGATCTATTTAGTTTATCTAAAGCACCAGGACAGTAGGTGAGGCTATTTCTACCATTTGGGGAGGCTGCAGGGCATAGAATAGTGGTTAGCTTTGGATTTAGAATTAGGAAAGTCTGATTTAAATCCTACTCTTGACCTTTACCTATTGGGGACTATGACCAAGTCATTTAATCTCCTTGAGCCTCAGTTTCTTTACCTCTAAAATGGGGAGAGCAATACTATAATACCTACCTTAGAGGTTTGTGGTCAGGTAACAATGCAAGTAAGGCCTTATTTCAATGTCAGTCACCTTTCAGTAAAATTAGACTTCTTGTTGGAAGTTAGTTTCTGGACCACATGGTCAAATCTTGATTCCAGAGGATCATTGAGTATGCATGCTGCTTACCTCCTGACAAAGTGGCACTGGACTCAAGGTACAGAATAAAACAAATATTTCTGGGAACAACCAGTTCAGGAATTCACTTAGTTTAACTATGCATATTTATTGCAAGTGTTTTGTTTTTCTTTTCTTCCCCCTCCCCCCCAACCCAAGTGTGAAGGAAGTAGGAAGGAGATAAAATAAGATTTTATTAATTAAAAAAAAAAACACATAATCATTAAAGATATTAAGCCCAAAGAAGGGCAGCTAGGCAACACAGGGGACAGAATAACTGCTGAGTCAGTAGTCAAATCCAACCTCAGATACTTTCTAGCTGTGAGACACTGGGTAAGTCACATAACTCTGCCTCTATTTCCTCATCTGTAAAATGAACTGGAGAAAGAAATGGCAAACTACTCCAATATCTTTGCCAAATGGGGTCACAATGAGTCAGACATAACTAAACAACAACAACAACAATAATTTTTTTAATCACGTTTTTGCAGAGCATCTTTATAATTCACAAAACACTTTTGAATATATGACCTCTATTTGATACAACACAAACCCCCTGAAAGGAAGGTAGGATAATGACTATTGACCTCTATGTTTAAAGAAGAAGAAACCAGTGAAGTGGATCCCCTAATGTCAAATGACCAAGATGGCATGCAAACCCAGGTTTCCCTATTTCTGGTACATTATTCTTGCCATTCTATACAGGCTACTTCTCCATTCTTTCTATAAATTTCAGTGGTTCTGAAAAAGTGAATGTGTAAAAAGCCTATCCTTGCCCTTTGGGGTCCTGTGATGACTCCTAGCAGCAGTGGGTACCTCTCTGTTTCTTCCAGCTGTTGGTCACAATCCCACCACTGCCACCCAACTAGCCAGTGCGGTCAGCCTGGGGGTCAGCCAGCACTGACCTTTGGGATGCTTGGCACTCTTGCTTCCAAGCTATTGGTAAGAGCAGCACTCACTTTTGGGATGCTCATTGCTGTTGATTCCACACTATTGGTGTTGACCAATTCCAGTCAGGCTCCTGTGGAGTCCTTCAAGCGTTTCTTCTTCTCGCTTCATGTAGGACTGCTCTCCCTCTGTTTGCCAAGCTCTATTTGCTTTGGAATACAGCCTGTAGCTACCTGCCTCTCAGCACTTGCCAAAGAAGATGAATAGCAGTTGTAATGAGTGGACCTCCTCTGCTTGGGGAATCTCACCATATTCCAGGACTTTATTATTTAGAGATCTTTTATAGGAGTAGGTGTTTAAGAAAAGCTTGTTAAAATGCTGGGTTTCTATACTCATTCTAAGTTAGGGCATTCTGATTATTACTTAAAGCCCAGAATGATGTCATGAAAAGATCACTGACTCTGAAATCAGGGGACTTTGGTCTTGCATCTTGCTTCAGATACTTAATAGCTGTGTGACCTTGAGCAATCACTTAACCTCCCTAGGCCTGAATATCCTTTCTGTACCATAAGAAGGTTGGACTAGACGACCTTTAAAGCTCTTTACAGCTTTGGATTTCGAATTCTACGTATTCTAAGGCTGTGATGTGGAAGAAGGGTTAGGCTAATTTGTTTGGTCCCAAAGCGCGGGACAAGGAACAATGAGTAGAAGACTGTTTTACTGTCAGAAAGAGCCTGGTTATACTTGGAGATGGTCCAACAGTTTCTGCCTCAAGGCCGTAGGGAAGGTTTCCTCACTGTGGAGGTTTTCAAGCAGGGCCTGAAGAGTACATTATAGAGGGACATCCTTTCACGTATGGGTTGGACTTAGTGGCTACTGAGATCTTTTTCTTTTAGCTCTAAAATTCTGTGCTTCTGTAATGGTCCAGGTGAAAGCTCGCAAGGACAAACTCAAGAGGATTCAGACTAGGAAGCTGGCAGTACAAGAGGAGGAAGGGATGATAAGGAGGCTAATATGGAGGAAAAGTTATCAAGACTTTCGGTAATTGATTGGATATGGGGCAATAATGATAGCTAGTATTCATACAATTCTTCAAGGTTGTAAGGAGCTTTAAATGTGTTATCTCTTCTGATCTTTGAAACAACCCTGTACAGTAGGTCCTATTCTTTTATCCCCATTTGACAGAAGAGGAAACTGAGGCTGAAGAAGTTAATTGACTAGCTCCAAGTCAGACAGCTAAGTAGATGTTTAAGGTAGAATTTGAATCCAAATCTGTTTAATTCCAGGTCCAGTCACCTATCTGTCTAGTGAGAATTTGAGTAACCGCCAGCCACCAATGCCTACCCTTCCTCTGTAGCTTCTTTCCTGTCCTTCTTGTCCTATGTTTTTCCTAGAATCACAAACTTTTAGAATTGGGAAAGACTTCAGAGCCCCCTAGTCTGGCCCATCCATGAAGAGAATCTTCACCTCAAAGGCCTTTAGGAAGAGTGAACCTACCAATTCACAAGAACCTACTAACTCACAGACTTAATTTTTAGTAAGTTTTCTTCCCCTGACATTGAACCTAATTTGCCTAAATTTCCTGACATCACATCTAAAATTTGCATTTCATTCATTGCTCCCAGTTCTGTTCTAAAGTCAAATTGCTGTTGTTCATCCTTCATTCTTGAAGAGAAGCAATGACATCATGTGGGCTTTGTCTTGGCTTGCATATATTGGGTTTAAGTGAGGCAAAGCTGTGCAAAGTCATCAGCCTCACTCTCTCCTCCAGAGTCATAGGAATCCAGTGGCAAGTCAAAGACAGTGTGCAGTGTATGACCTCAGCCTTTCTAAGGGAAGATCTTTGCCAGGTCTCAGTTCGTCTAAGATATCACCCATTCAATGACTAAGGGCTAGGTAAGAAATGAGATTAAAAAAAATGACCTAATTTCCATCACAAAAATATCAGTTTGGGAGGGGAAGACCCTCAAAGTTTCTGGCCCAAAGAGAAAACAATAGCTATTTATACTCATTTTAAGACATAAAAACCTAAATAATAAGCCACTAAGTCAAGTAGAATTAGTGAAATTGATCTTACACAAGGCAACTCTTCAAATATTTGAAGGCAGCTACCTGTTCCCCCTTAAGTTTTCTCTTTTCCAGACTAAACATCCAAAGTTCTTTCAACTGATCCTTCTGTGATATAAACTCAAAGCTGTTCAACCTCCTCTGGATGGTCTCCAACTTACCAGTGTATGTCCTTGTTAAAATATGGTACCCATACCTGACCATTATACTTCGGATATGATTTGCCTGGGATGGAGACCATTGCTGCTCTAATTCTGGACACATGGGTGAAGGGCCTCAAATTCAAGAATTACATACTGGTCAGTTCTTACTTTTCTTCTTTAATCAGATTATAACAATTGTAACTTTTGGCAGGTGAGTGTGCATTGGCACCCATAGATCTTTCCCTGTCTAGAAGTAGTTAGGTGACATGATAGATAGACTGGAGTCAGGAAGATCTGAGTTCAAATCAATTTCAAATATTTATTAGTTGTACGACCCTGGAAAAGTTCCTTAATCTCTGCCTGCCTTAGTTTCCTCAATTTTAAAATGAGAATAATAATAGCATCTACTTTTCAGAGTTGTTATGAGGATCAAAGAACATTTGTAGAGCACTGAGTACAGTGCCTGGCACTGAGAAGCTCATCAAGATCAGGCTCATCAAGAGATCAATCAAGCAACAGGCATTTCTTGAGTACCTGCTGTAGGCCAGGCCTAAGGTAGTAGTAACAACAACAACAAAAATGAAATAGTCCCTTCTCTCAAGGAGATTATACGGGCTGTCCCAAAAGTCTTTGTGCAGTTTTGCATTAAGACTTTTGGGACACCCTGTATCCTAAATAGCTCATACAAATATAGGTTGCACAAAATAAATGCAAAGCAATTATAGGGGAGGCACTAGCAATGGGAAGGATTGGGAAAGTCAGAAAGGTAAAAGCTGGTACTTGAGCTTTTTCAAGAAAATTAGATTTTTTAAAATAATATTTTCCTTCCAAATTACATTTAAGAACAGTTTTTTAGCACTTATTTTTTTTTATTTTGTTTTCCAAATTCTCTCCTTCCTTTACTTCCTTTCCCCCTCCCAGAGACAGCAAGTGATTTGATATAGGGTAGCATTTTTCATTATGAATCCTTAGGAATTGTCTTGGATCATTGTATTGCTGAAAATAGCTATCATTCATGGTTGATCATAATGTTCTCCTGGTCCTGCTCTCTTTCTTCTTCAATCAGTTCATATAAACATCTTCAAGTTTTCTCAAATCATTCTGTTCCTCAGGGAAAATGAGGGATTCTTTTTTAAAAATTATCTATTTTTAGTTTTCAACATTTGCTTTTGTAAGATTTGAGTTCTAAATTTTCCCCCTCCCTCCCCTCTCCTCCCCCCAAGATGGCATGCAATCTGATATAGGCTATACATGTACAATCATATTAAATGTATTTCTATATTATTCATGTTGTGAAAAGAGAATCAGAACAAAAGGGAAAAACCAGGAGGGGAAAAAAAACAAAACAAAGAAAAAGAGAGAAAATAGTATGTTTCAATCTGTATTCAGACTCCAGAGTTCTTTCTCTGGATGTGGATAGCATTTTCCTATTAGGAGTCTTTTGGAATTGTCTTAGATCTTTGCATTGCTGAGAAGAGATAAGTCTATCAAAGTTTATTATCTCACAATGTGACCATGACTGTGTACAACGTTGTCCCGGTTCTGCTTACTTCACTCAGCATCAGTTCCTGTAAGTCTTTCTAGGTTTTTCTGAAATCTGCCTGCTCGTCATTTCTTATGAAACAGTAGTATTCCGTTCCATTCCTATACCATAACTTGTTCAGCCATTCCGCAATTGATGTCCATTCCCTCAGTCTCCAATTCAAAAAGAACTGCTATAAATATTTTATACAAATTTTCACCTTTTTATGATCTCTTTGGGATACAGACCTAATAGTGATATTGCTGGATTAAAGGGTATGCAGTTTTATAGCCCTTTTGGCATAGTTCTAACTTGTTTTCTGGAATGGTTCCCTATATCAGTGAAATAAAAAATCCAGTCCCTATCCTTAGACTCCAAATCCAGGATAGTTTGTGCAAGATCTTCCAACTGGTAAAATGGCTTCAACCCTATCCTCTCCTGTTAGTAAATACAAAGCTTTTTAAAAAAATATTTTAAACACCAAATAAAATGAGCATTTGCTTACAAGAAGTAGAATTGAAAAAGGGAATTGTACATGAGACTATGAATCTCCATTATATACATAACTTCATTTTCATTTAAAGTATTTTATAAATTTAACATGTAACTTTCAAAGCTGTTCTGTTTGTGTTTCCTTCTGGTCTGCCTTCTGTTCTCCTCTGTTCATTAAGAAAAAATGTTATATTGATTGACCCTCTTTTCTCTCCTGTCTTATATAACTTATTTTTGCCTTCTGTTCAAATATCACTGATCAGCTGAGACCATATCCAGAAGCAGAAATGGTTCTGGTGTCCTAAGCACTACAAAACACCATGTAACACAACAATCATGCCATCTTAGTGACCATTACTTAGGTACATTGTTCTTTCTCCCAACACTGAGTTCACAATTCTTTCTGACAGAACTCTGGGAATTTCAGTGACCTTAAAGACAAAGCCTTCCACTTCCCTGAAAAGTGAACTTTTTAGGTGGCGCATTAAGGTTTCTAGTCAATATTCCTCTCTGTTTTTCCCCCAACTTATAATAGCTTTTTTTAGGATCTTGATAGGATATATTGTTTTTTGCCTGCTATATTACCTTATATATTCTCCTCCCTGGTACTGGGGCAATTGATGGGTAAGTTCTGATATTTCCTCATAAATCACTAAAATTGCAATCTCTCCTTCATTAATAATTTTGCCAGCATTTATATAAAGCTTTAAGGTTTGCAAAAAGTTTTACATTATTATCTCACTGTATCCTCCAAACAACCCTGGGAGGTAGGTGCTATTATTATACCCATTTTACAGATATGGAAATGGAAGCTCAGAAGCATCAGGTGACTTGCCCAAGGTCACACATCTAGTGAGTGGCTAAGGTTTCATTTGGACTCAGGTCTTTCTGACTTTAGGTCCAGTGCTCCATCCACTAGTACTAGCTAGCTGAGCTCCTATTCCTATTATTCACTTATTTATTTATTTTTGGGAGGGGGAAGGTAGGGCAATTAGGTCTAAATGACTTGCCCAAGGTCACACAGCTAGTTTCTTATGTTAAGTATCTAAGACCGGATTTGAACTCAGGTCCTCCTGACTCCAGGGCCAGTGTTCTATTCACTGTGCCACCTAGCCACCCTACTTCTATTATTTATTAAATAAACTGGAGAAACCTCCTTTTCTATAAACTTTTGCTTAGATTAATATTTCGTCTTTGCACATAATTCTTACATTATTCCCTACAATTTCCTTATTCTTCATTATCATCCCAATCACATTATAGCTACTGAGTTACAGTGGATTTGCCTGAGGTTGTTCCTTGGTGACAGAAAAATTCCTGCCTCCAGGCTGGGGGTTATCTAATGTTGGGATTTCATTGCACTTTTTTTTTCCTCTTTGAGAACTATTGGTTTGTCTGTTCCTTGTACTCTTCTGTTTTCAAGTAGTAAAGAAAATTAAAATATAAACTTTTATGTAGTTGTATAACCAGCTGCACTGTTCTCCTGCCCACTGAAGTCAACTTTTCCTATTCTGGTTGATTTAAAAAAATGAAAATAATACCTCCAAGGATTCCAGGGAATTTTTTGGAATCATAAGAATAAATATCCTATGCGTAAAATATGTGAATAAATATATACATACAATAACAGTGCAGTCACCTTTGGGGACTTTGCTGGTTTGGCTTAGCTTGAAAAGGCCAAGGTTCCCTACTGCATCCTGGGCCATCTCTGGTTATCTTGATCTATGGTCATTGAACCCAGATGGATCCAGAGGTGAAAGTGAGGCTGGAGACTTTGCATAGCCTTCCCTCATTTAAATCCAGTTCATCATCACCTCCCTGATGTCATGATCCTGTTCAAAAATGGACAAACAGATAGCAACAGAAGCACCTATCATTCACATTTCAAGGAGGAGGGGTGTTTTCAACACTGAATAGCTAATATCACAGAGCAGTTTCATGGTATTTCAGAGCTGAAAGGCACCTCACAAGCCATAAACTTTAAATTCTATATTGTTTCTCCCAATAGACTTTAAAGTACTTGAAGAAAAGACTGTTTTGTTTTTGCCTTTGTATACCCAGTACCTAGAACAGAACCTGGAGCAGCACTGGGGATTAATTAATGCTGTACTTGTGCATTGTTTGCCTGACCTGGACTTAAATAGGAATCCTCTTTATCGGCCAATGCACAGCCTGTTCTTCAAGACCTTTGGTGAAGGGAAACCCATTACCTTCCATTCTAATTTTGCTAGGGTCTTATGCTAGGCCCTTCAGAGAGACACATTAAATTTGATAGGATTTACAACCCATATATAAATGACATTAATACATTGCTCAAAACCTAATATATTTGTTAAAAGAGCAGATGTCTACTTCCCATGTCAGACATGAATAAATAAATAAATGATTATTTATTATCAATCAAAAAAACATTTAATAAGCATTTGCATCAGCCACTGTCCTAAAGGCAAAAGACATGAGTAGTAAGGAAAGATGGTCCCTGCTTTCAGGGGGCTCAGTTTAATGGAAGAGACAAGGCACATACAAGGTGTCAGCTGCTAGTCAGATGGAAAAGTCTCACGATCCTTAGGGTGCAGTGGTAAAGCAGTTGGTAATGCCTCTTTTTTTAACATCATTGCCTCTGATAAAATGTTATTGGCTTTTTATATTGAGCCTTTGACAGTGCCAAAGTCTTTGATGGAAAGAACTTTCTTTTCTGGGTATATTATGTAGTATGTAGGCCCCAAAGGGAATGATAAAAAATAAAAAACTGCATTCATTATCTCTTTCTATTTTTTAATTTAGGAAGGTTACTGATTTATTCAACTGTAGTTTTTTATTTGTTTGCTTGTATTTTTTTGGTAGAGACATTTGGTACTTCCAATACATGGGGAGTTTATGGAGCTGTCCTGGGTGCTGAGAAGTTAAATGACTTGTCCAAGGTTATGCAGCTGGTTTGTATTGGAAGCAGGGCTTGAACTCATGTTTTCCTGACTCCAAGGCTGGCTCCTTATCAACTGTCATATTTCTGAAATACTTAAGGCTTCCTGGATTTCTGCTTTTCCTAGAAGCATAATGAAGTAAAAAAGAAAAGAAAAGAAAAGAAAAGAAAGAAATTAAAGCAGGTCCTTCTTTTATTTCATAATAAATTGAAGCTAAATATCATCACATACACTTTTAAGTTATGTCTCTGTCTTTAGAAAACCTGGATGACTGGGCAGAATTAACTTGTAAGAAGGAAAGGGGGAAAACATGGTGGTGGTGGTGAGGGGGTTGCAAATGTGGGGTGATGGGGAAAAGGTGCTGTGTTTGGTGTCAGAACACAGGGTTAAACTTTAAATTGTTTAACAGCTCTCTGTTGATGGGCAGTTTACCTTTGAATGACTGTCAGTTTCCTGGCAGCCCTGAGTTCAAGGATGGTTGTGTGTGGTTTTTTTTTAATCTTTGCATCCTTAGTGGAGAATATGGCACTTTGTCTGTAGATGCTTAAGAGATGGCTGTCAAATTGAATCTGAAAACTTACAGTATCTACTTCACTAATTTGTGGTAAAGATTAAAGGGGATACATTTATATACTGTCTTAAGATTCACAAAGTATTTTAATACACTTTTTTGGGGTCCAGATCTATGATTCTGTTGGTGTGATTCCTTTAGTATGAGCCATGCCAGGTGAGGAAACTCCTTCATTCTAGGCAGATAAGCAACTCTTCTGGAATTTATAGTGTTAAGACAGTTGAATGGGGCTCTAAGAAGTTGAGCACCCTCCCTGGGATCACAAAGTCAGCTGTATTTACACCTTACTCTGAAGAAGCCTTTTTCTATTATGCCACTGAGTTATTATCATTATATATGTCACTGAGTCAATGGGTATATCTATGCATTTAAATCTTGAATTCTAAACCTTTTTTATGCCATAGACCCCCTTCGGCAGTCTGGTGAGGCTTATGGACCCTTCTCAGAATCATATTTTTAAATGCATAAATTAAAATGCATAAGATTACAAAGGAAGAAAAGGACAATGAAATATAGTATTATTAAAATATGTAAATAAATAAACTATATAAAATATATGAATAAATAAACAAACACGTTTACAGATCCCAGGTTAAGCTTCACTGATTATTCTTTTTACAAGAGTGAAATATTTGATTAGGTAGAAAAGGGACCAACTTTAAAACAACTATATAAGCCCATTTTCATCACTGAAATTAGTTACTAAAAGTTACAGTTTACTTATTTACAAAGCATTGTCATCTAACTGGCCTGCGTTGCCATTCCCTGAACAAGGAACTCTCTTGCTCCTGTGCCTTTATGCAAATGGTTGCCCATATCTGGAATTCCAGAAACCCCTAGCTTCCTTTAGAGCCCGGTTCGGGTGCTACCTAATCCCTTTATGAACCCTTTCCTCATCTTTCCAGTTGAAGATTCTCTATGTCTTGGAATTACTTTTTAGTATGTTGTATATACTTTTATTTACTTATCTGTGTCTATGTTATATTTCCCTAGTAAGAGATAAGCTCTGAGAGACCAGGAATAAGGTTTTGTCTTTCTTTGTGTTTGGGTGCCTTCATATCCGCCGTGCTTAGCATATAGTAGGTGCTTAACCAAACAATTTTACTTACTGCCTGCCTAACATACCTTGTACATAGTGGGCACTTGATCAATGTTTACTGAAACTGAATTTGTTTCCTTCTAGTTTTAAAAGTAGAAATTCAGTTTCTTAAGTGGGTTGCTTTTTTTCGGGGGAGGGGGAGGAACTTTTTGGTATTGATTTTGCAAAATGCAAAGATAGCAGAGTTACAATCTAGCGACAAGGAGAAAGGAACAAGTCCAGTTTCTATAATGAATGAGGAAGAAATACAGCAAACCCCTCTTACGCTTTTCTGGGGGCTGGAGGTCTTCTATTGATTTGGACTTTTTGGATTGGGATTTCTGCTTTGGTAACTAAGAGTCAGAAGTTTATTTTTCCCTTGGGATAAAACAAAAGAATTACTAAGTAAATAAATGGTGTAAATAAGGTTATTTGTTTTTGTTTCCAAAAGAGAAAGCTAATAAGTGGTTTTTAAGGGAGACTTTAGAAAGAGATTTGTATTTAAATAATGAATGTACTAATTCCTTTCTCTTTATCTGATAATGAGCTGATAAGCTTCTTGGAGAGTTAGACTTAGGAATCCCTCGAGCCCACCCAGGTCAGAAAGTTTCCCTGTATACTTGAATATAAGAAGTATTTATTGAATATAACAAGCGTTTCCTTCAATTTTTTTATGGGCTCTACATTTCTCACTTTCTTCCCCCTCCAAGTAAGTTAACATGGTTTTCTTTTAGAAAGCAAATGTGTAGGGAAGGAAATTAACACACCAATTTCAATTAATTTTTTACCCATAGGAAGCACAGTATTTAGAGTTGAAAAAGTACCTGAGAGGGAGGCCTTAGAACTTGTTGAATAACAGGACCCAGGACTGCAACTCATTTTAGAAGGAGGTGTACAATGGAGTGCCCTGGGGATCTATCTACCCTTTCTATCCTTTGTTATTTAACATTTTTATGAATGACTTTACTGGAAAGGTTGAGTCAAGAGTAGGAAGTGTAAGACTAACAAAGCCATCTTAGACATCAGACTAATGTCATTAAATAAACATTTATTAAATGACTTCTTTGTGTCCAGCTTGGTGTTAAAGCTTGAGGCAAAAGAGAGTTCCTGCCCTCCAGGAGCTCACAAGGTAAAGACCCAGGTAAAGTTCAGTAGTACTGTCCTGATCAGCTCACTTTGGTTCTGCTTTGTATCACATTGAGATTTAAGAATGCCGTTGATAAGTCAGAGAGCATTCTGGGCATGGGAAGATGGGAAGAAGCCTGGAGAGTAAAGGACCTTTAATGCTGAGAACCGATTGAAGGACACATAATAATTCTAGAGGAGTAGCCAGTGCCGACCAGAGAGGGGTGGGCAGAGAAGGGCATGATAGCTGTTCATAACGAATTTGAAGGGCTATCATTCAGAAAAGAGATTAGAAGGCAGAATTAGAACCAACGAATACATTTTTTTAAAAGCGAGTTTAGTCAGAGTATGAGGAAAACCGTCTCCACAATCAGGGTTTGCCTCCCCTTCACAGGGGGTATTCGAGGAGAGGTTGGATTGTCAGGTTATGTGTTCAAAAAGGAATTTTTGTTTCATTATCTATGGGTCTGTCTGAACTTAATTCCAACTCTGAGACTCCGAAAGTCTGTGACGGTCTTAGAGGGCGGCTAATACACTTTTTAACTAAGAAGCCTTGAAAATATAGGAGAAGGAACAGGATGGTGAGAGAAGAGAATCACTTAGATGAGAACACTGTTGTTCTTTAGTCTTTTTCCAATTGTGTCCAACTCTTCATGTCCCCATTTGGGGTTTTCTTGGCAAAGACACTGGAGTGCTTTGCCATTTCCCTCTCCAGATTATTTCACAGAGGAGGGAATTGAAACAAACAGGACTAAGAGACTTGCCCAAGGTCACACAGTAAATGTCTGGGACTGAATTTGAACTCAGGTCTTCCTGACTCTAGGCCCGATGGCCCACCCACTGCCTAGTCTTCGTTTACTCATGAAAAAACTAGGATGTCAAGGAGAACGCTATACTCGATGACATCAATGTAAACAAAAAAACACGTAGGGCAGTACATCTCTAAATGCGTTAAGTCTTTGAGAACCAAAGATTAAACACATTCTTCTCAACAGAAAGTTGGGGCATTTTGGCTATAGAATGAGGGTACATATACTGTTAGAAAGGGTTGCTTCATTTGTATCTGGGTTTGCTTATTTTTTTTCCAAGGGAAGTTTCAAAGGTAGAAGAGAAAGGATATAACGAAAAAACAACAACCACCCCAAAACTATGGTATATAAAAGGAATGGACAGAGCCCTGGGCTTGGAATCAGGAAGACTCAACTTCACCAGTTGAAATCTGGCCTCAGATACCTACTAACTTTGTGAACCTGGGCAAATCACTTAACCCTATCGCTTTAGTTCCTCATCCACAAAATGAGCTGACAAACACTCCAGTAGATATCTTTGGGTCACAAAGAGTCAGACGTCAAAAATGGTATAAAAGCAAAAGGTATTGATAAAAGTTAAACGAGGGGGCTGGATTGGATATATATGCTGCCCCTTGCACCAACACTATCCTCTTTAGAGTGTGTCAGGATATGAAATAATTCCAGAGGAGTAGCCAGTGCTCAGCAGACAGGTCAAATTTATCTGAGAAGACAGCTGTGTAATTGCTGTGTACCTATCCTGAGTCATGGCATTGCAGACATGCACAGGTGGCTATCTGGAGAGCAACAGAAGAACATGACATTACCTTGTGTCACAGGAAATTACCGTGGAACCATAAGCCCTCAGCTAGAAAAATAAGCGGAGGCTTTAAAAACAAAACAAAAACAAAAACCAGCCTGGAAACACAAAATTCAATTAAAATGGTAGCTACACTCCATAGTGTCACTGTTGTATTTTTTCAGCCTCATGATCCTCTTGTCTTATAAAAGCCTTTCTCAGTTCTGACACAGGTTGGTCTGGAAAAGGCTGAACAAGCAAAACATTTTTTTATTTTTTTGCAGGATTGCAACTTTTCCTCCCCTAAACAATTTGTAAGGCTGATCAATGTTTGGTGATTTATTTAAGTAGTATCAGTCACAACAGGTCATTGATTTGATCTTTCATTTTATTAACAAATTTTAAATGTAAAACTATTTGCCTCATGGACTTTGTAGGTACTTTTCTTAGTAGGAATTCACGTTGGTACCAGCTGTAGGTGTTGGATTAGCACTGTGGGACACCCTGAAGATTTGGTAGGATGATATAAACCTGGGGAAATGGAAGAGGAGAGAGAACTGGTGTGCATGGTTGGGGAGGGGGGTGAGAGACCACTGGCTTTAGAGTCAAAGGTCTTTTGTTCAAATTTTGCTTTTGTTCCTTGCTGAATTTGGGCAAATTAATTATCCTCCCTGGGCTTTCAACTAGAAAATTAAGGTATTGGACCAGCTGACTTCTGAGGCCTTTTTCAGTTCTAGATTTAGGATGTTAGTTTGTGTGTGTGTGTGTGTGTGTGTGTGTGTGTGTGTTTGGAGGGGGGAGGACTCTTGGATTGGTTTTCAATAATGCAGAGAGCAACTCTTAAATTTATCTTCTTAAGACAGTTTCCTGCATGCCTTAAGTAGTCAGGTGACTTGCCCAGAGTCACAACTTTGTGTCAGAGACAGATTTTGAGCTCAGATTGTCCTCTAACACTTATTGGCCCTCTATGTTATGTTATGCTGCTGCATCTCATGAAGGGGGAAAAAAAACTGAGAAGGAATTGGTACAATGTTGCCAGAAGAAGAAAGGTTATATTTAAAGGAAGTAGGAAATAAAAGGAAGAGAAGGGAGGACTATTATATCAAGCTAGGACAAGAGTACAAAGTTAAGCTTAATGTTTTTTGGGTCACAAATTCGTGAAGACCATACTTTCCTTCATGAAATGGCCCATGAACTTTGTTATCAACCTTGGTAGTGAAAAGAGAGCTGGGTTCTATGCTGTTGCTGATCAGCTCTATTCGGCCAAAGCATCTCATTAAACACTCTCTGTACCGGTTTCCTTTACCTAAGAAAGAGCCCAGGACCTCTCAACATCCCTTCCAGGAGAAACACTTGATTCTTTTGGTATAAAGCAATCAAATTCGTACGACCGATTAGATTATTTAACCTTGGCAAGAGTTATTACTGGAAGTAGTGTGAGTCTGAATACTTAATTCTGCACTCTGCAGTCTGGGCTGGGAAGACTCATAATTCATTTGGCCCTTGCTGTCCTCGATATGTGACCGCTGCATTTCTATTGTCTAGACTGTTAGACTCCACGTGCAATTAAATCAAGGGCCAGTGTAATTTCAACAGGTGTGCAGTTATTTTCCTTATTATTGATCAGCCCTTACAGTCTATTTGGTACTAGCAACTCAGGAAGCACTTTAACGACTTTTAAAAATATATTTTTCAATGCTTCTCTGGTGCATGCAAAGAAACTGCCCAATAAACCTACAGTTATGATACAGACAGGGCATAATGTTCCAATTAAGCGGGATCCTAAGATTTCAGACCGATGCTCTGACTGGGGGGGAGGGACCAAAAAAGAGGACTGGAAATTTCACTCTCGGGAGGCATTAGAAGAGAGGGATCCTGGTCCTTTATAAACCATCCTAGCCTTGGATACCGATTTCTGCAAACACTGGAAGGGTAACTAACACGGTTCTTTTGCTGTCTTTTCCAGAAGAGGGAGATTTCCCGGCAGTTCCAAGTTTTGAAAGAGACATGGAAGTCTTACAAAGGCTTTGGGAAGCGGGGGAGCACCTGTTCTGCTTTGGACCACGGCCACGAGAGGCCCAGGGGTTCGCAGCCACCCTGTTGCGCTGAGGTCAACCTCCCGGGTCTTTGGAGAGCCCTCTCCTCCTCAATTACAGACCTTCCAGACACCGGATATCCTCACTGCTTAACTGGCAGGGGCCACGCGGCTGCACTCCTGCTTCCTCTGACAACTAGCACATTATTTTCACTCTTGTTCTAAGTCAGTAACCTATTCTAGGGGTGTGTGGAGTGGGTGTGATTCTTCGCCTGCCCCCCCCCCCAATCTATTCCAAATTAAGTGAGGAAAACAAATCCTCCAACCTCCTCCTCAACAAATGGGGAGGGGGGGGATAGGGGACTGGCATCCACGCCCCTCTTCACCCCCCTCCTCCCGAGGCTCCCAGCCTCGCCCCCGGGCGAGCTCCGGGGAGGATGCAGGCGGAGTATGGACGAGGTGGGAGGGAGAGCCTGCTCGGAGCCATGTGCTAGCCAGGGCGTTCGGGCGGGGCCCCGCGGGGAGGCGGCCTCCTCATTGTCGGCGCCCCCCGCCCCCGCCTCCCGCGTTCCATCCCCCCTCCCTATCTGTGTCGCACACACGCGCGCACAGCCCAAGAGCCCCGGCGGAGGCTGGGGGAGGCCCCGGCAGCGGCGGCGGGGCGGGCGCGCGGACGGCCGCGGGGCGGGGCGGGAGGGGAGGGGACGGGGCGGGGGCGGGGCGGGCGCGGGGCCGGGGCCCGGGCCGGGGCGGAGCAGCGGCGGAGGGAGGAGGGGGAGGAGGCCGAGGGAGGAGGCGGCGGCGGCGGCGGAGGAGGAGGAGGCAGCTGCAGCGGCAGCGGCAGCAGCAGAGGCAGCAGCGGCGGCGGAGGCGGTGCCTGCCCGCAGCCCAGCCCGCAGCGGAACCCAGAGCGCGAACACCCGCAGCGGCGGCAGCAGCAGCGGCATGGCCCGGCTCCCCTGCCCGCAACCCGGAGCCTACTGCCGCGCCGCCATGGCCGCGAACCTCCTGTTGGGCCTCTTCCAGCTCCTGTGGCCCTGTTGCCGCCCGGGAGGGGCTCAGGGACAAGGTCAGTCCGGGCGGGGGTGGGGGGACTGCTGCTATCCACAGCCCAGAGTATCTATGGACCACGGCATCCCCCCCTTCCCCCGCCCCAAAAGAAGGGGAGAAAAAGAGAGGAAGTGAAGTTAGGGGGTGGGGGGAATGCGAGAGAGAGCCGCTAGCTGCAAGGGGGTAAGGGGGGCGGGCCCGGCTGGGGTCTCTCCTCTGCCTCCCCTCAGCAGTCTCCCCCCCCCTCCCGCTTTGTGCATGCGGGGTGTCCCGCGTGCGTGTCTGGAGCGGGGGAGCGCAGCCCCCGCTTTGTGTGAGTGCTAATGGATCCCAGCCCGCAGGAGCAGACGGAGCAGGGGCCAGCCTGGCACTGCTGGCGCCCACTCCGCTGCCCTGTTCTCTCATGAGCTGCTGCCCTCTCCCTCTGCCCCGCTCTGCTGACCTCTCCTCTGCTCCGCGCTCCGGTCCTCCTCTCTCTTTCTGGCCTCTCCTTTCCTCTATTCTCCCCTCCTCTCTCTTGTTCTCCTCTCCTTTCTTTTCTCTTGTCCTATTCTCTCTTATTTCCTCAGCCCCCCACTTCCTGATGCATTGTTCTAGCCGGCCAGGGCTACCGTTACCCCTGTCCTTTACTTTGGAGTTTGCAAATGCCATGATGAAGAAAGGCAACCCCATTCTCTCTTTCCCAGATTCAGGAACAGCAATGCTTTTTACAATCAAAGCCATACAACACCCCCCAACCCCCCCAAAATAAAAAAGAGAGCCATAAAAGCTCCTTCCATTTTATCCTTCATTCCCCTTTCCCAGCCTCTCCCCACCTCCCTCCCCAGACTGGTAGTGCCCAGAAACCTGACCATTCCTTTTCTGTCCTGGACAAGTGGCCTAATGTGACTGAAACTTATCAATGTGCAGACTGGCTTTTTTGAACTTTGTTTAACTTCTTTCCCTCTCACTCCAATGATTTTTTTTTAAAAAGTTAAAGAAAAATTAAGAATAACGGATGGGTTAAGAGAAGATAGTGTAATCTAATAGATTAATTCCATAGAATTACACTATTTTTTTTTAAATTTTAAAATGCATTTTTTTTTGGGTGTTCCTCTAGTCATTGAGCCCCTGCCCAACGTGGTGGAGCTGTGGCAGGCAGAAGAAGGGGAACTCCTGCTGCCCACTCAGGTGAGACGGTGACGGTTTTTTTTTTTTAATGTGTGTATGTGTGTTTTTTGTCTGTGGCCAGAGGGGTGTGTGTGGGTGTGTGTGTGGGGGGAGGAGAGACCTGGCCAGCCACCCCTTGGCAGCCTATGCAGCACCCATGTCAATTTGCAAAGCAAATAAATGGTGTAGCCAGGCCAGAACACCTGGCAACAGTGTGGCTTTTCCCAGCCCCCTCCCCCTCCATGTGATGGGACCTGTGAGTCATGTTGGCCTCAAGTTCAGGAGAAGGGGTGGGGTGTAGGGGCCACCTTGCCAGGGCCACAACCAGCCAGCCTGCCACAAGCTCAATTAAGTGGTGATAATGGTGGAGAGAAAAGGGTGATTTAAAGAATTGCTGAGTGTAGGATCTTGGTTTTGTTAAGGGGGCCCATACAAACATTATCGGCCTCTAGTGAAGAGGACCATTCCTTTGAGATGGTGCCCCATTTAAAAAGAGACTAGCTTCTGCCTCTGGTTAGTGGTAGACTAGTTTGACCAAGTGCAAAATGAGGAGTGTTGTCCTGGATGGATGACCCACAGGATGGGAGGGGATGAATTAGGACTCCTGAAATGTCACATACTTGGAAAATGTTGAATGCTATGGTATATAAATATTAATAAGTGGTAGTTTCCATTAGAATCAAGCAGCTTTAGGTTAAACATATTTATTTTTAAAATATGCTAATGTCCTTTGGATTCTTTCCAGACTTCTCCAGTGCATTTTAGAATACACCCACTTAAGAACTTGAATTTCAGGTTTTTTTTTCCTATATGGTGATATGTATGCAAGGGAGAAAATAATTGCTCTAACGTTTTATGTGAATCTGTCATATAGCACAGGGATTGCTACCATTGCAGATACACTATTGCAAAACTTTGATGATTGATTTAATGTGAAAAATTCCATGACTATAGAAAAAGAACTTGGTTAATAGGTTTTTTTGAACTCTGTTAGAAAAGCATATCCTTTTTGGGTCTTACGTTGACATCTGTAAAATGGGGGATTGGATTAGAGAGGCTTTCAGTTCCTACAGCTTTCAGTATGTGCCTTAAGCATACTCTTTACTTGTGTGTTCAAGTTTATAGTCAGCTTGGAGTGTTGTTTTAAAGATAAAAGTTGTTTCTTCTCATTCTGTTTGAAGGACTGTGTTCTGATCTGGTGTATTCTTTCTTCATTACTGTTTTTAAATAGTAGGAAATTGAGAAGATAATTTTACATGGAAGAAAACACATCTTGAAATGTACAATCCAGGAAGAGTTCATGTCAGTTATGCTAGACTGTGAGACATTCATCTTTGCTGGTACAAATATGGTCTTGCTGCCATTAGGACTAAGAGGTGATTTCAGAGAAAGTTTTTCTAGACACTCAGACTGCTGGCCTCTAGTGCAGAGGACCATTTCTTTGGGAAGCTGCCCCATGTAAAAAGGATAAGGGGTAGCTTCTGCCTCTCACTGGTTAGTGGTAAGAAGTTAAATTATAGACTCTCCTGTCATGTGTGTTAGGGTTTGGTGATTAGGTCACCAGTCTCAGAGGAGGAAATGTCAGACTTTGTGGCTGTAAAGAAATCATTTTACTGGCAGGTATATGATTGGCCCCAGTTCTTAATTTTTGGTTTCATTAAATAGTTAATTCATATTCAGTTTTGAGCACTGTAATTGATTAAAAGCCATTCTTAGCTGGAACATATTTCTACAGTAAGACTTAAAAAAAACAACCCCTAAGGTCTGAAAGTTCTGTACAATTTTACTTATAATGAAAGTGAAATGAGTGGTATTTGAAACAGTCACTCAAGTGTGGTACCTTCACCTTCCATGTTTGTACATGTGGTGATCTTATACAGTGTTTTAGCTTTCATGTACTTGTAAAAAAATAGTCTATGGCCAAGGTGATTTTATAAAGGGAAGTGTGTCACTTTAAAGTCAGTCTTTTCAGAATATTTTTTAAATGGCAGACATTGATTTTAGAAATTCTGCCAATTGGGTCTGGAAGAAATTAAGAAAAAAATCGCTTCTGGGTATTGGTTCATTGGAACTACTAAGTTTACTTTCACTGGTCTTTAATAACTTTGATTTTTTTTTTTATATGGTGGAACTGGGGATTAAGAAGAATTTGTAAAGTGGATTTTGAACCATAGCAATGACAGCAGCTTAAGAGTAAATTGGGAACATCAGAAGAGATGACATTTAGCTCAAAAGGAAAGGCAGTACCCGCAAATATTTGCTGATGCTTATTATTTACACTGGCTTTATTTTTCTGCATGTGTGGGATTGGCTTTATTTTCCCTTCCTCTCCCCCAGCCCTTGTCCCTTAAATACTCACACTCTAAGGATGCGTTAGAAAGAACACTGCATTAGGAGACATAACACTGCCTGTTGTCCAAGCTCTATTCCTCCTTAACCATGTTTCCTTGAGCTAGTTGTGGTGTGACATAGGCTGAAAGGAAGGACCTTAAAGACTGGCCAAGTTCAGTCTTTTTGAGACAGAGGCTGGATGAGGTTAAGGAATTTGCTCAGGGTTAGTAGGAGAAGTTGGATTCAAACTTGGGACCTCTGGTTCTAAATTCAGTGCCCTTTCCCTAAAAATTTTTTTATACGGTTTTAAACATTAAAAAACAACTTTTCTTACAATAATCCTGTAAAATCCATAGAAAAACTATTCTCGCTGCTGTCTTTCAGATAAGTAAAGGGAGGTGTGGAGAGGTTAATAGAATCTTATCTAGTAAGTATCAGGACCCAGGACAACCTCGGTTCTCTTTGTTCTTGAGTCCTGAGCTTTCTCCAGTAGCCTGTACTACCTACTTCTCATTGCCCTGTAAGGTCTTAATTTTGTCATCAGTTAAATGAAGATGGTAATACTTGCACTCTGTATTTCACCCAGTTGTGAATATCAGATGAAATAATGTATGTAGAACTTACCAAACCTTGTAAAAATGTCTGCTTTTCTTTATGATCATACTAGGGAGTCTGACGACGGATAGAGAGCTCAGGGGAACAAAGAGGTACTGAAGGAAAGGGTACTCAGCATTGGAGGGCACATTCTCTCTGGAGAATTTATGGAAAGATGGACGAAAATCTTAGTGATGCAATTTCCATTAGTGAAGGGGCTACCTTAACTGATTAGGTTACAAATTCATCTAATCATGGATCACTAAAACTGTCAGTTAAATGTAAGAGTTACCAATTTAAACCTGATCTTATACTGGGTGGCAGGGAGTTACTTTCCCTTTCTGATAAAGTTGCTAAATCAGTATGGATAATTGTGCCTGACTCATTGTGACCACATTTGGGGTTTTCTTGGCAAATATAATGGAGTGGTTTCTTATTTCCTTCTCCAGATAATTTTACAATTGAGAAAACTGAGTCAGAGTGAAGTGACTTGTCCAAGGTCACACAATTAGTACGTGTCTTAGGCTGGATTTGAACTCTAGTCTTCCTGATTTCAGGTCCAGCCCTCTAGCCACTGCATCACCTAGCTGCCCTTGCATTAGGCTTTTTAGGATTCAATTCATGCTATGTCTGGTACCTTTTTATTGTGATGTAAAGTATTTTGGCAGGTAGGAGTATAGACTACTTCCTATAGGGATGAGTCAAGGAGACACCTCCAATTTTATCCTGTGTATATCTTGTTTGTACTTAGCTGTTTGCATGTTGTTCAATTGCCTCCCAATAGACTGAGCTTTTGAGAACAGGAACTGCCTTTTAACATTCTTTATATGGCCACCTCTTAGCTACATGCCTGACATGTGGGAGACGCTTAATAAATGCTTTTTGACTTGACTCTGAGATTAGAAGAAAGAGGTAGCGGAAGAGTGTCTGGAAAAGAACATTGGACTAAGACTAATGATCACCTTTGGGATCTAACCTCCTTGAGACTTGGTTTACACATACTTAAGGGGCTTAGACTAGAAGATCATTTGAGATCCTTTTCAACTCTGAGCTCCATAATTTGTCTTTTAGATTTGTTAGAATCTTTTCCCTCATTTAAGCATAATGCTTATGAAATTACTTCCTTCCTTCCTTCCTTCCTTCCTTCCTTCCTTCCTTCCTTCCTTCCTTCCTTCCTTCCTTCCTTCCTTCCTTCCTTCCTTCCTCCCTCCCTCCCTTCCTCCCTCTTTCTTTCTTTCTTTGTTTCTTTCAGATGTGATGTCAGACACTTATAAGCTTTGTGACCCTATGCAAGTTACTTAACCTCTCTTTGCTTTTGAGGATAATAATAGCATCTACTTCCTAGGGTCATTAAGAAATAAAAACAAGATAATATTCATAAAACACTTAGCAAACCTTAAAGTACCAGCTATTATTTGTTGTGCTATTATTCTCGTAATAAAAGGTGAAGCCATTCCTGTTCCGGTGTTGACTTGAGCTCACTTTATTCTTTGGTGATGGTCTTAGAATAATTTCAATCAGTTTGGGAAATGTTAACTCATGAAGTGTCAATCATTAGGTACTGGTCACACAAAATTGGTAAAGAAGAACTCCCTTGGCCTAGGCATTGTGGGCTTAAGAAACTCATGCAAACTGTTTAATCATTTTCAGTCATGTCCAGCTCCTAGTGATTTCTTTTGGGTCTTCTATGGCAAAGATACTGGAGTAGTTTACCATTTCTTTCTCCATCTCATTTGACAGATGAGGAAATCAAGACAGAAGGTTAAATGCCTTGTCCAGAGTCACACAGCTAGTAACTTTCTGTGGCTGGATTAGAACTCAGGTCTTCCTGACTCCAGGCCCAGCAGTCTATCCACTGTACCACCTGGCTGCCCCCAGTAGACTTGTTACCTTCTTGTAAATCATTTCTGTGTTTTTCCTTACAGTTATCCTCTCCTCGGCTATTCTCTACTCCCTCTTCCCAGTACAGGTCCTGTTTCTCCTCACATTTGCTTATATGCTTCCTTGTCTCTCGCCTTTCCAGTAGTCTCAGTGAAATTCTTCTCTTTGTACAACCTCCTTTGGCTATGGAGTCTTCATCTGCTATCTCAGTCCTTGGTGATCACTCTTCCCTTCAAGCTCCCCCTATATAACCTTCATTGCTACCACTTATTTAGTAACTGTTAGGTGCTACCTGCTAAGTGTCGCAGTTTATCTTTGTCTTGTTTTCCTAAGGAGACAATTTTCCCCTTTAGAATGGGGGCTCTGCAGCCTTTGGGGTGGTTCTGCATACAGGATAGGTGGTTAGAAATGTTTGTTGGTGATAAAAGACACTCAAACATTATTTTTCCTTAACCCTCAGTGGGGGTAAAACTACCCTTTTCAGTTACTTCATTATACTTCAATGCTTTTTCCATCTTGGATATTTGCAGATCCATTAAAAGACGGCAGTAGAGGAACTGTCCTGAAATTCTCTGTATACTTGTTTTGTTATTTAGTCCTATTTTGAAAAGGGGTATGTGTTAGAAACAAGAATAAAGTGCCTCTCTTTGGTTCACTCAGTCTCTTAACACAAAGACCACTCGTGGAAATTGCACTCATGAATGGCCCTGGTGTGAGAGTAGTTTCATGATAGGGAGGTAGGACCATTTGTTCTGGGCTGAGTGGCCCATCATATAGAGCAGTGGTTTGCAACCTTCCTAATGCCAGGACCCTTTGATACTCGTATGTGGGGGTATCTGCATGTGGACAGACCTGCCTGGAGACAGATAGAGCAGCGGTGTCTACATTCCTAAGACCATTGGAAATATGTGTTTTCCGATGGCCTTAGGCAACCCCTGTGAAAGGGTCCTTTGACCCCTAAAGGGGTTGCGACCCACAGGTTGAGAACCACTGAAACAGAGAATAACTTTTATGAATACACAGAGGAGACTTTTGGCCTTGAAGTTAGAAGAAAGCCCCATAGATCTTGCTTTATTTTTCCTTCTAAACCAAAGAACGGTAGGTATTTAATTTGGTAGTAATTTAAAAAAAAGTATGTTGAATCTCTACATTTTTTCCCCCAAATATACATCATCTCAGATATCATTCTTGGTCTCTATTTTAAGGAAAACCATTTTCCCTCTCTTGGTTCATTAGTGCTCAGTAAGAGGCTTTACAATATAGCTCTAATTTCCCAACTGGGAAAAAAAAAAATTCTGCAGTCTGGTGGTAGGAGAGAATTCAGTAAACTCCAAGGGAATGTCCCAATTTTTTTTTTAATTGTTGTAGTCTTATTGGCTGCTCTAGGGTGCTATATACAGTGACGTCTCCGGCGTGCTCAGAGGTTTGCCCTGAATGAGTGTTAGTAGTTTGTGTCTTTTTGCACGTTGCCAGGGTGCCATGTTCTGGTGATGAAAAGCAGGGTTGGAGGTCTGGGTATGTTTCCTTAGGAAGTCGCTTCACCTTTATAGTCTTTCCCAGTTTTGCCATCTCTGGAATGAAGATTATAACATCCACCTTAGAGTATTTTTATGAGGATTGTTAAGGGTTGCTGACAGGATTAAATGAGATGATGTATGTCAGACACTTCACAAACTTTGTAACACATTGAGAACTTTAAAGCACCATATCAATGTTCTCATTACTATTACTTCTAGTAACCATATGTGTCAGAGTAGGACTTGAACTCAGATCTTCTCGATTTCTGGGCTAGCCCTTTATCTCCTATGCCATTTTACCTTAATTAAGAATGATTCAAATCATATATGATCAAACACTAAATTGT
>CM053601.1:86295350-86302850 GCA_028646575.1 Pseudocheirus occidentalis
GACCTCTTTTGCCATTTGAATTATTCTATTTTTTAAAGTGTTGGTTTCTTCAGTCAGGTTGTTGACTCTCTTTTCATGATTTTCTCGCATCATTCTCATTTCTCTTCCCAATTTTTCCTCCCCTTCTCTTATTTGGTTTTCAAAGTCCTTTTTAAGCTGATCTGTGGCTTGTAGGCAATCTTCATGTTTCTTGGAAGCATTTGGTGTGGGAGTTCTGACTGTGTTGTCTTCCTCCTGTTCCATGCTTTGATCCTTTTTGTCCCCAAAAAAGGATTCTAGAGTTTTATTGCTGTTCTTACTTTGCTTCCTTTTCCTCATGTTGGCCAGTCAATTAATTGCTTGATTTTTTAGCTCTGTAGAACTCTGCTTCCAGGGGGGAAAGCTCTGTCCCAAATCATCGGGATTTTCACAGCTGTCAGAAGTATTAGAGGGGTGCTACAGCCCCCACCAGCTTTGGCTTGCTGAAAGCATACCCCAGGACCACCACCTGAGACCACAATCTGAATCCAGGCCACTCAGTGCAAGAGCCCTTGGCTGTGTTCAATTGCCTTGGCCCCCCTGCTATCTGCAGGCCAGGAGCTCTGAAGCAGCCCAGTGGAGGCAGTTGCCTCTTGCAGTGGTTCCTGCTGATTCCCTGCTGCTTCCTTGCCCTGGGGAGCAGTTTGGCTGGATGCTTTTCTCCCCCAAATTAAGCCAAATTCCACTGACCTTTCTCTTATCCTTATTTCTTCTGGCTTAATAAATGTGGGAACTGCCCCAGCTGCTGCAGATCCACTCTCTTGAGTGCTCCAGCTGCAACTCTTCCTGACCACCCTGGGTCCAGACCGTAGTTTCAGGCTGGGCTGGTTTCAGCACCCAGCGTGCTGTTATGAGTACCACCTGCCAAGCTGCCTTCAGCCAGAGATGTGTTTTCTGTATTTTTGTGAGTTTGGGAGCCCTAAAATTTGTTTAGAGTCGTATTTTATGGGTATTTTAGGTGGCTGTGTGGGAACTGCGAAACTTTGCTGCTTCTACGCCACCATCTTGGCCCTGCCCCAAGAGAAGAAATTATTTTTTAAAAAAAGTTTGGAAGTCACTGTTCTTTGCCATATTGCATACATATTCTAGCAGGATCTGAGTTTATTTAGGCAGCATGCCTATTTTTTTTTAAACAATTACTCTTGTCTTATTTTTATTTTCATTTTTACAAAAATGTGGCTTTAATGGATAGAAAATGAGGCAGAGTTAAAGAGAAATGAGTTCAAGCCAAGCCACATACTAGCTTTTTTGTGACCCTTTCCAATTCTATCCCCTTTACAAAAATGATTAAGAAAATAAGCATGAATGTTTTCAGTTCTCTTCTACCTCAAGCTTTTACTGCCTTGTAACCTATTGTTGGGCAGCTAGGTGGTACAGTGGATAGAGGGCCAGTCCAGGAATCAGGAAGACTCATTTACCGAATTCAGATCTGGCCATAGACACATAGTAACATTGTGACCTGGGACAAGTCGCTTAACCCTGTCTGCCTCAGTTTCCTCATCTGTAAAATGACTAGAGAAGGAAATGTCAAACCACTTCAGTGTCTTTGCCAAGAGAACCCCAAATAGGGTCACAGAGAGTTGGACACAATTGAACAACAACAACCTATTAACACTTATCTTCAAATGAAGCCCAAGATTCCTAGGAATACTTGCATTTCCTGTTGTTAACCTTGTGGGAGAATACTGGGAATATGATAAAAAAAAAACTTTTTTAAAGCTTTTTTCTTTTTTATTAATAGACTTAACAGACTTGAACATTTCAGTATACAAAGAATAAGAAAAGAGGACTGTGTATGAAAATGCCAACTTCAGTTACAATGTAGCTCATTTTTTAGATGTTTATGTTACAATTAACATGACAATATAATTGTCCTTTATGTCCCGTTCTGAAGTACCTTCTGTTCCTTTCTATCTATTTTCTATTTCATTGAGTCTTTTTTCACCCATCAGTGTCATAAATCACCTATTCCCAACCTGTAACCTTTTCTTTTTTCCTTCCCCCTAAAGACCTTCCTTTGTAATAGGTGTAGAAAAGTAAAACATTCACTTTGGCCATGTTATAAAATGAACATCTCATTCTGAACCCCTAATCCCATCAACACTTGACCAAGAGGTGGGAGTCTTTTTTTGGCATCATGATTTGCCATTGCATTGGTTAGAGTATAGTGGCCTTTCAAAGTTAATAATGTTATTATATTCATTGTTATCCTGCTCCCTTCATTCTGCATCATTTAACATAAATTTTTTCTCCAAATTGATTTTGCAGATGTTTTTCCAGATTGATCCCTATTGTAGTTTCCTATGTCCCAGTATTCATTAATTCATATATTGTAATTTATTCTGTTATTTTTCCAATGGATGGGATCTGTGTTGTAAAACTTTAAAGTGAACTTTTCCTAACTAAATTTTATAATATATTAGGACTCTCACAACTCATGAATAGGCTTTATCCGCTCCTCAGTGTGTAGTATACCTGATCTCAATAACTTCATTTTCATCACTTCTGGGTCCAGAATGTTTCTTTCCCATAGTCCTCTCTTCTCTTATGTTTAGAAACAAACACGGAGCAGACCTTTGCTCTTTGTAAAAGGTGCCACTTGAATGCTCTTGTCTGTAAGTCTTCTCCTTCCTCAAATGATTATGCACAAAATTATCTGTGGTTTTTCAGTTGTGTCTCTCTTTGTGACTCCACTTGGGGTTTTCTTGGCAAAGATACTGGAGTGATTTGTTATTTCCTTCTACAGCATGTTTGCTGGATGAGGAAATGAGGCAAACAGGGTGAAGTGACTTGCCCAGGGTCATACAGCTAGAAAGTGTCTGCGGCTGGATTTGAACTCTGGAAGAGGCATCTTCTTGCCTCTAGACCCAGCACTCTGTGCACTGTGGCATTACCTTAAATGTACTAAATGTTGCATCCTCCACTTGTCAGGAGAATGGGAGGGCCTGAAGGATAGGGATTATTTTTCTTTTGCTTTTGTGTTAACCACCAACCCCTCCCCTAGCACAGAGTCTGACTTAAATGCCTGTTATATTAGATTGGAATGATTCTTCTTAGAAGGATCTAGAACATTGCTCCTAAATTGACCAGTCTAATTTCCCAGTGTCATTGCATAAAAGTGTTTTAATTTAAAATTTTCAACCGTCTAGGTAAAATATTTTGTGCTGAGGAATCCCTCATCTTTCCCAGTTACTCTTCAGCTGCTCCCTCTCTCTTCATATCCTGAACCTGAATGGGTGTTGAACCTGCTTCATAAATGGTAAAGTACTTAATCTTAAGAAGAAACTTTATTTTTTTAAAAGTTTGTTTTGTTTTTAGATCACCTTTCCTCCCAAATATATCCTGCCTCTTCCCTCCCAAATCTCGCCTACCCACAGAGTCATTCCTTGTAACAAAGAATAAAACAATTTAGCAAAACTCATTCCGCACATTAACTGAGTCTAATGGCGTATGCAATGGGCTGTACCTCATTTTCTCACCTCTGCTAAGAAGGGAGGGAGGTGGGTCTTCACATCTCTTCTTGGGCTCTGAGTTTGGTTGATCATTATAATTATTCAGCTTCATGAAAGCTCCTATTATTAATGTTTAGAAGAACTGCTTATTGTTCTCTAGGACAGGAAGGTAGGGGAATGCTGGACTTGAACTTAAGAGGTATAGGTTCAGATCTCAGCTGTTCTCCTGACTCCTGTGGGCTTCCTTTTTCTATCTCCCATTAAGGGATCTCTGTGGTCCCTTCTAATGTTAAATCTCTGCCTTGTTTGTATGTAGAAGGTACAAGTTAACTTCTGTACCTGGGGATTGGGTGACCTTCGTGCTCTCAGCCCCTTGGTGGTGATTATTTTTTGAAAGTAGTAACTGATCCCCATGCTCTAATGATGTTTGTTATTTGACACTCTGGTGCCCTTATAATTCAGCTCCCGCTTGAATTTGGTTGTGCTTTCAGTCCCTTGGTGGTAGTGATTCTATAAAAATTAATTCAGAATGAGGAAATATCAATACACATTTTAAGAATTCCACTTAGCATGAGCAATAGGAAAATATGAGCCTACTTTAATTTAATGAAATAAAATTTATATATAGGAAAATATGAACCTACTTTGATGAAATAAAATTTATATAAATAAAATTATATACATATGCAATATACTTACATGTATATATTTGTATATGTTATTTATGCACACACACGTATTCTTGTGTCTGTGTGTCTGTGTTTATCACACACACATATCTCAGCTAGTTGGCACAGTAGATAGAATGTCAGACCTGGAGTCAGGAAGACTCTTTTTCCTGAGTTCAAATCCAACCTGACACTTACTAGCTAGGTGACCCTGGGTAAGTCAGTTCACCATTTGCCTCAATCTCCTTATGTGTAAAATGAGTTGGACAAAGAAATGGCAAACCACTCCTGTGCCTTTGCCAAGAAAACCCAAATGGGGTCACAGAAAGTGGGACACGACTGAAAAATGACTGAACAACAATGAAAAAGGTTCATTCTTTCTCCCTTTAGCTGAGAGAGATGAGAATTATAATCAGCTCCAGTATCGTCTTAGCCCTTTTTGCCCACAATGTGTACAGTGTTTTTACTTTCCCTTTTCTGCCCCCTGAGTTATTTTGTCACTTTAGGATCTGATTTTGACCAAGAAGGACATTTTTAGACCCATTTCTTCAACTTCAGGTTCCTGATGAGGAAATTGAGGCTTACAGAGGTTAGTTAGTCGACTTGCTCGTGACACCAAGGCTTTATCCTACGTCTCCCAGATGCCAAGTCCAGCACTTCGTGTCTTGTGCTTTTTCTTAGAAAGAATTCAGAGAAGGAAGTTGAAGAGGCTGCGAATTTAGAGTCAGGATCTGGGTTCAGATTCTGGTGCTGATGTGACATATGTATTCTTCATCTCTCCAGACCTCAGTTCCTTACATGTAAATCATGGACTGGGTGGGTGACCCCAGAGGGTCCCTTCTAGCTCTAAGTCTGCAATCAGTCATTTGACAGTGATAATTCTACACAATCAGTATTGGATGATTAGTTATCACTATGGTGAACACGAAAGCCAAGTAACATTTCTTTAAAAGCATGTACCATTCATTAGTCTTTTGACAGAAATGAATGAAATATTAATTTTTTTCCCACTGTTTTTATTTTCTTCCTCCTAGGTTTAGTGTTGATGTCCAAACGATTAATTTCACGACTGGTGAATTCCAGCTTACTGAAATGTGCCCCCATCTGGTAAGATGCTTACTTTAGGCCAAGACAGAATTATTCTAGGAAACAGGAGAAAACATTAATGTGTAGGTCTCACTGAATGATGTTGAAAGTGTCTTTGGTGGTGGGTTTTCCAAGTCCTTAAAAGTATCGTGTCATATTTGTTAGGAAACTCTTTATATTTTTGGTATGTTAAGTGTAGCCAGACCTGCTTTGGGGTTCCACAGAGTCATTCTACTGTTACTAGGCCCCAGCTTCCAGTTTTTGCCCATTACCTCTTTTGCTGTGCCCAAGATAGCTAGTGAGTATATTGTAGTGGTTGGTTGATGTTAGTTGGTAAGTTACTTTGTTAATTTAGTTTTTGATCATCACGGAGAGTGAGCGAGCAATATCAGATGGTGTGATTGCTGAGTGGGGCTTGTAGCAGGCTGATGCATCAAGGGCTCTCGTGCTAAACCATTGTGTGTCGTTAGCAGACTGTCTCACTTAAAAGCCTCACTTTTCCCATCTGTTAGAAGGGAAATGATTCTGAGGGTTAGGAAGTACTCTTAGGAATATGAAATGATTGATAGTGTTTATGGACAGTACCAATTATCCATGCTGGAATTACTTTTTGCTTATTAACTCAGGGGCCTAGTTGCCGAGTTTTCATTCTGATGATTTTCTGGCTCTTTGGATGAAGATAAAGGACTCATTCCACCAAATGATGTATCTCGGTTATATGAAATCTACTCTAGAGGATGGCATTCTGAAAATAAATATATGATATGCTTTAATTTCCCCACCTCTACCCCCTTTTCTACATTTTAGGTGTCAAAAATATATAGGAAAACTACAAACCTAACTCTGAGGAGAGTACTTCTCACACATATGAAATGTTAGTACTTTTTTATATCAAACTAATCACTACAGGATTGGAATGAAAAGGTGTAAAAATACTGTGAAAAGTCACTGGGTTTTTTTTTTCTTTTTGGAGGGGGAAGGTAGGGCATTTGGGGTTAAGTGACTTGTCCAGGGTCACACGGCTAGTAAGTCTTAAGTGTCTGAGATCAGATTTGAACTCAGGTCCTGCTGACTCCAGGGCCGATGCTCTATTCACTGCACCACCTAGCCGTCCCCACTGTTTTTCTTGAGATGCATTTGGAAATTATTTAAATTGGCTTTCCTTGTAATCTTCATAATTAATTTACCTTTGCATGATAACATAAATGCTGCATGTGTTTGTAGTTTACATATGCACTCTGCACTTAGGTCACATCTGGAGTGTTATTGGTTATCTTATTCGTTCCATTTAAAAAATTCTTTGTTGTTCAGTGGCATCAGTTGTGCCTGACTCTTTGTGACCCCAGTTCGGATTTTCTTGACAAAGATACTGGAGTGGTTTGCCATTTCCTTCTCTAGCTCATTTTACAGATGACAAATAGGATTAAATGACTTGCCCAGGATCGCACAATTAGCGTCTGAGACCAGATTTGAACTCAGTAAGGAGACTTCCTGACTCAGTGGCAGGGACATATGAAAAAAATTTAGAAATAAAGGTCTCCCACAACTTCCTAATTGGTCATATGACTAGATATCCCCACCCACCAATTTATTATATTGCTTACTCAACAAGGGACTTGGTAATTATCTGGTACCTTATAATCAGATTGGGCAGCACTGTGAAGCAATAAGGGACCTGCAAGCAAACGCTTGTTTTGATAACTATTTGTCAGGGTGGGAGCAAAAGAGACTGAACCAGGTAACCTCCAAAGACCTCTCTAGGTACCTGATTCCTGGTCCTGTAATACTGATGTACATTTTACAGATGTGAATAAATTTGATTATAAAATTGAGGGATACCCCCTCCCTAGGATTCCACCTTCTGGACAAGAAAGCACAGGATGGTGCTAGAGGGTTTGCCCCATTTGGAAATGACATTTCTATAGTAAGTTAATGCCTATTCATTGCTTTTCTCCACTGTAGAGTATGGTTTCTTAAAGCTAAATAGCAAAGGCTTGTTTCCGCTGTAATGAGCTAAGTGTGAATCACTTACTCGTAGGATGTGCAGGGCCATGAAGACCTTCGTGTGACAGCCCAGTCTGAAGAGCTGCATCTGCATTTACAGCCCTTGGAAAGGAGAAGGGTTGGGGTTGTTTTTACACCCATTGACTACAGAAAAGTTACCTCAATTATACTCATCAGGTGGGTTTTTCTCCAAAGGCATTTGCACTGATTGTAAATATTTGACAGATGTTTGTTAAATAGGGTGCCGTCGTTTCACTTTCTTTTTCTATTAT
>CM053601.1:86305350-86322978 GCA_028646575.1 Pseudocheirus occidentalis
ATCAGTCTATTTGACTCTCATAATAGGCTAATTTAATAAATTGTGACTTCTTCCCCAGATCCAGTGCCAGTAAGCTATTAACCATACTCTCCCAGACAAGAGGCGAACAAGCTGAGTTTGGGACCAGGCCTCCATTAGTGATTTCTTCCCCTCCTAATCTAGCCAGTTGGAACCAGCTCCTCCTTTTATAGTTAAATTGCCTTCAGAGAGACCCAGAATAGGAGATTCACTGGCTCTCTCAGGGTACAGAGAACAGGTACTTACTGGTTCTGGGTGCCAGACTTGAATGGGCAAGTTCTGGCAGTATAAGACTGATTTATAGGAGTAGATGGAGGGGAGATATTTCATTGTTACAGGCACAGAGATCCATGGTTTGCACAGCCCTTCAAACATTCCCAGAGAAGAACCTACCAGATTAATGATAACTTGCCCTGTTCCCCCAGCCCCCAAATATATAATATTAGGTGGAACTAAGCCACAAGCTCCATTTTAAACCTTAACCATTATTGGTCTTATTATGGACGCCTGGCTTAATTAAGATGGAGATTAGAGTATTGGACTTGGGAAACCTAGGTTCAGACCAGCACTTAATACAGTGCCTGGCCTCCTAGAAGCTTTGGAATCACACTTCAGATACTTAATGACCAGGCAAGTCGTTTAACCTCTATCCCAGTACTTTGAAATCTATGCATATTTTTTGATGTAAGGAATTAAAAAGAAAACTCCTTCGTGGCCTATCACTTTATCATTGTGTATTGCTTAGATCTATAAAATGTGAAGATACTGATCTCAGGGACGACTAAGGTCCCTTCTCACTTTCAATCTATGATCCTATTAATTTTTCCACTCTGAGATTTCTGCCTGCTCTTTTGAGTCCTGACTCTACCTATGCATTCTCTTTGTTTTAACTTGTTTTTCTCAGCTTCCCGGGGTGGCCCTTGCATAAGAGGATGATTTCCCCTAGATACACCCTGGCCTGACTCACCTTTTTACCTGTGTTTGTGGGGAGCACAGAGGGCAGTGTGTTAGGTAAATGGCACAGACAGAATAACTATAATAATAATGGTGATAATAATAATATTGCATTCCCTTTACACAGTGCTTCCCTTAGGCAATTTTCTTTGATTCTTACATCCACTCATTCAGACGCTCCCATTTTCCAGAAAAGCAAACAGAGGCCATGGAGATGGTAGTAAGGGGAAAAACCGGTGTGGGACCTAAAATGGCAAATGGACTTATTCTGTGATGTGGATTATGAGCTTTGGAGTTTCTGAAAATACTATTTTACGATAACTTTACACCTTTGGTTTTGCCAGGACATCTGGCTGCTCTGTCTCTGGCTTCTTTCCTGGGTCATTTTCTGTCTCTTTGCTCTTCAGAGTGGTGGTTCTCCCCTGCCCTTCTCTATACTTTCTTTTTCTTTCCTTTCTTGAGCTCATCAGCTCTCCATCCTCTCCCGTATTCACAAACCATCCAGCTCTGGAATCCCAGTTTTGTGTCATCACCTGTACCCTGGGCACCACTTCTTGTACGGCCCCCTTCACCATCTCAGATTCAAGATGCCCAACAATGGTACTCATGATCATCCCTCCCAAACCGACCCATCCTTTAGAATTCTCCATTTCTCTTAAATGCACTGCCAGTCATCCCAGGCTTTTACCCTCAAATCCTCCTTGACTCCTCCTCCCCTACTGTCAGCATTGTGTAAGCTTGGGGGGGGGGGGGGCTTAGCAGTATTTTACTTTATGTGGACTGTGTTTTTTGCCTCTTACATTTAAATAGATAGGGGGGAAACCCCAGCAGCAAGTAGATTTTCAAATCTGTGTATATTGTATCAAAATACTTGTGTCCAGTTATGTGGCAAATCTTGTTGATTCTACCACCAACACATCTCATCCCTTCTTCTTTTTCCCTCCATTCACACAACTCCTACCCTAGATCAGACCCTTTTATCATCTCTCATTTGGACTATTTTAGTAGGCTCCTAATCCATCTCCTCAGTTTTGCTCTCTCCTGTTAGGTAGAGATCAGACCATCCTACTCCTCTGTTCACAATTCAGTTGTTTCCTGTTGCCCCTAGGATAAAATACAAACTTCTCAGCCTGTCCAATTGAAATAAATCAGTAATTTATTATTATTATTATTTGCTTTTTGGAGGGCAGTTGGGGTTAAGTGACTTGCCCAAGGTCACACGGCTAGTTTTTTTTTTTTATGTTAAGTGTCTGAGGCCGGATTTGAACTCAGGTACTCCTGACTCCAGGGCCGGTGCTCTATTCACTGCGCCACCTAGCTGCCCCATCAGTAATTATTATTAAACAGCTCCTATTGTGCCAATCATCATGCTGCTGGTGATGCAGAAGATAGTCCCTGCCCTCAAGGAGCTTACAATCTAATGGGGAAGACAACATACAAACAAATATATACAAAACAAGCTATATGCAGGATAGGGAATAATAGGGAGAAGGCACTAGAATTAGAAGGGTGAGGGAAGGCTTTCTGTTCCTACCTTTCCAGTCTTATTTTATATAGCTGCTGTTTCATGATCCATGTTGTAGCCAAAATAAGCTCTGGACTATTCCCCATTCCTGAAATATACTCAAGTCTTGATCTTTGTCCCTCAGAATCTCTATTTCCTTAAAAGTTCAGTTCAGGTACTCCCATCTCCATCTCTTGAGGCTTCGTTGATGCCCTCCTTCCCTTCCTCACTCTCCCTTCTTCTGGTTTTTGGTGTTCTCTTTTCCCTCAGATTATCTTATATTTACTAATTTGTGTATCACTGATCGCTCTCTTGTACATAGTAAAGCCAGACTGAAGAGCCTCAAATGTCTGATACCTTGAGATAAAAAGAACATTGAGTCATTCTGATGGTTGTGAAAATTAAGCTGAAACTTTACTTTGACTTGTTCATACTAATTGTAATGTGTGGTGTTTAATAACTCCTGTTGATACAAAATTGTTTACAGAACATTTAACAGTTACTTCCTTACCAGATGTGACTTTTGTCTTCCCTAGAATTGAAGGACAGCAAGCAAATCTTGTCTATTACCAAAAACTTCAAGGTTGAGAATGTTGGTCTTCTTACCACAACGGTTTCCTCAATGAAGATCAATGGGTATAATTGTCAAGGCTATGGGTTTGAAGTACTTGGCTGCCGAGAGTTTTCCCTGGATCCAAACTCATCTCGAGAGATCAGCATTGTGTAAGCTTGGGGACTTAGCAGTATTTCACTTTATGTGGAATATCAATGCCGCTGTGCCCTACCCTTAGAAAGTGGGGGGGGGGGTATCCCAGTAGCAGTATATTTTAAAATCTTTATATAGCATATCAAAATATTTGGATCAAGGAATTTTTCTTAAATCATAGTATATTGCCATGTAGTATTTTGGGCAAGGATATGTGTGACCAGTTATGATGGGTTTGAACAGGTTGAAAAAAAGGCAGGTCCTTTTTTTTTTCTTTTTGTGTCTCAGTGAAACTTGGCCTTTTGGCTTATGGATCTCTTAACTGGTTTTATCCCCCTCATGTATAGGTCTTTGCTGCTTGAAGAAGGCTCTGGTTACTCTTTATTCCACATTCTCATTAATGCCTACAAATAAGCAAGCCAATCAATTTCCCTTGATAGCAACTGTGAGTGGGCATTTAAAAAAATCTCAACAATTCACTCAGTGGTAATCACTAGTTGGACAAACTCTGAAAAATTGTAGGCAGAAGAATCCTTTTTGTTGAGTAGAAATCCATCAAATGACTGTTGATCAATTGCATGATAATATGGCATACCGTTTTGAAGTGAACTTTATTGAGAGTAGTGGGTCTTTGTTTTTTGTTTTTTTAAAAATCTAACTGCTTTGGGTCACCTCTGTGTTTTTTGATTTCTTCATCCCTAAAATTAGAGGGGAGGTAAGGGAATCTGCTAATCTAGATTCCTTTTTTGTTTTAGTGATATATCCATTACAGAATCCTCTTGTAATTAAGACCCTTTATAATTAAATCATATCCTGAATTATCTGCATTTGCAGCCACATGTCTCAGTCCATAGATTGTTTTTGCCCATTATCTACTTGAAGGTTTTAGGTGGGGTCAAGCTGATCCTAAGCAAAACTGTGAAGTTTGGAGGTCTTTTTGACCATTTATTATCTCTATGATTTACCATCTCTGCTATAATGGATGAAGAAACTAAATCCTAGGAGAGGTTAAATCATGTTTTTGTGATCACACAGACAGTGCCTGTGGTTGAACTCAAATGTAAATCTTTTCTGTGAACATTTTTCCCATTATACCATATTTCCCTGTATGCTACCCTGTCCTCCTCTTAATGTACCTGTTTCTGGCCCTCATTTAGAGTATAGGTTTAGGATTCTAGAATAAAGGTTTATAGTATTCAGAATTGGACTCTAGAATTAGAAGAAACCTCAGGTGTCATCTAGTCCTCTCCCTTCATTTTACACATGAGGAAATTGGACCAATTTGGTATTTTGCAGATTTAGTCACAATCGAGTATTTCCTCAGCTGGGCATTTACACTTTTTTGCATTTTTTTTCACTAGTTGGGAAAATCTTGCTTTTCTTATTAAAGGCATTTTAGACATCATTAACTAGGACGAAAGTTTCCTTGAGGTTATTACATTAGAGATGTAGAGTTTAGGGGGATCTTAACAATCGTTTAATACCTCTTCCTCATTATGTAGGAAGAGGAAGCTGGGGCTGAGGAAGGTTAAGTGATTCAACCAGGTCCATGGACTGAAAAAAATCTTGCCACAGAATGTCATTCGAAACCTGACTTACTGCATTTAGAGTGACAAAGAGGAAGAAGGGACATTAGGAGGCATATTCTTTTCTCAGAACAGCTCCTTTTGTTCCTCTGAGAAGGGTAGACCAAAGGCTCAGTTGGCTAAAGCTGTTGGAAATACTCCAGTTATTGCTGGGAAGCAGTGGCCCCTCAATGACCAGTCTCTTTAGGGGTTTGGAGCCTACTGCACACACCATCTTCGCTACCTGAGCATGGACCCTTCCTCTTCTCCCACTTTCCTAGGCCCTTCTTCTCTTCCAAGAATCCTAGGGATGGACATTTATAGTAAATCTGATATTTTGTTATTAGTGATTTTTCATATAGCAAATATACCTCTTTACTTTTTTAAAACTATAATTTATCTTTACATTTCATGAGCTATGTTTTTTTTTTCTGTTTACCACTGACATTTCTGACAGAAATTTCTTTTTGAGGTGGGGAAAGGCACACCTTCTTACTTAATGGGACTGCTAACTGGACGTGTAGCAGTGATGGTGACAGTGTCTGCTCTATTAAGTCTGTAACCTTACAAATGAAGGGAATTCAGACTAAGCCACCAAGATAGCTGGCTCACAAAATTGGGAGGGTGTGTTATTTTCATATCTCTGGGGGATACATAGTTAAGATGAATTAAATCCCGGGGAAAAAAATGAATTAGATTGACAAAGTATTTAAAGTTCTAGAGAATTATGGTATTGTTGCTTTCTTCATTAGTCTTCAGTCCTAGGTCTTTAGCCCTTTTTTTGTGTCATATGGCCCCCTTTGGAATTCTGATGATGGACCCCTTCTCAGAATGTTTTAAAATGAATAAAATTAAATACAAAGAAAAGAAATTATCAAAATACTAGAAAAACAGGTTCGTGGACCCCAGATTAGGGATGCCTGTCCTTGATAGTGGCATAGAAGAGCCCTAAGATTCTGCAATGAACAGAAGCTGATGATTCCTTTGGTTGACAGGTTTACTCCTGACTTCACTTCTTCATGGGTTATTCGGGAGTTGACTCTTGTAACTGCTGCAGACCTAGAATTCCATTTTACACTCAATGTCACCCTTCCTCATCACTTGTTACCATTATGTGCTGATGTCGTGCCAGGGCCCAGCTGGGAAGAGTCTTTCTGGAAACTCACAGTCCTCTTTGTCAGGTAAACCTCTGGCTTTCTGTGTCCATAAACTTCCTCTGAACCCCCTTCTCAGGGAGTAGAAATTGTCAGGTGAGTACCTGCAGAGTGCGTGAACATATGGTGTCCTGGTGTATTGAGTAATCTGAGCATGTAGAATGGACAGTTTTGTATTGCTTTGAGCCTGCTACCACACCGCTGGGTAAACTAGCAATTTAAAAACTGCAATAACCTCTAATTGTTAGTTGTCTTTTTGTTATGAGGACTTAGCACAATAATAAGGGCTTAGTGGACCATGTTCATTGGTGATGAGCCAGTCTGATAGTACCCAGTGTTATATTATCTGAGTACACTAGGAATCTAATTCTTATTTAATCCAGTTATCTGTTTGCTGTCTTCATTTTTCCTGTCTTGTCACTACATCTCACTCTTAACCTTTCCCTACTAAGTTCCCTTTAATTTGGTAATTATCAAGCACTTATTATGTGTAGGGCACACCACTTGCAAAAAAAAAAATTATCTCTGCTACAACACGCCCCTAAAGTGGCTGGCCTTTGTTTGAGGACCTTCACTGTCTTCCAAGGCATCTCTCCCATTTTGGTTTGTCCTGTTAGGAAGTTTTTCCTTATATCAAACCTAAATTTTCTTCTTTGAAACTACTAACAATTGTTCTTTGTTTTTCTTTCTGGGGTCAATCAGAACCTTCCTTTGAACTTGCGTTCTTCTGGAATGTACCATTTGCTTCCCTTGACTTCTGTGATAATGCATTTTCCTGGTTTTATTTCTATTTCTGCTATTTCTGAGCCTCTTTCACTGGCTTCCCTTCCTAATCTCTTTTTTGTTTTTTGGAGGGCAGTTGGGGTTAAGTGACTTGCCCAAGATTACACGGCTAGTTTTTTTGTGTGTGTGTTAAGTGTCTGAGGCCGGATTTGAACTCAGGTACTCCTGACTCCAGGGCCGGTGCTCTATTCACTGCACCGCCTAGCCGCCCCCCTAATCTCTTAATGTAATATTTATCTTGTGCCTTCTTTCTCCACATGCCCTTCCTTGGTAGTTTCATTTACTTTTCTGGGTTCAGCTATTGTCTTTTATGTATTTGCTTGCCCCAAAATACATCTGTAATGCTGACCTCTCTTTTCTCAACTCTGTTTCCAGCTTCTGGTTGTATAACTCTATCTCTCTGTTTCAGCAGTATATTTCCAGCCCAGCATATTGGAAACATAAAAACCAAGTCTTCCTTTTGATTTCTCTGTCACCCTCAAGGATCAAAAATCTGATATTATCTTTGATTTTTTCCTTGTATTTCTACATTCTGGATTATTTTCACATGTAAACGTTGAATCATAGATTTAGATTTGGAAGGGACCTTAGAGGTCATTAAACTTGTACCTGTTTTATTTTTTCTTCCTTTCTTTTTTACTGCTACCATCTTGGTGTATAGGGTGTTGTTATTACTAACTTGGTCTGTTTCTGTAGTCTCTTTGCTGATTTACCTACTTATCTTTCCCCCCATTCAACCCATTTTAAAATGTCTGCCAGATTAATAATATGTGCAAATCTAGTTGTTTTTCTTCTACTTTAAGCTCTTCAATTACCTCCCTGCTGCTGCTGACCAAAGCTTGACATCTTATTAATGAAACATCTTATTAACAAAAATTTTCTATTATGATCTTGAAAAAACCAAATTTGATCGTTTTCTTATTTGGACCATTTTTTTCTGTATGATGATTGGTAGGTTATGTTGTTTTTCTTTCTTCCTTCCATCTCTTCTTTTCCTTCCTTCCTTTTTGAGAACTGCCTGTTTGTTTTCTTTGATCATTTATCTATTAGCAGTGGCTCTTATTTTTGTATTTTTGAGTCACTCTCTAACTTGGACATCTGACCTGAAATTTACTGCAAAGTTTTTTTTCCCCCATTTAAATACTTTCCCTCCTAATTTTTACTGCATTGATTTCTCTTAGCTTGATATTTAAGGTCCTCTTGGTCCAGCTCTACCTCTTACACTTGAGCTCATGCTTCTGCTCTTTGCATGGCATGTACTCCAGCTAAAATGGAACAGTTATCACTTCTTAAGCCTCCAGCGCTGTTACCCTTGTCTTTGCTTTACATTACTACTCTGTAATTGAACAGTTATCCTTGTCTTCCTTTCTGCCGCTCCTTCAGAAGCCCAGTCCCACTGCCATTTCCAGGGTCCCTTCCCCAAGTTCTTCCTTTTCTCCTCCCACATTGGAAATGATCTTTTCTTCCTCTGCTCTCACACCTCGCATTGTAACTCTTATACAAGGAGGAGTGAGGGTAATGATGACTTCATTTTCTCACCTTTTTCTGATGATCCTCTCTCAACTTAGCATGGATATTAACACCAAGCCTTTCACCTTGGTTACTGCCTTCTATAGCTTGTTAAACTGGCATTACTATCTAGAATCAGGTTTATTTCCACCCTCCAATGGGGAATTAAACTTCAGCAGAGTCTCCTTCCTAGGGTAGCCTGCCTAATAGTTACTCTGTGATTACTGTGCAGCGTCACAGATCTGTGAGTGTTCATGTCTTATTGTTGATTCTTTGTGTTTTAACTCTTTGTATCTCTACCAGACCCTAGCATGGTGCCTAGTTCTTGCCAAAAGAATAAGCCTAAAGTTTTTGCTTTTAGAATATGTTTTTTTCCCTGGAGAAATAACACCTGTATCTCATATTTATTTTTATTTTTTCAAAACTTGAGCAAATATTTTGGGATATGTTTTAGAGTGGTTAATTTCTTGGGTGGGTTGTTGTAGAAGTTTAATTAAGTATCTCGAGATTTAGGCAAGTGTTTAAATATTACTCTCCATCATGAAGCAAGCTTTGTTTTTGTTGTCTTACAGCTGTGTAGTTATAAATTTATTGCTTTCTTCCTCAGCTTGTCCCTGTTCGGTGTGATATTAATAGCCTTCCACCAAGCACAGTACATCTTAATGGAATTCATGAAGTCCAGACAGAGACACAATCCTATTTCATCTTCACAACAGAATAGTAGTCCAGTTGATGTAATCAGCACTGAATCTTACAAGTAAGAATGCTTGTGGTTGTATATATATATATTTTTTTTCCATCCCAGAGATTATTCTCTGTGGTGTAAGCACAAACCTTTGCATTTTGAGGTTGGTGTAAAGTTTTATGTTGGCAAACTTCACTGGCTGACTCATAAGTGGTTGAGTTCATTCCTGTGTAATCAGGTGTCTACTAATGGAAAAGCTCCATTTTTATTTGTTCTGCTATTGGCAGAAAAGAGCAGTAGTTTGTGGCAAGTGGATATTAAGAAGTGGGTAAAACAGAAATCCTTTAAGATTTAGGTATTAGGAGGCCGCTGTGGATTTAGATCCAGAGAGCCTAGGTTGAATTCCCAACCCTTTGTTGAACTGTATGACCTTGGGCAAATCACTACCTCCTTGACATTCCATTTCTTCATCTGGAAAATAGGAATAATAATATCTGTTACCTTACTGAGTGACTGCAGGGCTCTGCTTTGCAAATCTTAAATACCCTGTTCTTATTACTTAAATTATGTCAATGTCACCCATTATAGATTTCCAGATAAAAAGCCAAACTATTACAAAATTTGGTTCTGGTTTTTTTTTTTTTTTTTGAAGCAACATGTTTTTCCTCTTCAATTCAGAAGCAGTTGCAAGACGTTCCTGGATTCCTACAGCCCCTCCGATAAAGGCAGAGGGAAGGGCTTCCTTTCAGTCAGCGCTCCCCCAAACAGGATCCAAAATGCCACCAAGAGAAGTCCTGCCACATATACCCACACTCAAAAAAAGCATAAGTGTTCTGTGTACTATAGCAAACAGAAAGCCAGCCCAGTGGGGGCCTCTAATGCCAGTGGGAATCCTGATGACAAGCAGAGCCTGATTCCTGGAAGTTCGACATCTGCCCCAAAGGAGGACCCCTGCCCCGAAGCCGTCAGTGAGAGCTGGATTAACCTAAAATATGCCAGTGGCCTAAATGTGAACCTGCAAAAGAATTTAACCCTCCCGGGAAACTTTATGAATAAAGAGGAAAATACCCTGAAAAATAACCTAATTGTGAAAAACCCTTCTTCAGAATGTGATATGAAGGAGGAAATGCAGAGATGTATGTTTCCTAAGGAAACTGAACTTAAAACTTCAGAGACTGTATCTGAGTTCAAGGAAAGGGAGCTCTGTCCTCTGAAGACCACAAAGAAACTGCCTGAAAATCACTTCCCCAAAAACTCACCTCACCACCAGTCAGACTTGCAAGAAATTTCCAGGAAAAATAATGGTAATCTTTCCATTCTTGTGGTAATGAGCTTCCTATTATATCTGTCCCAGATCTGTTTGTAATAAGAGTCTGTTTATGTGTGTTTCTTTTGGTTTGGGTTATGGCAATGGATTTTCAAAAAAAAATTTTTTTTACACAGAAAGTTGTAGCCAACTATGACTGTTGTAGACCAAGTTTCCTAAGATGGAAAGTTTGAAGCAGTATATACTAAGAAAAAGTAAATTCTGTTGGCTATCATAGACATGAAATCTTTATTTGTTTTACATTTGATTAGGGATAGGTTATTGATAATGTGATTTTTTTTTTAGTAGAGGGGAAGTGATCACTTCTTTTTATTTTAAATTATCTCTTGGCTCAGGTTTGCAAATAAGAAAATTTTCTTGCTCACTGAAATGATACAGCACCACCACCAACCATGTCCTTACTGTCTATGTGTCTTCTGTTCTCAGTGTCACTTAATTAAGAAACTACTATTTGCATCAGATGTTTTTAGAATCCCCCCATAGACAGACTCCCTTGAAGAACAGACTTGTTCTACTATCATTATTACCAAGCCAGATCGCCTTAAAAAAAAAAACTACTGTAATATCCATTTGGCTTTGAATTGGTTTCTTTTAGGTCTCAGATCCAACAGTCAGTACATACTTTGAGCTTGTCTGAAATGAAAATATTTCTTGGTACATTTAAGTCCAATTTCTAGCAGCTTTACAAAGCAGAAAGAAAAATCAACCTGTGAATTTTTTTCCGTAGTGAGTTGGAAATAAAATTTTGTAGTTTTGTTCTGTTATTTGAAAAGAGGTGCAGACATATTGTGGATAGAAATAATTGAGATTGGGTGATTTTCTTAGAGTAAAAGCCCAGTCTCTGATGGGGATTTCAAGCATCCCCATCATCCTCCGTCACGTCAGTAGGACATGTTTAAGATGTGTTTAAGAGGGAGACTCTTAGGATGCTGAGACCTCTGTTTGGTCAGTGCATGTATATTCCCAGCTCTGAGTGCACCGCTGATGCCCTTAGTTCCAACCTGTTTGCACTGTTTCCCTTGGCAGCAGTGGGCATGCTTGGAGTGGATTCATATCTGCAATGTTGACACTGTACACTTGTGTCTTCTCCACCTGTCTGTGTAAGTATGCCCTCTGGAATTATGCTTTTAAAAATTTTATTATATTTTTTTTCCCCAAAAAATTCTACAATAAAATCAGGCTACCTTGCCTATGGACTTTGGGGGCGGGGGAGAAGGCCATATTTTTGTTTTTATTTTTCAAGTAGGAACAATCAGATAGGGTCTGAACTATGAAAGGGGCCTTGGAAAAGAGGCTCTGAAATTTTTGTGTTGTTGGTTAAATAAGATTATTTACAAACCATTAGCAATGAAAATGGTGACTTTGAGGAACCAGCCATTGGTTCACTCAGAACAAATCAAGCCTAACTGATATCATCTCCTTTTGGTGGGGTAGGAGTGTTGTTAGACTGTGGTAGTGTCCGTAAACCTAATGTATTCTGAATTTCAGCAACTCCAACAAGTCTCTTATGAAATTCTTGTGAATAATATGGAGACATGTTTACTGGCTGGAAGTAAATGGATTTTCAATGGGTTGAATCTCTAATTGTGCACAATTTTATTTGATTGATTTCTGTTAACTCAGAGAACTTGAGTCGTCTTTTTTAAATCCTTTGATTTAAGGATGGTCCTTCCAATGCGGTTTGCAGAACACAATAATGGGAGGGGTGGGAGAGAGATGTTTTAACATATGTTCCAGTGGAAAAGACTTAGGTGTCTTGTGACCTGGCTTCCAGAAAAGGTAATGGGAATGTAATGAGCATTTATGAAGCACCTATTGGGTGCTAGGCACTGTGTACTTAGTGCTTTGTGAATATTATTTTATCTCAATTGACATTTATAGATGTATAGTGATCAGAATGAAGGAGGGGATAGTCCCACTGCCCTGTGTAGTCCTCAGTCTCTGTTTAATGTCTCTTGTTGTTTCTGTCACATTCCTTTTAAAGAGGTGCTCACAAGCCTGTGTCTTCAAAGTATATCAGGTTAGAGACTGCTGAAGGAACTGAAGAAGAGATGGTTGGGCACGGGGAGCTTGTTAGCTGTCCTCAGGTATTTAATGAATTCTTAGGTAGCAAATAGGATTAGAGTGAAGAAGTAGGTAGGAGCAGTGGAAAGACATGTACTGGGAGGCATGCATTGCTTGGTAAAAGAAAGAATTTTGCAATAGTTAAAGCTGTCCAGAAATGAACTTATTTGGGGCATGAGGTCCCTATCACTGGCAGTGTCAGAGAAGACTTTTCCGCATCACATAGGGTATTACATTATGAGCCCACTGAGGTTTCTTCATGCCAACATTCCATAGAAGCTGATTTCCACTCCTATCAGCCAATATGCCCAGGAAGAAGTATTTGTGGCTAGACATCTTTAGGAAATGCTTAACCCCTGACAGACTTGGAATTGTACCTTAATTATGATATCATAAAGGGGAAAATGCTTGCTTTCATACCTTATATCATAATATATGTCTGCATATCTCTGTGTGCCTTGTGTATCTGTTAATTGGTAGGCTATATATATGTATGTGTACAAATGTATATGTATATATGTCTGTGTATCTATCCATATGTATATCTATCTCATCCAAACCTGTAATTTTATTAGTGTGGAGAACTCCTGATGTAAAACCCCCTTCTACTCATACATTGGCAATTCATCAATAATTTGAAGAGTTGCCTAGAGCACTGAAAGCTTTAGTGTCTTGCTCATGGTCAGCAGAGCTTAATATATGTCAGAGGCAGGCCTTGAAGGCAAGTCTTCTTAACTCCAGACCAGCTCATTTTCTACATACTACATTGCCCATCTGAGTAAATAGGGCTTCAAATTTAACAGTGAGATTAATTGTGTGTTTTTATGATACAGTCTTCTGTCAAGGCAACATATTACTCTGAAGTCTTGGTTTATATGTGGGAACATAGAATTTGGCTGGTGGGGTCAGAAAATCTGCCCTGCCAAGGTCCTGTGTTTGATGATGTGTCTAATACCTGATGCTTAATGCCAAGCTCTGAGTCAAGCTTGCGTGTGATTCAGCTAAGCAGCTGTGAAGTAATTAGAGGTGGAAATCTAATAAGCTTTATGGTTTTGGTCTGCATCATTATTGTTTTGTTTCCGAGGCAGATTATTTGTATGTTTTTGGATAAATTTTTAGTGGGATTGTCTCTTTTATTATTTAGAATGTCTTCTATACCCTTGTTCTCTTCCCTCTCCTCCCTCTCTCTTTTTCCTTTCTCCTTCCTCTCCCTGTTTCCTCTTTCCCCTTTTCCCTCTCCCTTCTCATTTCCTTTCTCCCTCTTTCCCTCTTTTCCCCCTCCTCTTATCAGAATCACGATAAAGGATGTTGGATTGATTTTTAAAACAGCAGAGAAATTTATCAAAGTACCTTGACTTTGCCCTTCTCAGACTTGTCAAAATCAGATAACAATTTATAATCCTTTGCATTTTTCTTACATTGCATATCTGCAATAGATTTTTCCTAGGTTGCTTTATTCTTTCAATACCAATTAAAAGCCCTGCTATATGCACATGATACTATACTAGAGAAATGCAAAAGAAATAAGAAAAAATATGTATTTCTTTCCTTCAAGGATCTATTCATAGTCCACTTAGGGAGACCTGGCCAAACATAAAAAGAAGAGAGACAGAGAGAGCAAGGAAAAGGGGGACACTGGAGGATGGGACGAGAGATCTTTATTAGCATTAGTACAAACAAGAATTACTAAGTATTAGTTCCTTTTTATGAAAATAACTAGAATACTTCCTTCATGGATTTCCTAATTGGAAAGGTCTCCAAAGATCAAGTTCAGTATTTGCCTTACCCAGGAATGCCTTCTTTTCTTAACATCATTCCTGACATGTCATCTGGCCTCTGCTTGAATAATCACCTCCTACTATAAGAAGCTAGCCATTTTATACAACTCTAGTAGTTATGAAATTTTTTCCAACTACCAGGTGCATTTCTGTGTCAGAGGGCTAACAAATTTGTTAACAACTTGTGCTCTCATAAGTGGCACCTGGTCCAGTGGTGATATGGTTGTCACAGGTATTCTGAGGATAACTTCTTTTCTCCCTCCCTTTCTTCCCTTTTCCCTCTCTCTTCCCCTTGGTTCAGTTTGTTTTGCTCTGTATAACTTCATATAAATGTTCCAGTGTTTCTCTGAATTCTTTATATTCTTCTTCTCAAGAAGCAGATCTGTCCATTACATTTGGGTACCACAATTTATTTAGCCACTACCTTAGTCAGTGGGGGCTAACTACTTTAAATCTTTAATCTTTTTCAGCTAATTCAGGGGTGTGGAACCTGTAGCCTCCCTTGAGGCTGCATGTGGTCCTCTAGGTCCTCAAGTGTGTCAAGTGTTTGACTGAACACAAACTTCAAAGAACAGATCCCCTTAATAAAAGGATTTGTTTTGTAAAATTTAGACTCAGTCAAAAAGCTGTACCCAGGGACCTACATGACCACATGTGACCTCAAGGCTGCAGGTTCCACATCCCTGAATTGTTCCATTCCTTAATTTGAACTGACCTTTCCAACATACCCAAATATACTATGAACACAAAACTATGGCTAGGTATGTACTTTGGGGAAAAATGTGGTGCCAGTTACCTCCAGGGAATGACATTGTTTGCCTTAACTGGGTAGGACTTCCTTTCCAACCCTTGTGCCCTCAAGAATTTGGAGGCTAGTATTTTTTTCCCCCCACACAGCTTAACTTTCTCATTAAGTGAGAAGAGAATTGTTAAGAATGTGTAGTGATGACTGTGCTTCCATTCTTGTTGGTTGTTGCTGAGAAACACAGAACATTTTCTGAAGTCAGTTGTAGTCCAAATCCTGACATCTCTCTTCCCTCTGAGATTGCTTTAGGCTCTCCAACCGCAAACTAGTGAATCATATATCAAAATTCACTCCAGCCCTGAAACCTGTTGACAGATTCTTCGATGTTCCATGTTTTCTTCTCGCACTTGTGCCTGGTTCTCATCCTCCAGCCTCCCAAATAGCCATTAGACAGCTAAAATTATGGAACCAGTCAGCCCTTCCTAAGAGTTGAGTGTTGATAAAGGGGAACAAAGATTGTGGATATTATGTAAGTCTTTTTATATGTAATAATCTTACTTATTGTGTTAATATCAACATCATAATTAGTTAAAATAGTTTTGAAATAAAGTAAGACTTTAAATTAGAATTTAAATTAAATTAAATATGTATGCTTGTGTATTATCCCACATGTGGACCAAACACTGATAAAGAGGAACAAATGAGTGAATTAGACTTCTGTTTCAATTAAAAATAGTGAAGGATAATGCTTTTCTAACTCATGTCCTAACCTTACAGTACTGCCTGAGTTTGGGTGCCTCCAAAAATATGTGAAAAGCAAAACTATTTTTGGAACTTGAACCATGTGTTCATTTATTTATATGTTCCAGTGGTTTTATGAAGACTGGATGTGTTTCTTAAAACAGAGATGTGATTGATTAGTTTTGAAAATAAAAATTTAATTACTTGTTCTTCCCATAGATCACAGTTTGATTTGTGGGGTACAGTACATTCATTCTTGTTATCTGTGTTAAAGCTTAAGAGGTTGTTTTGAGCTACTGGTTTAAGAAATTCAAGTATTAGATAAGATGCTTGCTGTGTGCAAGACACTGTATTGACTGCTGGAAATGCAACCTTCAAGCAGTTTACATTCTAAGCAAGGAAAGTCAGCTAGCCTTTTTCCTTGAAATATGGGCAACCCCATCCAGTAATTCTGAACTGTGAAGAATTTTCTTTAAAAAATAGGAATGGTAAAATTAAGCAACAAGATTCAGCATAAAAAAGAAAAAATAAACCTTTCACTTCAATTTCTGTTCTGTACTGATTCTTGGCACCAGAGGGCATTGCTGATTTTCCAGGGTTCTGTGGTTCACTTCTCTTTATTTTTTTGGAAGTGATCTAGTCGTGAATATTAAATTTGGATTCCTTCACTCCTAAGAAACTTTGAGGACTAATACTTTTGAAGTTATATTCTTGGCATGAAGAATCCATTAAACAATGATTTTTCCCATCAATTATTATCTGTAGGAAAGGAATTATACCTTGTTTGAGGGAAGTATCCATCTGTAGTTGTCCTTTTGTCACCTCTGTATGTGTGCCGTGGGATGCTTTCTCACTTCTAATTTTTGTGTTGCTTGTTTTGTGTCCCTTGCATTCTGCTTTTCCTGTACTTCTTTCTTGTTCTTTTCTTTTTGGGGGATGGTGTTTTGGTTTGGGGGTTTTAAATTTTTGTTTTGTTTCTTGCTTTGCTTTTGTGTAATTGTTTTTTATCCAGGTCAAGTAGTGAAAAGAATTTAAATTTGAAATCTCATATATTTGAAAAGGAGTCATTTTAAAGGTATTTTGAGGGAGAATTAAAGGATTTTCTTGGGTAACTTGGACTAACGGAGATTCTTGCTTTACTCGCTGACCTAGTTACAATACCAGTGATAGTCTCATCACAATTGGAACAGGTTCCATTTATAGGGCAGCATTTGATCACTTGATATAGATAAGTTCCTTATAGTTAGGAAAAAGCAATCCTTTTAAATGATTATTTTCCACAAGTAACTAATTGTTTCACTTTGGGATCAAGAAATTGGGAAATTTATGGATTCATACATTCAGAACTAGAAGGGAACCTAAGGTACTTGTCCAGCTCCTTCACTTTGTAGATGTGTAAAAAATGGGGTATTACTTGCCCAAGATCACATTGATGATGTGAGAGGTGGTGGCTAGAAGGCCCATTACAGTTGTTGCCCCCCCCTCCAGGGAGTTCTGTACCTAAATCACTCAGGCAGATGTCTGACACAGTAGCCTGCAAAACCACAAGTACTTTTAAGAATCTGGATATGTCTTAGGAATGTGGATATGTCATTCTTAAAAAAAATTTTTTTTGAAGCATACTTTTTAAAGCTTTATTTTTATTGTTGTATTTTGTTTGTTTTTGTCAGTATAGCTAATATGGAAATGTTTCGTATAACTTCACATGAATGATTGAAATTAAACAGCTTGCCTTCTTGAGGACTGGGGGAGGGGCTAATAAGAGTGAGAATGGGGAACTCAAAATTTAAAAAAATGATTGTATTTGGGAAATAATTCACAAAAATAAAAATAATTTTTGAAAAAATAAAGTACAAAAAAAGAAATTGAGAATAACTGAGACAAAAAAAAATCCACTATTAATACCTTTGTTTTCGGTATCAGTTATTTCCCAATATTCCATTCTTTCATTCCTCCTTTGTTTTTTTAAATTTATCTTTTATTTATTATTAGTTTTCAACATTCATTTCTACAAGATTTTGAGTTACAAATTTTTTTCCACATCTTTCCCCACCCCCACCCAAAGATAGTGATCCCACTGAATAACCTTTCCCCC
>CM053601.1:86323078-86334940 GCA_028646575.1 Pseudocheirus occidentalis
TTCCTATTCATCTCTCTATGTGTACATGTACACACATATAAACACACTCACATTTGTATTTATACACATATATACCCTCCTATACATACATACATAATGTGTGTTTATATACAAATATATTCCCTTCAGCTAACCTTATACTGAGAAAAGTCTCATGAGTTACAGTTCCCATTTTTCCATGTAGGAATATAAATAGTTCAGTTTTAATAAGTTCTTTATGATTTCTTTTCCCTGTTTACCTTCTCATTCTTCTCTTGCTTCTTGTATTTGAAAGTCATATTTCCAGTCAGCTCTGGTTTTTTTCATCAAGAATACTTGAAAGTCTTCTATTTCATTGAATGACCATATTTTCCCCTGAAACATTATATTCAGTCTTGCTAGGTAGGTGATTCTTTTTTAGTCCTAGCTCCTTTGACCTCTGGAATATCATATTCCAAGTCCTTTGATCCCTTGATGTAGAAGCTGCTAGATCTTGTCTTATCCTGATTGTGTTTCCACAATACTGAAATTTTTTTCTTCCTTACAGCTTGTAATATTTTCTCCTTAACCTGGGAGCTCTGGAGTTTGGCTATAATATTCCTAGGAGTTTTCTTTTGGGGATCTTTTTCAAGAGGTGATTGGTGAATTCTTTCCATTTCAATTTTGCCCTCTGGTTCTAGAATATCAGGGCAATTTTCCTTGAGAATTTCTTGAAGGATGATTTCTAGACTCTTTTTTTGATCATGGCTTTCAGGTAGTCCAATAATTTTTAAATTATCTCTCTTGGATCTATTTTCTAGGGCAGTGGTTTTTACAACGAGATTATTTCACATTGCTTTCTACTTTTTCATTTGTTTGGATCTGTTTTATAGTATCTTTATTTCTCATAAAGTCATTAGCTTCCATTTGCTCCATTCTAATTCTGAAGGAATTATGCTCCTACCCTCTCAGGGTTATTGTGAAGATCAAATGGGGTAATATTTGTACAGTGATTTTCCAAGCTTAAAGGGCTATCATCATCTTCACCTTCATCATCACCTCCCACCTCAGTGTGTAAGCTACTCTCTGTGCTGAATGTTTGATTTTGATTGTGCAAAGGTTCACACATGGCAAGACTCTTAAGCATGAGGAATAAGGAAAGGACACTATACTAAGTTTCACTCATTTGATGCTCACTTCAGCCCTGGCAGGCAGGTATTGTTTATTATGTCTCCAATTTTATAGATAAGAGAATTGAGGCAAACGGAGTTTAAGTGACTTGCTCAGGGTTATGTGCTAGTAAAAAGCCAGATTTGTACTCTGTCCTTCCAGATTTCAGAACCAGCACTGTATTCCCTGTACCACCCATAACAAGGTGGGCATTTGCACTGGACCCTAGAGGTGAAAGAGGAGGAGTAATGTAGACTAGAGCTGGAGCAATAAGGTGGAGCTCAGGTGTGAAGGCTTTAGATAGGAGTGCCAATTGGATTATAGAGTTTCTGGAGTAGAGGAATAATATGGTGGGCCAAGATTTTAGAATATTCCTTTGGCTGCTGTGGGAAATGGATTAGAAAGGGAAGAGGCTTAGTGCTCTTCAACTGAGAGCTTCCTCCTGGTTTCCTTTGCTTCCTCCTGTTCCTTGCTTCATGCAGCAGGTAGAAGAAAGAAGAATGTCATTGGGGGGATCCTTCTATGAAACCCTTTTCAGATTATTTCTATCCTCTGCTTCTACTCATCCATGTTCTTATCAGCTAAGGGTTCACTTATTTTCATTCTCTTCTTTTTGAATAGAAGTCCTGGTTCTTCCTTATTTTCTGATCCAGATTTTCTTTGCTAGCTATTACAAAGAATAAAATTGACATTCAGTAGCTTTTGTAACAATGGCTTCAATCCAGGAGACCCCAACCCCTTTCCTGATTGATATGTGTCTGTATGTGTGTGTATAGATATATGTGTATATGCATCATATATGGTATGTCAAATATACGTATATATAATACATACGTATTACAGTTGATATTTAATATATACTCTAGGAGGCAGCTAGGTGGCTCAGTTGATAGAATGCTGGACCTGGTATCAACAAGACCTAAATTCATATTTGGCCTTGGACATTAACTAGCTGTGTGAGTCTGGGCAAGTTACTTAATCTCTGTTTGCCTAAAGCTTTGGAGAAGGAAATGACAAACCACTCCAGTATCTTTGTCAAGAAAACCCCATGTAGAGTCATGAAGATTTGGACACAACTGAACATTATATATATATATTATAAACATATGCTGTATTATATGTACACATTGGGAACCATCTCCAATCATCTTGATCTGTGTCTTGCCACTGGACCCAGATGGCTCTAAAGGAGAAAGTGAAGCAGGTGACCCTGCACAGCCCTCCCTCTCTTTAATTCATTTGCAAGTCATGGCATCATCTTTCTGATATCATGGTCTTCTCTGAGAACAAAGGACAAACAACATATACACATCAGTGATTTAAGGGATTTTTAAGGTTAAGTTTTACAAACAAGATCTTTGCCTTTAGAACTGACTTTAGCCCCAGACTCCCATGTAAGATGTGGCTTCACAGTCCTATACAAGTGATTGTTGTTGCTGGTTTTTTTTCCTAGATGAGACTTAGCTCTTAGAAAGAGCTGTGATAGAACACTGATTTTGGACCCGAGTTAAGCCTGGATTGGTTTCCTCAGCTGTAAAATGAGAACTAGATTGGACTAGATTATCTTGTAAGGGTTACTTCTAGCTCCCAGTGCCATGGTCCTAAATCTGGTCTGTTAGAGCCAAGAGGATTGCTTTAGAGACGTATCTCAGGCTGCTTCAGCAATGAGTCTGGCTCTTTGCTGAATTACAGAGAGACAGCTCAGAAGTTAATATGTGATCATGGATTTGGAGCTGAAAAAGAACCTGGAGAAGTTGTCTTAGCCTAACCCTCCCTAACTCTCCTTGTTCTCTGCCAGCCCGTCCAAAAAAAAAGGCTTACATCCCAGTTTTTCTAAAATTTTCTGAGCTGTTTTATAATATTTGCAGCCAAAATATTATCCTGTAAGATTATTCTGTTGGATATTTTGGCTTTTTGGTAGTTTTGAGATTTAGGCATTGTATACTCTCTGTACTTGTTCAGTTGTGTACGAGTTTTCTTGACAAGGATACTGGAGCATTTTGCCATTTCCTTCTCCAGCTCATTTTACAGATGAGGAAACTGAGGCAAACAAGGTTAAGTGGCTTGCCCAGGGTCATACAGCTAGTTAAGTGTGTGAGGCTGGATTTTAACTCTTATATACTGCTCCACCAAGCTGCCTTCTATACTATTACAGGTCAGTAACATCTCTGCAGGTAGTGAGGGGTCAAGTAACTTGCTTGTAGCCTTGACAGGGATGAGGAACCTGTGACCTCAAGACCACATGTGACCTTCTAGGTCCTCTGGTTTGGCCTTCTGACTGAGTTCAAGTTTTATAGAACAAATCCTTTTATTAAGGGGATCTGTTTCGTGAAGTTTGGATTCAGTCAAAGGGCCACACTTGAGGGCTCAGAGGGCCACAGGTAGTCTCAAAGCCATAGGTTCCCCACCCCTACCCTAGGAAGTGTCAAAGGCAGGATTTTAAACTTTACCAAGTTCTCTTGACTCCAGAGATGACCCTCTATACCATATGACCTATTTTTATTATTTATTTTTTTAATGTAACATTTATTTTACTTTTTTTTTAGTTAAAATATTTATTTTCCTTCCTACCTCTGAGAATGGGGGCAAGGAACCTCTTATAGTGAATATGCTGTATGACTTTTACACAGAGAAGGTAAAATTCATAATATTGTTGAGAGAATGCTTATCTTCCAAAACAAAAATGTTTACTATCCATGAACTGGGCTTAAGCATAAAAACCAGAATAAATTTTAACTAGTTTATGCTATTTGGCCTGCTTGTTATTTCATAGAATAACAGAATCTTCTGTTACTTTTCAAAAACTTCTGAATTTGGATGTTGAATTGATTGTGGAAGTATTCTCCTTTACATGTTTTAGGGTATTGTTTACTATATATTCCACTTGGATCAACCTAATAAACATTTTTTAGAGCTAGGTTTTAGGGGATCCATGAACTTGGATGGCCAAGAACAATTACATCTTTATTTCAGTCTAATTGCTTTTTTTAATCCTATGTATTTTATTTTATACAATTTAAAACATTCTGAGAGGGATCGGTTGATTACATCAGACTGTTAGGGGGTGGTCTCTGTCAGTAAAAAAGGGTCAGGAAACTGCCCTTCTCCAGTTCCTTCATTTTACAGGTGAAAAAACTGAGTTCCATATCGATAAGTGACCTGGTTAAGGTAACAAGACTTGTCAGAGCTACTAGACTAGGTAACATGACTAGCTAGTGACTCTGGATTTTGATAGACTTCCCCCAATATGCCTTTACTCCCTGTTTGTAGATTACTTGAGATTTTTAATTGAGAAAGAGCTTTAGATGGTTTTTTCTCCATTAGAAAAAAATCTGGGGGCAGCTAGGCTGCACAGTGAATAGAGAGCGCGGGCCCTGGAATCAGGAGGACTGGAGTTCAAAAGCAGCCTCAGACACTTGAGACACTAGTTGTGTGACCTTGAGCAAGTCCCCTAACCCCAATTGCCTTGCTTCCCCTCCCCCTCCCAAAGATAAAAATAAAAATCTGAACAAATTCAGCAGAAATCATTTCTTGGTGCTGAATCTTGGTTGTGAATGTAAGGCATCAGATGGGAAGGATTATAAATAGTAAAAGGCATTTTTAAATGTAAGTTATGTAAGAAGGGAGCGATTTTTTTTTTTAAAGTAATGCAGCTTTCAGATTCTGATAGAGAAAACATTTTGAAAACAAGTGAAATTGAAACTGTATCCAGGTTGTATTTCTTATCTACCTTACAACATACTACACTATATTCTTGTCCCAGCTGTAGCAGGGCACACAGGTAATAATGGTTTCTATTTACATAGTGATACAGGCTTCTTACAGAACATACTTGCTGAGTCTGTGAGGCAGGAGCAGCTATTTTTTTTTTGCTTTACAATCAGTATTATCACCCGGTGATCCAGTGAGGGACGCAGGACTAGAACTCTGAACACCTGGCCCCATTTGCTGAGGGCAGATGTAATTCTCCATCATCATCATCATCATCATCCCACTCCCTTGCCCCACCCCCACTCTTTATGTATTAAAGATATGTGATGATTAGTTCTTACGTATTTCTGAGTATAAATACTTTGAATTCCCATATTTTTCTCTTAAATAGTTGAAAAAAATATTTTTAACTTAATGTAAGAAAACAGGCAAATAAACCTATAAAACAAGGGAACGGAAGCAAACCAAAATCCCTAGCCTGTGGCAGTGTAAAGCTAAACAAATGATCAGAGGAGCAGATGGAATTGTTTTAGTTATTGCCGTTCTGTGGCCTCTTCCTTGTTTTCTTTCTTTTCTTCCTTACATTACGGGCGCTGCATTTGTCTGCGGTTCTGGTTCTGCTAATTTCATTAAGCACCACCTCATCCCAGTGTGAGTCATTTGTTGTTTCTGCGGCCTTAGCGTATTGTTAGTAGACCATAATTTACTTTGCCATTCTCCAATTGGTGGATAATGTGAGTGGTTTCTAATTTTTTTCCTGCTTTAAATAGGGCATTAAAATTTTTTTTAATAAATAAACTTTTTCACTTTCATGATATTTTTGGGAGAAGGTTCTAGCAAATGTAATGACTGGTTCACAAGTGGGGATTGGTTTTGTAACTCTTCTGTGGTGACTTTCATGATTTTTTCACCGCCTTAAGCCTTCAACCCAGTCAACAATTTATTAGAGTGCCTGTTTCCCCACAGCCAACATTTGATTTATTGGATTTCATATTTTTTAATTGGCCTAGTAATCAGCAGGTAATATGGTATTTTACAGGTAGTTTTGTTGTGCAGTGTTCTGATTATTAGGGAATTTGAGTATATTCTCATGTGTTAACCAAAACATAGATTTATTTCCTCCTTTGTAAATTGTGTCCTTTAACTATTGTTCTGTCAGGGAAGTGTTGTTAGTTTTATATGTGTGCATCATTTCGTTATATAAATTCTGGATATCAGAATGTTAACTTGATATATTTATTGCAAATATTTTTTTCCTATTTCATTGATCATATTCTCTGTCCTTTTCCCAACATCAGATGGGTTTCAAAATTTATTTAGTGCTTTCAGATTTTATTTTTTTGTTAAACTGAGGTTGGCCCAGCCATCATCAGATCAGGTTAAAACAGGAAGATATATGTTATAGGAATCAAGTAATATGACCTGGAGGAAACTAACTCCTGGAAAATGAATTGAATTGATTACTCAAATATTGAATCATTTTTATTTGTTTAAGGGAATAACCAGCAAATGGCTATTAAGAATGAAGTAGAAAGTTGTGAAACTTTGAAAAAACAGGTTGATGCCAAACCTTCTTCAGAAAAGAAGATTCACAAAACACCTAAAGAAGATACATGTTGTGGAAAACAGGATATCCCTTCTTCAGTTGAGGTCTGTATTCAGCTTTTCTCTCCTATTTCAAAGAAATTTTCAATTTAGTTTTAAAAAAAATTAAGGGTTGAGTGAACTGTGTTGATTTTTCTAATCTTAAGAAAACCTTCATACAACATGAAGGATGTTGGCATTTTGAAAAAAAAAGATTAATAGTAGTGTACGTGTTTTCCTTTTGTTTTTGAAACCTGTTTGTAAACATAAACAAACATGCCCTTTTATTAAACAAAAAACAAAAATTGAGGGTTGACACAGACACAGACACGGTTGGTGCCTGTAGCTTTAAGAAGGAATGTAGACATTTGTGTATTAACTTTCAAGGCTTGTAGAGAGCTTTTCAAAAGTTGGTTTTCTGTTATCTTATTTTGGCCACTTAAATTCACAGTAAAAATGTTGCATTTTCTTCATTTGGTAAGTATGTGCCATATTGTGTACCTTCAATGGGAGACAAGAACCTTGCCCTCTAGGAAACTGCTGGCTAATTTGGGGAAACAATACATGCTTTTGTGAGGTGTTTAAGTGAATCATACAACCTGGTGTCTGATCAAGTGCCAACCTGATTGGAACAGATAGACATTAATCCGTGGGAAAGTTTATAGAGGGAAAAATCACTGTGTTGGAATGAGTACAGATCAGAACCAGTTGCACTGGTGAGCTAGAATAGCTGAAATTTGGAGATCCAGAAAAGAGGGAATTTAGAGATTCAGCCGATGTAGGTGTAAAGCTTGATGGTGATAGTGGTTCTGTGGCAGTGAGTCACTTAGTTTCACTGGGCCAGAGTTTCCACATCTGTAAAGTAGGGATGAGGGGGGATGATGACCCGTGGCTCTGTCTGCCTACCAGGCTTGTTGTGAGGAAAAGACTTTGTCAATCTTTGGAACTAAGTCGGGAAATGGGAGCAATTGTGTTGATGATGCTGAAGTTATTAATATGATGCGGAGGCATTAAATGAATTGTTAGAGGATGGTGAAGGAACAAACCTGAGCAAGTAGAGAATTCATGTTGAGGAGTAGTAAACAATAAGATTGAGGAAAGTCATATGGCACCAAATGATAGAGGGCCTTGATTTGCTGACAAAGGAGTTTAGGACTTCGTCTCTTATGGGGCCAGTAAAGGTTTTTGAATAGTTCTATAAGTCAGTCAAAAAGCATTTATTAAGCACCTCCTGGGAATATGCCTAGAGATACAGAAAAGGGCAAAAAATAGTCCTTATCTTGAGGGAACTCGCAGTCCAATGGGGGAGACAATACACACACCTCCACATACCAGCAAGATGTATAATACAGGATAAATTGGAAATAACAGAAGGAAGGCACTTTCAGGCAGTGTTTTAGGAAGATATTCATGATGGATTAGAAGGGGAAGGAGATAATACAGAGATATTGGGAGGCGTAAGGTGATGAGAGGCTTGGCGAGGGTTGTGACAGGGGAGACAGGTAAGGAAGGTACAGATCTGAGAAATGTTTTTGAGAAAAGATCAATAGGACTTGGTGTGACTAAGTGAAGAAAAGCAAGCGTTCATTTTTCAAAAATTCAACAATTTCTTTGCATACATCTGTACAGATAGCTACCAAGTCTTGAGTCTATGTGTAATTGGCAGAATGATGGGAGCGTGAAGAGAAGTTGGAAAACCAGGAGAGAATGCTGATTTGTGGAGCAAATGGACTTGAGTAGTCTTTCATCACGCACACATTTTTCTTTTCAAAGGAAGGCCCTGAGGCGAAGAGAGGATACTGCTCTAGTCACTTGCCTGAGGTCACTTAGGTAGTGATGATGGATCTTGGCTTACAGAAAAGACATTCAGATTCAGAATAATCCAGTAGGCAGTTGAAGACACAACTATAGCTTAGGCAAAAGGTTAAGATTTAGGAATCATCTACTTATTTGTGACAACTGAAGTGATTAAAACAGGTGAACTGTCTGAAGTCGTGAATGTTAAGAAAGTGAAGGACAGAGCAGAGTCTTAAAGAAGAGAAATAGTTGGCAGGTGATGCGAAGAAGAAGATCAAAGATGAGAGATATCCTTCTTTGGGATAGAACGATCGCCAGGAAATTGTCATAGAATTAACTGTAGATTCAAGAAAAATTACAGAGTTGGATACCATAGAGTCTCAGAATTGGGAAGGACCTCAAAGATAGTTGTTCTATCCCATATATGAGCAGGAAGCCATTTTAAGATACCCAAGTAGTCTTCCTTACTCTGCTTTTGACTTCTGTCAAAATAATAAAGAGTGAAGTGAGTAGAATCAAGAAAACATTGTATACAGGAGCGGAATAGCAGCAGTATTGCTTTCAGTGACCAAGTCATTTTGACTGTTGTACATACCCAAATCAACTACAAAGGACCTATGAAGGAAGACGCTATCTACATCTGGAGAAAGAACTGGTAAATAGAAGTATGCATAGTTTAATTTACCCATATGTGTGTGTATTTACATGTATGTGTATATATGCACACATATATTTGTGTCTAGTGGTAGCCATCTCTAGGACTGGGAGAAGGGAAAAAATAGAAAGTCACATGATAACTCTATTATATGTTTAAAAGGAAAAGCAAGTCATGCAGTCTCATGTGCAATCTTTTTTTTTCTATTTTACTTTTTAGGAAAATGCTTGTTTTATTTCTTAAGTTCAGAATAAAAATTCTAAAAAGAGGAGGAGATTTCCATCATTGAGGAACTAGAATTTATCCTGAAAAGCAAACCTGTTTCATTTTTCTAATGGTTAGAAAATATTTCTTTATATTAAATCAAAATCAGCATACCTTTTTGATTCTAACTTCTGCAGTCTCCCTCTGCCCTCTCTGGCTAAGCAGAACCGATCTGATCAGTTTCCTGCATGGTCTCTGTCAGGTGGTACAAGAAGACAGTTATGGTTACCTTTTTTTAGTTTCCTTTTCCCCCAGCTAATGATAGGATCATAGATTTAAATTTAAATCAGCAGTTCCTTTACCAGACTCTGAGAAGGCATAATGTTGAGTCTTCTGACCATCCTGGCCATCCTTCTTTCGCCATTTTCTGTCTTTCTGAGTCCTTCCCTAAAGTTTGGAACCCAGAATGACCACAGTAGTCCAGAGGGGGCTGACCAGAAAGAGCATAATGGAGCTGTCATCCTCATTCTGCATACTGTGCTTCCTTTATTGTAGCCAAAGGTCACCTTTGTATTTTTTATTTTCATTTTAGATTGAGCCTGTGATCCTTTAAAGCCTTCACGTTTTTTCCATATGGACTATTGTCCTTCACATTTTGCCTACCTTATACTTGTGTCCTGGTGTTTTGAACCCATTAATGGCTGTTCTGATTTAGAACTAGAAGAAGTGACCTCAGAGGCCTTGTAATCCAACTCCCTCATTTTACATATGGTAAAATCAGGATTTACAGAAAATCAGGACTAAATCATTTAAATGATTTACCCAAAGTCACATAGGGAGAGTAAGTATCAGATTTGAACCCAGCACCTCTGACACACAGAGCCATTCTGTTTTTCTTCTGTACTAGAATGCCTCCAATTTTTTTCATTAGACTTAAGCCTGTAAAGATCTTTTGGAATCTCATTTATGACAACTACTCGCCTGGTCACCCCTCCCAACTTTTACGTTGGTGAGAAGGCAGTATGATTGATATGGATACCTTGTTTTACATCTGAGCCAGTGCTAATGATAAGACAATGCCATCCATGATGGTGAGGGCACCAGAGTTAACAGGGGGACTCTTCCCTTTTCCTTAAGTGAGCTGCAGGGGGCAGCAGCTGACCATGCCAATGGCATTGATCTTCTTTTTCCTTTGTTGATCACTGATTCTGAGTTTGGAATGAATGACTACAGCTAGGCATGAGCTATAGAGGGACCAAAGAGGGGGGAAAGAACATAGGAGCTTGAAACTATGGCTTCTGGTCCTGGGTACATAAGCCCCATGCCTCCCAGAAGTGACTGTCAGTGCATGGGTGAGTGGGGGGCAGTAGGGGCACAAGCATTCCAATTTAGAGCCTCAGAAGCACAGGAGAAAATGAGAGTTGGAAAGGTTATCTTGCACAAGCTTTTCAGCTGTGTCAGAATCTTCGTGACCCCATTTGGGGGTTTTCTTGGCAGAAATACTAGAGTGGTTTGCCATTTCCTTCTCCAGCTCATTTTACACAGCCTACAACTAGTAAGTTCAAGAAGGACTCAAACACTGGTCCACTGTCTTTAAGATGTTTCTTATTTTTATCATATTCCTTCTGCTATTTTTTTTTTCCTTTCCCCCTACAGAGATTTCTGCATTTAACCTTCCAACATGCTAGCTATTCACTGTGTTTACACTATGTTCTATCTCCTTTGTGATTCTGCCACCCTGGTCTCCTTCCTTTATCTATGGCATCCTTTCAGAGCATGCCCGCATGCTACCTTCCTGACCTGGCCTTACTTGATCCCCAAAGTTGGTAGCATTCTCTCTCAAAATTGTTGTGCATGTGCTTGTGTGCATACATGCACACATGTATGCACACATACCTTTCTCCCCCACCCCCCCCAGATTTAGGCTCCTCCAGAACAAGGACAGCTTTGTATTTTGTCTTTGTATCTCTGGTGCTCACACCAGTGCCTCGTATATAATACATACTTAATACATGTGGTTTTTGTCAATATTAGATATTATAGACACTTTATCTGACTACACCTACAGCAGGAGAGGAGGAACCATGTGTTTTATTTAAATTTTATTTCTTTCCCACAATTAGAAAAGTTTGTTGAATTGATTTTTTTAAAAGAAATCATGTCTTTAAAAATCTTGAGAAGATCCCTGCCCTCCTTACCCAAAAACACCATTGGTTTGGAATGTAGTAGTTTCTACCATCTAACAAAAGAGGCTTGATTTTGTACTTGGGGTCCCCCTCCAAAAAATTAAAAAAGTAAATTCCCCCTGGGTTCTATTGAAGTGATTGCTTGTTGGTACTTTGGTTGTAATTCATGTGAAATGCAGGAACTGAGCCAACAGGTGAGGGGAGGAGGATTTATTGTGGTAGAATTTAACAGCACCTTGACCGTAAATCTGGCAGATGTTTCTCATTTTTAGCCCATTAAGGATTTTTATGGACCAGGTTTTCTTCTCTCTCTTGGAATTGAGGGAGATGGGGAGAGAGTCAGAGTGCAGACATACCAGAGAAAGTTATGCCCAAGTTTCCAGTGGTTAAAAAAAAGCCTGAATTCTGGGAATCGGGGTGGAATGAGGGCTTGAAAAGTAGACAGAGGTGGCGTATCCAGAGGTGGGCGATTGCTGTGTCTGATTTAACCACTGAAGAGTTGGAGTTTATATGTCTTTGGCTACACCATATCACTGGCTGTTATCTTTAATTTGCAGCAAGATGATAGGAAGAAGAGACCACAAGAAAAGAAGGATG